>VWYP01003839.1:162467-248299 GCA_013400435.1 Pycnonotus jocosus | reverse complement strand
GAAAGGCAGAGGAGATAAAGCCCTCACTCCTCACCAAATACAGAAAACAGTGTCAACATGGAACGTATGATCTGATTTCATGGGTGAGCTGTGACATCTGCAAATGCAAACCATCTGAGGCAGACCTTAGACTCTCTTTAAATCCAGCCCAGAGCTAATCAACAGAACCCAGGTCACTATCTGTCTCATCCTGAGGCAAATATCTATGCTTGGCCAGATGAAACATCCACTAAATCCCAGTTTCTATGTTGATTCCATCTACACTGATGAGAAAGAAATTTTCCTATTTCTGGTTTTAATATATTAAAAATTACCTTGTCCCAGTAAGAGTCCTGCAAAGTAGGGCAGTGTCCATTGTGGCAAACTGTGGATCCATAAGGGAATCAGAGGAGGAGAGTTTTCACAGTAATTCTCCAGGAAAGACTAGCCAGCAGAGGGAGAGAACACTCAATCCCATTGAGTTACCAAAAAAATTGCAATAAAACACAAAGAGTTAGAAATGAGAATTTACAGAAATATACATTAGATGACCTTCACATATGCAGAATTAATTTTTGGTTTCACATATGCAGAATTAATTTTTGGTTCTGTTACAAAATAAAATAGAAGGAGTATCTTAGGAAGCTTTAAGAAAGGCACAAACAACCCTCAGCATGTTTTTCTTTTTCTTGGTAGGTAATCAATTAAATGTCGAAAGAGACCAATCGGATAATTCTTTTAAAGAGTTAAATTGAACATATTCAAGTGGAACTTGTTCTCTTTGTATATTCATGTGTTTTGTATTCTGGCATAATTATTTTAAAACATGACTAAAATACAATGAGTTTGATTAAGATGGTTTTAATAAGGAGCACAGAAAATGTGTCTGTATGTAATAATAACAATGAACCTCATATTTTACATTTTAATTTGCTGGGTCAACATCTAATGCTTTTCCCATTAGCATTGGTGTGATTTGATGTGGAAAATAATCCTGCTTCCCAACAAACTTTAGGAGATAACAAATATTTAATGACACCCTATGTAGAAACAATAAATAAATTTGAGTTGCTCTTGGACTCCTGTGGAAAGAGGTTGTGAAAATTTTATAAGTTGGGAATTAATAAATTATAACCTGGTTGTTAAAATGTGAATCACTAAAGACTGTTGACACCCTTTTCCTTTCTCTAATTAGAATTTAAAAATAAATAAATGAACAAATAAACCCATCATGTTTAGTGGCTAACTTACTTTTCTGCACAAGTTACAAAAGTAACGAAAGTTGATCATATACAGGTCACATATTTTCATTTAAAACTTAGAATTACTGGAAAGGACAGGAGCAGGACAAAGGACCAGCAGGATAACACACAACCCATTTGTAAAAACATGTAACATACAAAACAATCATCTCCCAAAAAAATCCTGGAGCCTCCAGATACTTTTTAATGTTTTACATATTAAACAGTCATAAGAAATTTTAATGCAATCTTCATTTAGTAAAGCACAGTTATCTCAAAACACATGTGTATGTGCCTTTATTTATGAACATTTCACATTCAAATTCAGAATGAGCAGAAATAAACAGCATAATGAGGATACAGGGACATTGGTCAAAACAAGTTACATGTTGAACATTCTGTGGAGCTCAGACATTTGTTCGGGAAAGACAGGAGTTATGTAAATGCCTGCCTGGCTCTAGCAGCCTCCAGGGTCTTCATAACCATCCATCTCTGCTGAGCTCTCCCTGGGCCCATCTGGAAGGGCCAGTAGGATTCAGGGATGAACAGAGGGAAAAGGAGGGAAAGCAAACCTTTTACCCTTAGAGAAGAATGAAGGCAGGCTTCAAAAGTAACTGAGTCTGCCCTTGCAAAATCAAAGTCCATAATCTTGTCTGCTTGACCACACTTTCACAGTCTAGGACAAGATATGGAGAAATGTACTAGTGAATAACATTAAAGGATGATTGGGCAGGCCTTTCATCTTCCACTTAATGTTATTTCTGATATTTTTCATGATCTGGCTAATCCTTGTGGCCATCTGATCATCTCTTGTTCCTCCTTGCCTGAGTATTTATGGCTTATGATGTCATCATGACATCATGGAAACCTGCTCTACAGCTGAGCAGAACCAGACTTTACTTGGAGCCTCCTCTGTCACTGTCTTTGCATGTCAGATTACTTGAAATGGTGGGTGCAAGGCTTCTGGTCCTGAAAGGCCAACCCAAACTTTCAGAGTGGATCCTGTTCTGATCTTTCCCTCTCCTCTCTCTGTGTGGCAATGCTTTGATCAAGGGGAACATCTGGAGCAATTGGAGAAAAAGGGACAACTGAATGCAAATAAAACATCTAAAGCATCCCAAAACATAAAATTTTGAACCCATGTTTGTATCATGTCCATCCTTTCTGCAGACATGCAGTCTTTTTCAGATATATATTCTTCCATGAAACTAAAAGAGGAGGAAATATTTTCCAATGGAATTGTTCTGCTTCTGCTACTCTTGTTATGGTTCTAGTGGTTGCTGTGGTTTAAATGATGAGCTGTATGTGATTATTGTTCAGTTCTGGACAAGAGAAATACTCTGTTGTATGCAACGGGAGTGTGGAAAAAAATTGAGAACCCGTCATGGCTGAACCAATTACCTAAGTGGTGGTTGTTTCTTTTAGTCATATGTTCAGTATATTTTTGTAACAAGCTGGAGCATTTCCTGCTTTTGCATGCATGAGTGCTAGCTTAATTCAGGAGGCTGAATTAATGTTATTTTCTTTAGAAAACAGATTAGAGACTTCAAAGACATCTTAGTTGCCTCAAAATGTTTTCAAGGAGAAGGTAAATGAAAATAGATACTTTCTTTCTAATGAGACTGTAAATAATTTAGGTACTTTGCATCCATATAGCCTTCTATTACCAGAAAATTCAGAGAAAAAGCTTAAAACCTGAAAAATTACAATATTAATTAATTTCACGTTTGGGGTAAAAATGAGGCTCATTCTTGATGATCCTCCATTGATTCACTTGCCCTTTTTGTTAAAAACTAAAACATACTAACTTTCACATGTGTCTATTTGCCCCCACAGTGTCTCATAAGGCAGGCCTGAGACTGAAGGAGCCACAAGGCTCCAGCCCACTGCTCCCAGAGTTTAACCACGCTCAAGCCCCTTCACTGTGCTTAGAATCCCGGCACCCACTTGTATAGACACACATCTCCTGAGGTCAGAAGGAAGATTAAAGCTTGTAATGGATCTTGGAGGCATAATTTCTCAGTAACAGCCCAAGGGAAGGTGGAGTTAAAAGACCTCTGGAATGGTCGTGCATCCCTAGCTAATAGGATGACAAGCAGAGTTAATGGTGCGGGTAAACTTTAATTTCTGATGTCTGTGATGTTGTCTGTAATGGGTAAGCAGAAGACCTCCACAATTGCTAGCAGCTCTTTTCCCAAAACACAATGATTGATAAAAATAAGATTAAAAAAAGATCTGGCATTGCTTCGACTGATTTAAGAAGTAACACTGCTGACCAGAAAAGACTTTTAAAAATATGAATTAAGCCTTATTAGTGTATTTCAACTCAAGGATTAATTTGCTTTTCACTAGAGGCTTGGTATCACCCTGTTTGCAAAGAGTAATTAAAAAAATTCATTAGTGGGGATGGTAAATTCTTCTGCCATTTCAGTCAATGTTGTAAGGTAATGTAGCCTGGAGCTTTGCACAGCTTGGCACTTGCTATAAAAGAGGGTATTCCTAATAAGATTTACATTTATTAAGACTACTGTGGCTGTTCCAATCTTGATGTTATTGAAGCTAAAGGGAGGATTCTTACTGACTTGACCCAAACAGCAGGGTAACTTGGAATAAAAAGCAACTTTGTAGCATCCCTTATTTTACTGGGATAAGAAATAACTTTAAATCAGCATTTTTCCACACCATTTTTCTTTACTCGATATACGATGCATGTGCTCATTCACTCTTGGAAACACTTGGCACAGTTATTTTAAAATAAATTACCTTAAAATAAGTCTGTACAAAGCACATATGATACAAGACACAAGCAAAGGCACTTGATTTAAGACAAGTGCCTAGGCAAATAACTGTTTTCGTTTAGTAGCTGGCCAAAGCTCTGTAACTTTGGATCCCTAACATAAAGGTTTTTTTCCTGTTAGGCATAACTGTGTAGATAGAGTCAAACTGAGTTGTGTTTGTGCCTATACCGTGGTGTGCACTCGCTGCGTTTCTTTCCCTGATCAAATAGAATTATCAGAGAAAGATGTGATCACATGAGGAATCCTCTAAGCCATGGCCTCCTATCTCAATACAAAGAATAAATTTTAAGGCTGGATCACTCTAAAGACCACCTGGGTTAAACCAGGATTTCTCACCTAATTAGATAAGTATAGCAGACATTGTGAAAAGGGTCACCTGCTGAGATGTTCTGCTGCCTTAATTCGGTATGGTCATCATGCATGTTGTCATCTTCATTGATGTTGTCTCCTTTCATGGAGCTGTGGGTTCCATTATACCAACTGACAACAAACCTAACTCCATAACACTTATTTAGGTTGAAGGGAACTTACTTTGTGATTTTTTTTTAAGAATTTGCCTTTTTCAGCCAATAGACTACATGAAGCTGCCCAGTATTCTTAAAACTAAAAGACTTTGCATGCTGAATTTACTCACATGTTTAGAGAAGACAGAAAGTAAAGACATCAGTTGACTCTGTAGCAAGTCAGAATATTTCTTCTGCTGATGTAAGTCGATTGTGGCTGCCTGGAATGTCTTTTTTCTTATGGTATTGGCTTGTAAGAAGTAGAAGAATTCGGTGTGTCATTTTCACTCCCCTTTCTCTCTTTGACAAAGATCATCAGGTACTTTCAGGGAACCTTATTGTTATTACAATAGGTATGGGACCAAGAAAAATTACCAAGTTCATCTTTACCATTTATTCATTCCTTGGCATCCAGCATTCAATTTTTCCTAAATAATTTCCTAGCTTTGGGAGTTGTGTTTTGGGAGTTGTGCCAGACATGCAAGCAATACTGAATACACAGGATATCACAGAGTCTTCAACATGCAGTAAAGGAGAAGAGCAATCAGAAACATCATTGGAGCTAAACACTGGATTTTATAGAGGCAAATATGTATAAATAATTGTTTTAAGTATCTCAAGTCTTTCTGCATGGAGGCCTATTTTTCACTCTGAGTAAAATAGCCAGACTGGTATCTACTCATGAGCCAAGTCACACACTTTTATTTCTATTGTGAACAAGAAAGAGCTTACAAACAAAGATTTAATTCTTTAGCTGAATAAATAGTTTCTTGGCAGCAATTATAAGGGGCTCAAAATGCTTATTATGCTTTGATTGTAATTATAATTCTCACTGAGTCATCAACTCATATAGCAAGGACTGGTATTTTTTAATAATGAAGAACTGATTTTTTAGCCTTGAAGAGTTGTCTGCCCAGGACTGCAGAAATCTATTAAGCATACAGATAATGTGAATGAGTATTTTTCTGCACTGCCATTATTATTGTGTAGTTTGGGGAAAGGAAGTATGTCTATAAATGAATAAGCTGCTTATAGCAAATACATAATTTCAGTGTTAATGTTGTTTCCAAATTATCTACGGATGACATCTCAGGATGCTTTTGGAAAAAATACCAGTATTTTAAGGTATTCCCTTAGCTCTTTTTCAGCCATCTCTGTATCTACTGAGCTCTTTCTGACTCGAGTTGCCCAGCCACCCAACTAAATGCAACAAAGATTCGTCTGGCAGATCTGCTCCATTCCTGTGGCCACACCAGCTTTCAGTAACTCCAGCAGCTGGGCAAATGCTTGAGGAAATGGTCAAGACTGATACCTGGCTGTCACCATGGCAAATATTAATGAATGTCTTCAGAAGGCAATGTTCAAAGTTTAGCAAGCTGGCATTTTTCAGCACATTTCTGTCAAATAACTCCATAGCTGCCGCATCTGAGACACTGCAGTGTTGCTACAACCTTACTGACAGCTTTTAGGAAGCACTTGAGCTCTGAAACAGCTTGAACAGTATCCAGGAAAGTTGGGAACCCCAGGAAATGCATTAGTTCTTTGTCTCTCTTTTAAAATAACATTGGATTGACATCAAAACCAACATTCTTTCTGGAGTCACAGTGTTAGACTGTGGCCTTAAGCCATGACCATCATTGGCTATGAAGCAGAGAAGGATCAGCACGAGCAGACCTGGAAGCTGGGTAATTAAAGGAATCTGATCAGCTGAGCCAATATGTCTCTTGGAGATTCAGAGCAGAACATAGAAGAATGCTTTGTGCCCAATCAGTCATTAACTCTCACCTACTCCATCTCACCAGACCTCTTCTAGGAAACCACAGGACAGCAGTGCTACTACTCTCACATTTTTGTACTTGGACACTGCACAAAGGCATGCAAGTCCCTGCCCCAATGCTTCTTGGAGACAACAGGGGGCTTCCTACAAATCCCAGAAGAAGGAAGAAACCTTTCCATCTCCTCTCTCTCCAGCCTCCCTCTCATACATATATATGTATGCACAATCAGGTCTTTATTTAATGGGAGTTGAATTTACAACACATTAAAACAGTGTGTGGTTAGTACAGAAAGTGATAATAAGGATTTAATTAGTTTGATCTTGCTTTCTGTGCTAAAGCTGAGTATGTTTAAATTATTTTTGTGACATTTCTTCTCTATTTGTTTTGTATGTATCATAAATAATAACACAATAAGCTTTCAGATGTCTTTTCTGGTGGCTATTAGGCTGTGAAGCAAAATGGGAGTGCTCAGTGGAAGACTAACAATAACTTTATTGTTACAGTACATTTAATTCCAAACAAGTCTGAAATCTAGATGACTTTACAAATACTAATCCTTTCACCCATCCTGGAAATGCTGACACTTTTTGCACGTGTCTGTTATGAAAACAAGTTCAGAAAAGCACAAGAAAACTAATTGGGACAGATATCCATTTAACCTTACCTAGTCTGCCAAAACTTGAATGAGTAATCCAGTTTTGCCAGCTCCTCTTAGTGGAAAGCCAATATATCCCACCATCCACATCTGTGATCAGCTGCACTAACCCAAAGGAAAGGGCAAGAACACATGGCCAAGATAAAAGAATTGTGGGAAGACTCTTTTTCAGGGCTTTGGATTAGTTTAAGCTAGCTCTAAAGACCTTGCCTGCATGTTATAGCTAGAGAAGTTCCTTGTTTCAAAGGTGTGCTTTACTTTTTACCCCTTACAAGTCCCTTGTATTTAACTTTGCAAATTAAGACAAGAAAATATCAGGCAGATCACCTGAGAGGCTTGATATTTATAAAAATAACATTTAATTTCCTATTTCTTTGCAGTTAAGAAGAACAAAGATGTATTATCAGTATAATGTTGTTCAGCATAATGGAGTGGATGTTAACCAGCTCAGAAGATTTTGATACACCAAATAGAATCAAACTGACAGCAGGCAAATTGAGAAAAAGTGAAAGAAAAGAGGAGATATGCTGAGAAAACTTGACATTAGCAGAGCTGAAAATAAAGGAAACCCTTTGAACCAAAGAGCTCCCTGGTCTCAAAATTTACCAACATCTCACTGGTTCCATGTTGAGAGAACAGGGAATTTCAGTGACCTGTGCTGCACCTAAAGGATAAACAATTCTGACATAGCCTGTGTGGTCTCAGTAAGACAGCAGCACGGGTTTTTTACCTGGAAAAAGCCAGGCCAGGGCTACTATAGGGTTACAGGGAAGGAAGAAAGAGTTATTTTTGCGGACACCACTAAGATTAAATTTGTCATTCCCAGGGAAGACAATGTACTATAGTAATAGACTGATTATTGAAACTTGAAGAAACTGATTAAAAAATCCCTAAAATATTGACACAAAATAAAAGTCTTGAAACTTACAGCAAACACTATTAAAAGTTACCAGAGGAGAGATTACAGAAAGTGTAAATTTTTTAAAAATCACAAAGATAATCTACAGATACATTGTGGTATAAAGGAGCAAGGGGGTCACTTTTTTTTTTTTAGAAAATAGATACCCATTCTGAAAAAAATCTATAGGAATGAGCTCAATTGAAGGTCAATGTAAATGGAACTCAGGAAGAATGAAGAAGAACATAACTAGTAGATACAAGATTATATGCAATTTATTTAGTTATATCCAATACAAGGTGTATGACAGTGTTTACCTAAAAGCACCATGTAGACAAACTATGAGGGAAAAAGCATTTATCTCTTTTACCTTCATGAAAATTTTTGAGGCATGTATTAGTGTCCAATATTTCACTGAGTTATCTGAGAAGACAAACCTCTGTTTGATATTAAGCTAAATCTAAATTATTAAAAACTTTTTTTCAGCTTTTCTTTTTTAAAATCTGAAATTTTTATGAGAAAATCTGAGCCTTGGTAAGTCAGAGCAATAAGTATTAACATAGTACTTCACCAGAAATTCACTGTTTCCCACATAATCAAACCAGGCTGACCAAGCTGGTGGTCAGTTCACAGGACTCTTCATTAGATGTTGAAATTGGTGTTTTTTCCACCTGCACAGCAGATGGAGCACAGTGACAGTGACCTTAGGCTGGTTTCTCATAGCTCTGCCACAGCCTGAGTTCAGGGCATGACCAGGCATCTCTGATCAGGAGTGCCTGCAGGTACTGTGGGAACCCGTCGATTTTCAGGGTGCTTTGGTGAGGAACTCTGCCCATGGGCCGCCCCTTCTTCTGGAATCCCTAGTTTGTGGAAAAGAATTGGAGGAAACTGACTCTGTAGCTGCTATCAAGGACTGTCTTTTCACATTCCAGTGCCACCACCCAAGTCCTTCCGCATTTTTCAAGACTGTCCTGTATTTGTGGCAAGGGAGCACCTTCTGGACACCAGCCCAGCCCACGGCTTGTTCTACAGTATGGGACAAATGAGATAGGAAACCAGGGACCTGGAACAATGATCTACTTCCCATAGACAAGATAACCTTCCCAAGGGGCAAACTCTTGTGTTCTGTGACTAAATACAGTTCAGAACATGGGAATTTCATGCTGTATATGTATTTGATTAACTTTGACACTCAATATTCAGGTTAGTGTGCTGTCTAGTGCATTGTGGAAGTAGTACCTCATACTTTATTGCAGATAAATACACAGAAATGTATTAATGCTCATATCTAAAAAATCATTATTGGCCTAAAATCAGGACTTTCATAATTTGAAGTTTTTGTTTATTTCTTTGGGCACTGAATTCAGTTGTTATGAAGTTTTTTCTAACCTGCCACGAATGTTATTGACAGTTGTCCCTTCATCTTTGTGTCTTTCCACCTCCTTGCTGAGACAATAATTTCTCCTTTGCTTCACGAGTCTCTACTCTTGGAGACACCTTTTTCCCTGGTACTTGGCTTTGAAGCTCTGTCCCTGGGGATGTTCATCTGATGTACTTAACAGAAGAAGTCTAAATTCTGTGAAACTTAGATGCCTTTGGGTTTCACCACAGACTGAGATCCAAGTTTTTCTAAGATTAATTAACCTTTTTACAGGGACTTGGTCCTGTCATAAAAAGCCCAAACCACGCCTTACTTTCATTATCAAGGACCACTGGAACCCAATGGCTTCATGACATTTTCACAGAAAACAGTTCATAGTGATAGTTTCTAAATTCAAGTAATCTACAAGCCTTGTAGGAAACTCTGGGGATGTGCATACATGCAAATCATATACAGAAAAACTTTCTGGCTACACATAATACTCTTAGATTTGTTTTGTTTTAGCCTTAGGTCTTGAATTATCTGTAGTATTGTATGAGTTTTAACTTACTTTTAGCAATTTTGCTTAAAGCTGTCTCTTCTACAGCACAAATGTTGTCACACGGTTTCATTTTATCTTCTGTGTGCACACATTTTGCCATTTTTGGTGTATCTTTCACAATCAGCTATTCCAATAAGTACTGTATCATTTATGTTTGACTCATTAACCATGCAGACATTTCTGTTTCACTTGGTTTTGCTCTTAGTAAAAAAAAATTTTTATCAAAATGGTAAAGCTGAGCAAATAATTTACATCAA
Organism: Pycnonotus jocosus; assembly: GCA_013400435.1. Taxonomy (NCBI): domain Eukaryota; kingdom Metazoa; phylum Chordata; class Aves; order Passeriformes; family Pycnonotidae; genus Pycnonotus; species Pycnonotus jocosus. The sequence continues at coordinate 238,268 of VWYP01003839.1, read as the reverse complement.
ACACTTTATCTTCCTTCTCCTTCTGGGAAATCTATGACCAGATTGCACCTATTTCTCAATTATTAATTATTTATACCTTTCCAACATTGACGAATTCATTTATTACTATATGGATTAATTACAGATATCCTAAACAGAAATTAATTTCCTTCATTCTATAATTAGTCAGCCAGGTCAGGTCGCTTTGTCTCAGATCCCTGGGCCATGTCATGTGCAAGAATTCTTTACTCAGAAAAATGAAAATACTAGTGCCAGTAAAGTGGACATCCTGTAAATGTTTACAGAAATACACAAACTGTTTCTTTCCCAGTAAATGGACTGTGTTTTGGATAACAATTTTCATTCACACTTATTTGTCAGGTTGTGAGGATGCTAAGTGTGCAGTATGGAAATGAGACCATGATTTGTACACTGGGGTATGAGGCTCTTTTTAGTATCTGCAAAAGGTCTGAGTGACAAAAAACTCAATATATAGCATCTCCCAAGTGTGGATCTCAGATGTCACCCTCCCTCAAAAAACTGCAGTGAAATCAAGGTTGAACTATGAGTGCTTGTTCAGGGAACACCAGGTTGAAAACAGGGCACATCTTTCTGCCACAGTTTAACCCCAGCCATTCACTAAGCCCCAGCAGCTGCTCCCTCACTCCCCCATCAGCAGGATCAGGGAGAGAATTGGAAGGGCAAAACTAGAAAACCTGTGGGTTGAGATAAAGACAGTTTAACAGGGAAAGCAAAAGCTGCACACAAAAGCAAAGCAAAACAAGGGATTCATTCACCACTTCCCATGTGCAGGAAGGTGTTCAGCCATCCCCAGGAGAGCAGGGTCTCATCACATGTAACAGTGACTCAGGAAGACAAATGACATCACTCCAAATATCCCCACCTTCTTTCTTCCCCCCCACTTTATATCCCGAGCATGATGCCACATGGTCTGGAATATCCCTTTGGTCAATTGAGATCACCTGTCCCAACTGTGTCTCATCCCAGCCTCCCATTCACCTCCAGCCCCTTGCCAAGTGTCAGTATGAAAAGCAGAAAAGGCCTTGGCTCTGTGTAGGCCCTACTCAGCCATAACAAAACCATCTCTATATTATCAACCCTGAGTTCAGCACAAACTCAAGATGCAGCCCCATACCAGCCACTGTGAAAAAAATGACCTCAGCCCAAACCAGGACATTGTCTTTGGGAAAGATCAGCACCTGCCACTGCTGCCCCCAAACAAGATCACCACTGGCATTATTTACCTCCAAGGACAGCAATGCCTCTTCACTGGTTCCTCTGAAGACAGCACTTCAGGAAAATTGCTCCAGTCTACTTGTGAGCAAGTCAGAAACAAGCCTGGATGTTCATAACCTCAGCCAGGTCTCCCTCGTGCCAATTGCAGAGAGGAGTTTGGGATGCTTCTCCAAAAACACCATCCTGAATATCCCTTTGATGAGGGAGTCTACAAACCATGGATGAAGTGCTGGGCTTCCCTCAGATTCCTGTTTGCATGAAGGCCAAATGAGTTTTGTCTTCTAAATAAATAAATTTTTAAAAATCTGAGTAAGTCCTGGGAAGTGCACTTTAGGTCGCTGTTTAAAAAAGAGATGAGAATCTGGCCACAATATGCAGACAAATATGTTACAAGTACATTGATTTAAAGGTATCTAACATCAATAAGGTTTTCAGAATTGAGCTTTTCACCCAGACCCATCCTTTGAGCCTGGTGTCCTCTTGACACACTCTCTAAGACACAGATCCCTCTATTAGTAGTTAGGGTGCTGTTAAATCTGTAGTTGACGCAGAAGCAATTTGAAAACTGACAGGCCACTCTTCAGCCTCTCAGAATGGATTGTTCTGTTAATAAGCCAGTAACATTTCAAAGGGTAAGGAGAAAAGAGGGTTCAAGGCAGAACTACAGCCCCTATCAAGCACAAGTGCAGGAACCAACATAATTTCTGGCTTTAAAGCAAGGGTTTGTTTCATTTCTTGGGTTAGTCTCTCAAAAAACAAATTCATAATGGACATAACATAAAAAAGATGTCTCTGGTGGAGTTGTGTGTTCTATCAGCACCCATGCTGTCTATGATAATGAATCTGAACAGATATTTCTACTGAACTCCTGCATGGGCTCAGCTTGCTGAAGTTGGCCAAACTGCATGAGAAATGAATGCATTTGGGTCCATGACCTGCATCTAGAACTGGGCTGTACTTCAGGTCACATCCCAGCCTACAGCAGATGGAAGGAAATTATAACACCCACCTGATATTTTATTCTAGGAAAATGTTTTGAGTGGCAACAATCAGCGAGATATTTGTCTCATTTATTCAGCAGTTACATATTCTCTGTTCTCTGCAGAACATGGTAATATTGTGGGGTGATTTCCTCACTGTCAACTTATAAAAATACGACAGTAATTTGTTGTAGTTGGAGTGGCTCTGCTGGGAACCCTTCCAAAACAGTCAAATACCTACATGCACCGACTTGGCTGCCTGGCTTACTACATGCACTCTAAATATGGCAGGGTGAGGCATATTAGAACATACCAGCCTAGTCACCATCTCCCTGCTCTTGTACTCTGCATAGTAAAATCAATGCACATTGTGCTCTCAGGCTGGGGCTATTTTTAGGTGTTATTTTTCCACTCAGTCTGCAGCTGTTTTCAGTCACAAGCTTCTTTAACTAAAACAAATACACAGTCCTTGGCAAAGGAGTGGTTGTAAAGAGGACAGAAGTGTGCACATGAATCTTGTGCCTGCCTCACAGGGTTTTATGTAGGGAGGGTCAGAGGGGAGCAGAGAGGATCACTGTGTCCTGGGAAGCCAGGGTGAACACTCATCATCATGAATTAGCCCAACTTTCAGTCCTCTTCCAGAATGACTGATGAAGGGGAGGCTTCTCAGGGCTGAAGAATGTGGGAGAAGGAGAGCTGGAATGCTACCAGACCCTGCATTATCTGCAACACCTCCCTGAGAGATACACACAGACACCTTCCTTGATGAGCCTTTTGCCCTTACTATGCACAAGCTCCTTTGGCACACTATGTAATCCCATCAGCCCTACTGCATTGTTGTAATTTCCTCCTTCCCTCTCCACCTCAGGGAATGGAGAGAATTGAAGGAATGGGAAGTTATCACATGGATGCCTCAGAACCAACTGGTCTCTGAACAGGAGATGTGGCTTTTGGAGCATTTCCTAATCTCTGCAAAATAGAGATCCCCTCCAGTTATAGAAAGGAAACAACTGTATTCTTTCTTCCCCATTGCTCCCTCTCTGCCTCAAGGTAGCATTGGAAGTCCATCCCCAAGGCCAGAGCTGCAGCTTCAGTGTGGGAATGGCTTGGTTAGGCTTCCTGCTAATTAAAAGCAGAAGAGAGCAGATTAATCCAACCATGTCTTGGTTGGTAATTGAGATTAATGTCATATTAGGATAAGTTTGAAGTCAAAAGGGTTTATCAGTAGTCAGTCAGCTGCTTTTAGTGCTGTTTGTCAGGCTCAGGTGATGGAGAGAAATGAAATGGAGTGATTTTACTGTCTGAAGCCACTCCTATCCATCCCACTGGCCATCTTCAAAATTCTGATATGTTAACATACAAGGTACTGAGAAGACACAGGTCTTGAGATGCTTGTTAACCTTTAGTGCTGCATACAAGCCACGAACACTGAGAAGCTGTGTTTCCTCTCAAAAGTTTTTCATGTCATAAATCATCATGGTTATGCTGGTGAACATGAGAAGATGAGCAGACAACATCTTCATTTCTCCATCATCCCATTCAATCCGTCTGACGGACATCACTGAAATAAAGGGAATACTTTAGTGGATAGTGTGTACTATGCTTGGCAGCAAATGCTGGAGGGATTTGGAGCTCAAATTATAAAATCCCAGCTGACCTCCTTAACCCAGCACAGGACACAATTCTGACATGGAATAAGGACCAGAGTGTCTTGCAGCTTCGTTCTGAGATAAAAGAATAAAGCAGGCCCTTCACAGTGAGGCTGGTGTTAGTAAAAGAAGTATAAGTTTAGCTTTCTCTGTTTCCACGGAGCAGAGTACTTGCCACTACATAAAAAGCTAGCTAGCTATGGCAGTAATTAGAAAAAGCTGCATTGTGAGAGCCATTTATGCTCATCTTTTGACTCACATTGTTGAAAAATCAGCTTTTGGTAGGGTTTACTGTTTTGTTAGAAACTTTCTCACACTGCTCTCACAGTGTCCATTAGGAGAATCGCTGTCATCCTTCACATGGACTATCTAAACCACAGGTGTGAAGTGGCTCTTTGTGCTATACTGTCAAGTTCTTCTGTAGGTTTTGTATGAAAATCAGACACTTCTTCATGAAATCAGAAGTGCTCAGATTATATTTCACATGCGTGAGTTTCCTTGTTTTTATTAAAATTAAGTTTGCTCATTTGCCATTTTCAAGCTAGTTTGAAATGAGGATCACCTTGTATCCTAGGAAACACAGTGAGAATTTTATATGTGATCACATTTTTATCCATGTTATGAAAAAGCAGATGGTAATTAGGTACATTATTCATAGGAAAGCTTGTTGAGCGCAGTGTCTGTATGGTTCCAGCTTCGATTAGAACTTGTTTGGAAGAACTACTTTATACCTTTCAATTGCCCCTCATTAAGTGCAATCATTACTCTTCTGTGGTCCCAGTGTGCTTTAATTTGTGCAAACCAGCATCCACAATATTATGCAGAAAAAAACCCAGCAAATTTCTGGGCTCCCTTTCATTCTATTTGACACCAGTGTGATCTTTCTGTCCATCTGAATTCATTATTATTTATTGCAGCTGCAAATGTGCCTTGTGAGAGGCCACTTGGCAGCAGTAGAGGTGCAGAGCTGTCATGTTCCAGGGACAGCACCTGAACCATTGGAAGAGACCAATTCACCTACTTAGGTAGAAGAAAGCAGGCTGAGAGCACACTTAGAGGCTGGGCCACTTTGTGTGAGGAGGCTGGGTGTCAGGATTCCTGCATCTCTAAGCCTTCCCCCATGGACAGGGTGACAGAGCAGAAAAGGCACAGCCCTGATGCATCAACAACAAAGTGTCTTCACTAGGATTTGCTAGCTCAACAATGACAGGGAAGTAGGACCCACCACACATAACAGCTCTTGTTTCTCACTGAAAAGATCTTGTCAGCCTAGCCCAGCCCTGCACTCGGGCTTTCTCCAGAGACTTCTCTGCAAATGAAACCCAAGAAGTCCTCACAGATGGCACTCAGACTCGGAGATCTCCATATGGAAAATATTTTTGGAAAGACAAATAACTGTAACTGGGTCAGACAAGGAGATTTTTTTTCATACTACCCCTGAAAATAAAGAGGGTAAGGCTATTGTTTGTCTGCTTATGCTACACAGAGGCTTCTGTAACCTTCTACAGCATGCCACAGAGGGCATATAAGGATGTTCAAGTGCACATTAACTCTTGCATCGTGCAAGAAAAAGTGTGTGTTTGAGAGAGAGGCTATTTGATCTTATCAGTACTGTAGATGCCTGTGTTATTTATTTTGTGGTTGGGACATTCGCAGCTTCTGCTACGTCATCTGTATTTGCTTCTAAAGAAAATTATTTGAGCGTTTCCCTTAATGACAAGCTAACAGTCAAATGTCTTCTCTCTCCTCTGCAGTAGACAATACACTTAGACAGTGCCAACTGTGTCCTGCAGAAATAGATTGCTTTGAAGTAGAGCTCAATAAACAGATGTGAGGGTCCAAATAAACCTGGCAAAGTATGCACTTGACTAAACAATGCAACAGCATATTTGAGACTTTTTTTTTCTGCATTTGAAATGTTTGCCAAGTCCCTGATTGATACAGTAGATAGGGTGGTCCTCAAAGACTCAACCTAGCCAATCTTCAACCCTTGGACTCCCAGAAGAAAGGCAACACAAACCTGCCATGAAATAAAAATAATTAAAATTCAAAATCTCTGGTTTGCTAATGACAAAATTGAGGAAAAATTTCCACTTTTTCTTCTTCACTTAGAATTACTTCTGAGTCGAGTAGTCTACCATTTAAAGTCTCACCATGATTTCCCTTATAGATTTTTATCATTAATTTTCAGGCTTCTGCCATCAGAAAAGTTGCTCTTCCCTCCAGTGACCCAGCTCAGGAGTGACCTTAACCTTGTGACAATATTTTTTTTTGGTTCACCCTCCAGTGCCTCTGGTATTTAGGTATCTGTATTGCAGCAACCTATCAGACTGCCAAAGGCACACCTTTCCAAGCACAACATTTCTGACAGTGTTGTCAATCCCATTTCACATGAGACCCCAGATGAACCACAGGAAGGCTGAGCTCATTGTGTCCTTCCTCACATTAGCTCTGAGTTCCTCACATTAGCTCGACAGAAGCCCAAGGGAAATAAATGGCCTTCCTTCCTTCCTTCCTTCCTTCCTTCCTTCCTTCCTTCCGTGCCACTCCCTTGATCCCCCAGTCTCTCCAGGAGGTGGTACTAGCCTGTGTCTCATACTGACAATTCACACCACAATTTGTTGTGAAGAAACAAAAACCCCCCAATCTACAACCCATTTTAGTCATAGTGATGCTGCCTAAATAATTAGACAGGGACCTAAAACAATGGGCATGGTGAGTGCATAGCCTGCTGTGTGGTTTTCCCAGTACCAGTATCTGTATCTAAATCCCTAACCTCAGGTGTCTGTCTCAACACAGAACCTCCTAGCAGCTACTAATGGCTTTTTCCTAGAAAAAGGCCAGACCACAGCAGAGGAGTTGGAACTAGATGATCTTTAAGGTCCCTTCCACCCCTAAATGTTCTGATTTTAAAAATTCTCATTCCATTCCTACCCATTTTCCATAATCATCCCATTTTCCACCTACCCACATATCAAATCCTCTAGACCTAATTGCTTTTCCAGAACACACATGTGACCCTGCTACAAGCTTATCAGCTGAGTTGAAAATATGAAGTGAAGCAAAACAGATGGAATTTCATAACCAATTACATACTACAGAGGGAACCATAGTGCGTAGGTTTCTCATTTTCAGACTGAAGTCAGCCGTCTTGTTAAGCCTCCTTGAAGCTCTGACAGATCCCCTATGTTTTCTTCTGCAGGGAGATCCTGCATATTGTGAGCCTACTGAGATCCTGCTGCAGGACTAAGACCTTGCTCCAGGGAACTCTAACCAGTGCCTCACCTTCCATTGATCTAACTGCTTGACACGTCTTGTCTGCAGTGAGTTTCTTTTGTCATTACTGAGCCATCACAGCCTGATTTTCTGTGAGTGCCTGGTAGTGCCCTCTTATTTCACAGCTCAGTGAAAAAATGGAGCATCTACTTGTGGTAATTCTTAAACAGGTAGGAGATGTTAGGTTCATGATCAGTAAGCGTTATGGACTTGTAAAAGATAAATCCATGCTAAATATGGGTGAGGAAATTCTATGGCAGAAAGGCATAATTAATGTGAAGAGGAACTCTCTTGTTCCAGGCTTTCATTCCTGTTGCATCTGAGCTTGTGGAAATCAAAGTTTACAGTACTCTTAAGTGAGCAGACCTCACCCAAGTGAATTACAACAAAATAACACATATGAAGTGAGAAGTAGGCTTAAAATATCAAGCGCCTGGGGATTTTTTCATAAAGCACTTGGGTCTCTAAAAATCTTACCCACTAAATTAATTCAAATGGGCTTGTGCAGATCTGCCATGCAGTGGTGAAGCAGAGAATCACCCTGTAAGAAGCTGCACACACCATTGCTTTTGACATCATTGTGAGTGAGTTGGAGAAGGGTCAAAGAGAAAGCTTGATCCTTCAAGGGAACTCCCAGTGTGGAGCACACTGCCCAAGGAGACCCTCAGGTGCCACCAGCACAGGCTACTCAAGAGACTCTGAGATCTTCAGCACCACCAGATACTGAATGGCTGAGAAAAAAACCACAGATCTATTATCCTGCCACAGGATTGAAGTATGTTGCACTGACAGGTGTTGCACTGAGGACATAAAAAACAACTGTGGGTGAATGGAAAAGTGGAAAAGTGACCTAGGATGATTCTTTTCAGAAGGGTGTGTTCCCTACTGAGGAGCTGGTCTTTGGCTCTGTTCACATGCTCCACCTGATGCCAGTGCACGGCACAGGGGAAAACAGAGAGGAGAGGCAATGAAAGATGCTGAGGTTAGGGAGGGATGGATCCACACTGCTTCCTTCTGAGCTGCACACCTGTATGTGTAAAAGAGAGGGAGAGAGAAAGCACCACACTGCTTCTTATGAAAGGTTGCGGGGGTAAAAAGAAACACAGAGTTAATGTAAGAAAGATGTTTCTAGTTAGTACTGGTACAGCAGTCAATTGAATGTGTGTCAATTCCCTTTCTTCCTCTGTGTGCTCAATATATATTTAGATGTGAGCAGAGACGTTAATCTCAGATCCCAAATGCCACTTTGATAACTGCCAAGATTTGGGAGGGGCTGCTGTAGCAACAATAATACAACGTTATGTTTTCTGTCCTGATGGACGATTGTATGTGCAGTGCTCCTGTCTCCAATATGTACAATATTTCAAACTTTCCTGCCAAAAATAAAAATGGAAAAAATCAAGAAAGCCTTGAGGCAACAATAACTTATTTGACATCAAGTTACATGGGTTTTACATGTTTATTTCCTCAAATATTCAATTAAAAGCTTACTTACTGCGGCAGATGTCATATCACATGGTGCATATGCTCCCTCTCCAATACAGAGCAGCTTTTTAGAAATTACTGCCAAAATGTTGTAAGAACTTTTATAATGGTTTCAGGATGAAGCATAAAATGTAATAAGCCACACATTTATGTGCCTATTTTATTGATCATTTAGTACTAGCTTTCTGTTTGGGGGTGGGGGGTTTTTGATAGGTTTTTCTGTGGGAGGAAGGAATTGTTTCCATGAAGAGAAGGAGAAAATTGTTGGATATTTGAAAAATGGGTATAGATGCTTTGTTGCAAAAAGACAAGTGGAGTGACCTAAGTGAGACAGGTTTCTCTTGGTCTGTGCTTGTTCCTGAGTGTGAAACAAAAAAGAATGTGTGGCTACTAATAAGAATTACTTCAGTAAGTTTCGTTCCACTGTAAGGATTTTGCTTCTCTGACAAAGATCTCTGGAAATTCTATTGCTGGCCATTTGGTTAGCTATTATGTGGGTAAAACCAGGCTGTTTTCCAAAATCCTTGTCTGATTTCCATTCATAAATTAGTACATGTGTTAACCAAACTTAGATTAAATATTAAATAGATGTAATGCATTTACATGCATCTATCCAAATCTACCATGGCCAGCTGTTATACTTCACAGTGTAAGCCAGTAGTTGGTGACTTTCAAGAAAAAAAAGATGTTTTCTGATTGACAGAATCATCCATATTGGAAATACTGCATACTTTGCCTCAGAATTTAAAATCAAGCCCTTGCTCATGGATGCTGGACTACCTACACAAGGGCCTCATCAGCTATGATGATCCTTCTTTTGACTGCTATGAGTAAAACAGCTCAGAGAAAACAAGAGCAGAGCTGTAAAAATGAAGACTGAAGGTAACAACACTCATATTTGTTTGTGCCTGCTGAAGCCTTGTATAATCCCAAGGAACAGGGTCCCTGGGAAGATATCACTGTCTTGTTCAGCAAAGGAGCGTCAGACCTAGGAAAGAGGGTGAGTTTTTACAACATGGCCATAACACGTGCCAGCTGACATGTTACACACAAGACTGACTGAGGCAGTAGTATGGATCTGTCTTTGCTAGTGTTAGTGCCTGCTCCAGTCTCTGTAAACAACACATGTCAGCACTAGATCAATATACTTGAAATGACAGCGACTTATGGATCGTGAGGAGCTTTCAGGACAAAAAAGCCCCAGATTTCTGAAGTGTCTTCACTGCAGAGCAGATCCTGACTGTCACTTGAACATGACACTTAGCTTTCTGTGGGCAGCCACAGAGAGTCTTTAACCCTAACTTCCCAATGCTTTCAGCCCAGGACGAGTATTGTTTAAGATTTTGTTTCACTTCAGCATGGCTTCTAATCCTCCTCCTTTGCCATAAGAAGATAGGCAAGAAGCCCATGGCTATGAGGCTCCCAAATAACTTCTTTCTCCTTTTCTGGAAGTGATTCTGAGCTCAAATTCCATGTTTGACTCCTTTCTGCAGAACTTCTACAGGGTGCAGAGATGCCATGCACAAAAAATAAGACTGAGCAAACTCGCTTAAGATGAACAACATAAACTCTGCATTAGGGGTTACCCAAAATCTAGTAGTCCAACAGAGGGGAGGCTGCTCCAGCTCTGTGTCTCCAGGTCCTGCCAGTAGTAAGGCTGAGTATGTATTCCCAAGGTGCACACAAAGACACATATACACAATCATAGAATTATGGAATCATTTAAATGGGAAAAGACCTCTTATATCATCCAGTCCAACCATTAATTCAGCACTGCCAAATCCACCATTAAACCATGTCCTTCAGCAGCCCATACATATCCATATATACAGAAATATGCACTATAGATCCCTCCTTAGATACTCAAGTCTATCCAGTAGCTGGCACTTAGATCCTTGGTCACCTCAGGGGCTGGCACCTGCACATACAAGTGCCTGATGGCCACAGGCCTCCTCTACCTGCTGGTACTCAACCCCTTTCTGACAGGTACCCACACACACACTCACTACAGATTCCCCTTGGACACTCAGACTATCCAATGGCTGGCTCCTGGATCCCCCTCTTCCCTGGTCCCACATGCACAGACACACATACAGAAGCAAGCAGGTCTCTCTGGGAGCAGGTCCAGACCTATGGTCCCTTCAGTGCCTGACCCTCAGCCAGCTCCTAGCTCCTCTTGTCTCTCCAGAATCCATCCCACACCATCCAGCCTCTCTCACACCTGACTACCATGGTTGGACAAGTGCACTGATCAACAGCCTCTCCACACACGGCCAGACCCTTGCAGCACAGAAGACAGAGGAACACCATGGCAGGCACACAGTATTAAGTGCCATTGGGTTAAACCTGGACTAACCACTTAATCTGATCAAGTGCCGGATTTTCCACTGAGCATTCTTTGGAGAGGATGATCCTTGGATCCCACGACTTGATATGCATGCTTCACTGCATGCCATAGGCAGGTGTTACAATGAAAATTACCTTGTAAAGTAAGGATATATTTTGTAAAACACACAAGGTAGATTCATGCACCTTTTAGAGTAGGATCTAGAAAAGGTCCTAGATTAGGATCTGGGATCTAGAAAAGGTAAATAAAAACTCCAAAAAGATGTCCTGTCATGTAATTTCAAATGAAATTTGAACTGACATTTTTGTCTTCTAAGATACTGTAGTTTACAACTTGATTATTTAGATTAGATGGCAAAATTCCATTAAGGTATACAATTAGATGAATAAGCGCACTTGCAAGTGGAGGAGTGATGCTCACTTTGTAGAACCCAGCTTCTAAAGAACATGTTACTTATCCCTGGTTTCACATAGTGATGAAACAAACCAAAGGAAGCATTTAAAGTTGAATGCATAAGGAAACAGCCTGGAATTAAAGCACAAACACTGCATTTCACATATATACCAATCCCAGTATTACTGACCGTTTTTCAATGCATTCCAAGCTTACAACTACTATTCCTTGGAGACAATTGGTCCTTTGTCATTTTGATAGAGAAACATACAAAAGAGACATGGGAAGCCTTTTCCATCCGCCCACGTTTCCCCATTAATTGTCTGACTGCTCCCTTCGGCAAGTTTTGAAAGGCATTTTCGGGTGCAGTTTCACACGGATCCAGCATTTCTCATTCCATTATTGACTTTTACACCACCATCTAAGGTGCTTCAGGGTTTGGAAGTTCTTCCATGACACTATGCTGTTTGTTTGGAGATTTTTTTCTTAGCCCACTTCTACCACTACTGTAGTTGTAAAGGGTGTGTTGCTCTAACCCACTGACATTAAGCCATAGTCCAGGACTGGCTGATGGTCAAAACTTGTTCCTTGCTGACCAGTGTCTTTAATTAAAAAGCTGGTGAGATCAATGCCAGCAACCTTACAAGAAACTCTTGAGTGCTGACAGCAGTCGCATTAGCACGTTAACTTTGGGAATTGCTCTTCTGGGCTATCCATCTCCCTGGAATGCTGGGCTGGGATTCAAAATGTGCATTTCTGCCAAACATTGTGAGGGATAAGAAGGTTATGCAGAATATGAGTCAGAAAACTAAACCCTTTGAAAGAGTCCTGCTCCACAGATGCAGTTCTCCAGATTTACTGTGAGATCCAACATTCAGAGCAGAGCTGGAAGGAAAGTAAGTGCTGGAATTTAATTTCTTGCACAAGACTGAAAAGCCCTTTGGAGGACTTAATCCAAGAGCAAAGCTCCCACAAAAATAAATGGTGATTTAGAGTCTCTATTGACATCAAAAAGCATAGACCAAATATCAACAAGGGTGTCCTCCAAAAAGCCTGCTTAGTTTATTGAGGAACCAAGAGCAGTGTCTACAACAATAGCTATTTCCTCCTGGGTCTTTTGGAAAAGAACCCTGTCTACATCTCCCTTTCTTTTTATAAAGGAATGGCTACTCCAGGCTCTGTCCAAAGGCACAGGCTTAAAATCTCTAGTCTTAGAGGAACACTAAGGGGTCGTATCTACTATGCAGCTCAGCCCATTCAAGCCTCAAGTGGGAAAATTCCTGCTCACTTGCAGCTACAGAGTGAACTTAATGAATCTGGAAAACAAACAAATAAACAAAGTAATAGAGCTGAAATGCTGGTTTGTTAGGCATAAGGAGCCTAGGTGCCAGGTCGTCTGTCATCACAAGTATTTGTGAAATCCCAAAGGTAGCTTCCATCTTCCGTCTGTACCCACATGGAAAGATGGGAACTAGGTGTAAAACCAGCAGCTGCTCAAAATACTCTGTGGTTGCTGAGAACTAGTCCTTTGAGACATTGGACCTTGAACTGAAGAAGCAAGTAGCATGCAGGATATTTTTCTCTGTACCATACTCTATCCAGTATCCAACAAGAAATTTGGATCCACATTAAGATATATAAACTTAGGTTTTCACCTTTCGCCAAGATACCACTACAGTTACTGGAAACTTAAGGGCGATTCAAACACATCTAAAATTGCTACACTTGGTCAGCTGAACAGCTGAAAAAGCTAAATTAAATTTTACAGTCTAAATCTGCACCCACCGTGTCTCTCTGTGGCACACAGTTGGAACTCTCCAGCAAGAAATGATTGTAGCAATAATCAGACTGGCTCTACCTCGAACAAAGAACTTGGTCATGGGAAGGCAAGGCTGAACATGTGTCCATACACTAATGAAACAGGTGATTCCTGCCAAAAAAGGATAAAATGAACAAACAATTCTTCCCTTGATTTGACAGGTCAGTTTTAAGATTTTGTTACAAATACACTTTTTGACCTGGTTTATGGCATCATGCTCAGTGTGTGAATGACTAAGAAAGTGTTGCTACCAGCCATTCAGAATAAGAGATTCAACTACATTAGAGCTTTTTGGGATTTATTTTTAAACAATCAGTGTCAAGGGCATAATTTTATGCATGTCTCTCTTCTGGAGTATGCAGTAGTTCTCACCTTTGAATTTATCTGTGACAGTCACTGATCAATTTCAGCTTTTCTGTTGAATATTGAGACATCCAGATATCTCCATATTGCAAGAAGGATTGATAAGAAGGTTGATTTTTCCAGGAACTATACACAATTTTCTTGAGGGGAAAAACACCCTATAGTCTTGTAGACTGGAGGCAGAAATGTGGACACTGACCAGAAAATATCACTGGTGGAAAATAATGGAAATCAGGAATAATAGTTTAAGTAATTTAGGAACTAAATTCTAATAGAAGTGCCTAAATATATTGCAACAAAATATTGGAAAGGAAATATAACTATCATATATTCTTGTACATTCTTAAAACTCCAGAGAGCTGATTTGTTTTACATGTGAAGCAATGACCTCTTCCTGCTGGTTTCAAATGATTTTACTAATAAAAGTTTTCTGAGGTGAATGTATCTGACACCAAAGCCAGGTCATTACAGACCGGGATAATTAAATGAATAATTCAGGGTTTTAACTCAACTTGAATATTATGATGGAGAAATTTAATCATAATATAGGATTTTGACATAATTATTGTAAACCAAACTAGATGATCTAAGACATGACACCTCTGGACCTGTGATATTGGCCTGTCATGGTACACAACCAAAGGGAAAACTTCTTTTTTACTAAAGATGCATCTTATGGAAAACTTTTCTTGCTTATATGATTAATAATTGAAGAAAATGTGGTCTGACTTGTCAAAGAATATTTAAAAAGCTATTTGGAACAACCTTGCAAAGTAGTTCAAGTGTGTGTAGTAACAGAAATTAAAATTACTCTGGCCACTCAGCTTGTGAAGTCAGATATTGATTTATTGGAGTCCATAGTGAAAAACAGGTACTTCCAGGAGTTGATTCCTCTCAGCTGTTAGACAGTGAGCTGCAGAATTGTCTCCTGTTTCTCTGCAGTACTTAAAGAGGAAGCTGAGGTCAATTGCATGCAATAAAGTTCAATTTTAGGTGGTCACAGCTGAATGAGTTCTTCCCTTACACTGTTCTGATTTGTAAAACAAACATTCTCTTTGGGGAAAAACGTTCCCAAGCACATGCTGTAGGTAGATGGACCCATGCATGAGACTGCATCATCCTATTCACTGATGCTGGTTAGATGAGCTTTGTCACAAGGTAGGTAAAAGACTGTTGTTTTTTGGTGTCTGAGACACAAGGCTGGAGTAAAACTGGCCCCTGCTGGAGCCCTTGCACAGAGCACACAGCTGTCACACGTGTGAGCTCCCACCACACAGCACAGGTCTCAGGAGATGGGGAACATGCTCAAAAAAGAACTGGGCATGAGCACAACCAATAAGACAGCAATGTACCAGGCAGATCCTTTCTTCTTCTTGTGCTTTGGGCCACATAGATCAATTTGGAAGAATAACTATTGGCCTTCATGACAAATATCTGCAGTATCTATGGCCATATGAGTATGTTCAGAATTAACATTGCTCTGAGTCAATCACATTTTGCTCTTGGAAGCATTCTATTATCTAAAAGCCAGAACTGACATTATTGACACTCTGCTCCCTGCATAAAACTGTTTTTGCAAATGTATAGGCTAGAGATTTACATCTGGGAGGAAAGAAAAGCCCTGGGAAACATAGCATGGGATCTTGGCTACATTGAAATCAATGGCAAAACTTCCACTGACTTCACTCATTGCTGAGGAATTCGTGCATGCAGCAGCTCAAGCAACTGTGAGCATCTGTGGTGTGATTTCTGAACACGAGCAAAAGAGACTGCCATGGGTTAATTGGTACAGGCCTTCACTAAATCCAGTGTCTTCCCTTTTGTTCTCCTTTAAAAATGCTTTCCTTTTAGAGACATACACAGCAAATTAAATTTGTTCTGCTGCTGTTCTTTGCAACACTGGAGGTGAATTACACGTACTGAGTGCATGATCCACTCTGGAGGAAGTACAAGACACCAGTGAATATTTATCTGTCATTCTGAAGTAAACAGAGCTAAGAAGTAAAGACAAAGTGGTCAGAACAGGGAAGTATGCACATTGACTGGATAACCTGACCATTATGGCTTTCAAATCTACCTGTTCTGTAATTATTTTTGATTCATCTTGGATTTGCATTTATGTTGTTTGGTTTCTTCCCATTTGGGAAATTTTAAAAACTGTTTTCAGATTCACTGAAATATGGAAAAAAACCCATGTCAGTTAAAAAACAAGTGATACATGATATAATAATAATAGTAATAGTAAATAGTCAAGTAAATAGGACAGACCAGAGAGATTAAATTAACACAAAGGAAATATGCACATTTATTCTGAGGAAACAAAAATTATCAGTAGATCTACTCAAATCAATGCAAAAAAATTTGAGTCTGACCTGGTGCATTACTAAGAAAAACATGTGAAAGCCCATCCTTTTCCCTAGTAGAAGATGGTCTAAACTTCCCAGACACAGACACTTGAGGAGTGATTAACAATAGCATCAGTTGATCTTTGTGCAATGTTTTAGAGATCAGTCTCCTCACTAAAGAGGGAGGTTGATAGATGCAGCCAAGATTACTCATTTTCAGCTGTTTCTAGTTTAACTAACATGTAAAATGCTATGTACAACAGCCATGGTTTGGAGGCATTGTTTCTACATTCCTTTTTCAATTTTAGCAGCTATATTTCTTCCTCTTAATCCCTATAATAATCCTGTTTTGAGGCATGATTAATTATTTAACTTTGCCATTCTCTCAGGGAAATTATAGACTAAATTGCATGCATGTTATTAATACAAAGCACCATTTTGTTAGCTAATTTAGAATTTCACACCCACATCAAACAGGCAGATGTCTATAATCTATTATTTGTGATCCCGCTGCACTGCGCTGAGCGGACAGAGCCCACACTCCTGCTCTCCCTCCCTGCTGTGAGGGCAGCATCCTGCCGTCAGGTCCCCTCGGAAACCCAGCCCTGCACACACTGCTACACCATCTTCTGAGTCCTCCAATTTCACAGCCTTTCTCCCTTAATGCCATGCTCAGTGGACACAGCTGGCTTCTCTTTTCTTTCTGGAAGTTTTTGTTTTAAATTCCTTTACTACTGCTTGATTGCCATTGGATACACTCCAGCTCGGTTAATGCTTCTCGGTTTAACTGTGATCATTTCTGGCCCAGGTTTTTGGCCCCTTCAGTCAATGGTCAGAATTCCTCCCAGAAAGAGGGGGCAAGGTAAATTTAAACTCTCCTCCCAGCTGGTTTTGCTTCTAATTTAGAAATTAAGATCGTATATTTATTTCAAAAGGTTACATGTCCCTTTTCTTCATTTTTGGCTCTCACAGTCATTTTGTACTGCAACAAACTTCATTTTTTAAGCTTTGTGCAGTACAATGTTGTTTCTCCTGTAATGTTGTTTAATGTAGCAACACAAACCTGGCAAGTGACCCGAATTTCACAGATCAACTGCAACCACACAGGAGACCTGCAACAAGAATGTTTTGTTTCCTCTCTTGATGTTCTAATTGCTGCCCATGATCCAACTGCTCCCCCATCTGACCTCGCATGCAATTTTCATCACTTATTCTTTGGAGGCTGTCTAGATGTGTGACATGTCTGCAATTCCTCTTGGTATAATGCATATTCAGCACCTGATCAACTGTGTGTCTCTGGGTGTGAGACAGTCTAAATGGAGCCATATCAAACGAATTATGTGATGTACAGGGTGTCTTCAAGTATGTCATAAACTTACTGTGTATGCCAGATTCAAAAGGCAAAGCCCTACTCTCTGTTGAATATTTTGCATGGACCATCTGAGAAGTCAGATGTCTTAATAGAGGTTCTTTTTTAAAAGCAAGCAAGAATCTTTGGATAGGCTGAGTGGCTGGAATATTGGTACAAGCTTGTGAAACCTGATGTTTTTCATTTGTCACGTATCTTTCTTGTGACAGTCTTTTTTCCAGTACTTTTCTTCAGACACCTCAATTCACTGAGTAATACAAAGAGTGAGGGTGAGTGTAGGGGATGCTGCTGAGACTTTGCCAGTATTTCTACAATTCTGCACATGTTTATTTTACTCTGCATCCACCAGACACTTTCTCCCAGGGCCAGAGCAGACTGCTACCCACAAAGCTTGTGTGCACTCTTGTTGAAACACATTACATTTCTCCTTTCGTTTCCCGTGGTTTCTGTTAAATGGAGGACCAGATAATTCTGGACAGGAGCTTTTATTTTCATTAAAAGTTAAAGATCACCCCATGAGTATGGATCAGCCTTGTGGTAAGTCTTAAAACTTCTTATTTACTCATGTTTCATGTACAGTATATTCCTTGTATCCCATATGCCTTCTCTCTCAGAAACAGCAACCTTACATGCCCCAAAAACTCAAGCTTTAACTATATATTTTTAGTATATATCTATATGTTACTAAATGTATGTGTGACCTGGAAATCCTGCTGCACATTTAACTTTCAGAATAAATAAAGGAAATTAATATGGCTTTTGGGGGGGCTATTTCTAATTTGTGAGATCATTCTTTTTAGAACAGGAGAACACCAACTGGTTCAAGAGGGCCAGAGTGGTCTGGGAGTTCTTTCTTCAAGATCACTAAAGGAAGAGGGGAGATCCTCAGATACATTTTCTCTAATTTGTCCCTAAACCCAGCCAGACAAGCCTTCATGGTGGGGGAAAATCTCAGATATTCTGGCTCTCAGGGGCAGCATCTTCCTCCTTTCTAGATCTGCCTGACAGCCTCCCGGCATGGAAGATCTTTTCTCAACCACCCCATCTGGTGCTGCTGGCATGGTGGGCCTAGAACACATCTATGGCTGCCACCCTGCTTGATGGAGCCCATGTCCAGGGCCAGGGTGCTGTGAACACTTATGGATGCTCCAGCAAAGGGCTGGAGAGATCTAAATGGACCAGATGCTGGCCCATGCCTTTTCAAACTTAGATATTTGATGCTCATGTTCACTTCCACCAACTGAAAATTCCTAGCAGTTCCTAAAATGTTTTCACTTACCCGCCCTCCTATGTATCACAACTTTAGATATGCCCTCTCTCATTCAAATATGGGAAGATATGCTGGAGCTAACTGGGAAAAGACAACACTGACCTGAATGAGGCTTCCTATCAGTTCTACAGCCAAATCTCAACCTTAAACAAGAAAGCCACGGAGGATAAACTGGTCTCTTTCCCCAAAGTCTGCTACTGCCCAACTGCCAGCAGACAGAGCTAGTACAACCTTAAAGTCCCATCTCTGCCTGTGGGGTGTGCTTTCAAGGCACACAGATGTCTCCTGATAGAACCTTGATCTGAAACAGGCAAATGCAGCTGCCACCAGTGGCAAATCCAGTTAGCATTAATGCTAACATTAGAAGAACTGAACTAATGGAGCAGCACATCTGGATATGTAGAAGAAAAACATCAGGACTAAGGAAGTGAAATTATATTCTCAGGAATGAATTATTCACTACATGTGTACAACCAGCAGGGAGAGAACCACAGGCTGAGGAAAATATGTTCAAACTTACCAACAAAAATAAATACATGAAAGTATGATGTGAGCATCAGCTACATTTCCTAGGCAAAAGCTCCACATGGGGGCCTGAAATCCAACTATATTTGCATTTTGACATATTATCACCAGAAAAGACACAGCAATGCAGCCCCTGAGGCAAGGGAATTCAACATTGCCAGGCCATCTGGGCTTTTTCTTATGGGTGGAAAATTTCTCTGATCTCAAATGTCCTACAGCATTGTATAGAGAGAAGTAAAGAGGGTAAACGGGGGATGCCCTGCCTTAAAAGCAATAAAGCTATTGCAAGGAATCACCCAGACAAAAAGCCTGCACTCTTGAGGAAAGTGGAGATTTTTTTGCACTATCTCTCTGAACTCAAGTCCTCCACTTGCTTCCTCTTTCTTCCCAGTCATGATGAGCTCACTATTACCTCCTGTGACTCTTCACAAAACTGTATCACTTCCTCTCCCATTTTCTCTCTGAGCAGATCCCCTCTCTTTGATTTGCCATTACCCCTCATTCCAGGCACATCACTCCTACACACACACAGACACAGCCACAGACACACACACAGAGAAGTCTTGAGGAGATATTGTGAGGAATTAGTCTTCTTGAAGGCTGTAAAGCATGAAATAAATGGGAAGGGTGCTAAAGCTCCATGGGTCTAGTTTGATGAAGTAATTGAGGGCTGCACGTTGTTTGCTTTTGAATTACTGTGCTGCTCACAGAAGTTTCAGAATTTGGGGGAAAAAAAAAAGGAAAGTGCTTTGAAATGCTGTCATGGGAATGCCCACTTTGAAGCTGTGCTAGGAAAACCATCCTGGAGTGTTTATGCTCCTGGGAAAATTCAGCCCAGATGTGACAGCAGAAACAATGATGCTTGAGCCATAGTTACAAGGCCTTGCCATGAGGGAGCACTACATGAGTGGGAATGAATGGAACCAAAGTACATTTCAATCAATGAAACGATGCTGATATGCTTTGAATCAAACAAAGAAACTTGGGTCTCTACTGATGCCTTCAAGGATGGCCCTGGGGCAATGCTGTTCTAGGAGAACAGAAGAGACTCACTTGATTCTCTATGGCATCTGTTACAAGACTGATGTCTGAGTCTGAACAAATACATGCCTGACTCTGAAGTTTAGGCATGGCCCATGGGTGTATGAAATTTTCTAGGCATATGTAAGCTTTGGAACTAAACTGAAACTGGTCTTCAGAATTACTTTTTGCTTATATACAACATAATATGCACACATATGTGTATACACACAAATATTTTAAGAGATTTGAATAATATATTTGTATAAACAAGCCTAATGGCAAAAGTACAAAGCTAATTATTTGACTTGACAATGAATGGTAGGTGCTTGGTAAATGCAAAAGGGGAAGATGCAAAAGCCTTCTCATATTTTAACTTCATTACAGAAAAGTGAACAGCACGTGAACCTGTGTGCCATGCAAGTGGCAGCTCACCAAGGACAGGAGGCGACTGACAACCCCGTGCTCTTCGCTGGCTCACTGAAGGTCAGAAAACAGCACAAGGCAAATTTCAGCCAGGCTTTGAAGAGGCTGCTGTCATTAAGGCGGTTTCTATTTCCACAAATGAAGGCCACTGCAGTAGTTAGAGGGAGCAGCTGCAAGGCAAGTGGTGGGCAGGCTAGACTCAGACATTTTCAGTCAGATATTATTCATGGATAAATCAGAGGAAAAGTGACTTCATGGATTTACCAGTACCCAGTGCTGGTGGTCATCAAGTTCATGTCAGACTGTTAAACAGGCCTTCTTGAATGGACTGTGATTAGTTCCCTTTCACACTGTAATTCTGCAGTTTAAAAGCAAGTCTTTTGTCTACAGGAGTATGCCAGGCATGAAGCATGGGCCCATAGACAACCTCAGAAGTCTCAAACCGTCTGGCTACTTTGATTTTAATGCTATCAAAGATGTCTCTATCATCTCAATAGCAGCTTAGTCAGCCATTTCTATCCTTATTTTATTTTTACCTACAAGGTTCTACAGTAAAGACCAGCTAGCTGAAGAAACCATTTCAAAACCCAACCACTATGACTGCCTTTGTTTTACACATCCAGTGGACATAAATTCTTGTCATTTTGTTTTATGCGAATGGCAGGATTTATTAGATCAGACAGGTCATTAAGTAATTTTTTTCTTTAATAATGTCTTTGATTCAGTGAACTCAAATTTATGCTCTGTTATGGTGTGCTAACAGCTATTTTTTGGCTAGGAAAGCTAGCAATAAATCTGAATTTAATAAACTGACAATAGATCTAAATGTGAAAAAGATTCAAGACACTACTTTTTCCAGTTATTTAAAAGCAGTGATTCCTTGCATAACTGCAAGACTAATCCCAAACTAAAAGCACATTCTCTAAAAAACTATCACATTGATGGCAACATGCAATTCTGCTCAATGTTAAGATTTTTTTAAAGCCATTTAGCTATTGCCTTAGTTGTCAGTGGCAGTGTGGTCTTTTCACCTGCCAAAAAAGAAACAGAATTTGGGAACCCAGCTCTGTACATGAATAAGCACACACAAACCTCTCTGTGTACTCCCTGCTCTTCCTGCCACGCCTTCTCTGCATTTATACACACACAGACACAGAAAGAAGACTTGGAGCGTAGCGGAACAAGTTGCCCAGCTAAGCTGTGGGAATCTACATCCTTCAAGATTTCAAAAACTCAATAGGATATGGACCTGAGCAACTTTGCCTTGCTCAGAGTACAGCCTGGCTCAGAGAAAGAGGATGGACTTGTGTCCAGCAGAGGTCACATCCAACTTAAATTATTCAACTATTTCATGAGCTCATCAGCTTTCTGCTTTGTTCCACACTCATGAAACATTTCAGTAGCTCCATGCACATACCCACAGCTTTTCCACATAGGAAAAATCTCTGGCAAAACTACAAAGGATGTGTCTGGGAACAAAGATAGAGTGGCTGTGCACAGCATTGACTGGACAGGTCTCAACATGCTCAAGCAAAATGTAGCAGTAGCAAAGCCACAGGGCACAGCTTCACCACAGAAATGTTCACACGCAGGTCATGCTGCTCCTCACTCTGACAATCTCAGCACATTGGGCAGTTCATCCCATCCTGTCTTGTCTTTAAAGGACTTGGCTGAGGTATTATGTGATGGGCATGCATGCTTCATATGGGAATCACTCACAACTAGGAGTTTCAATGACATTCTAATTTCTGAAATCCCCTCCAGCTACATACCTGTCATAGATACTTGATGTCTGTGTCTCCCTGTCTTTAATAGATCTTTGAGATCTGCTTAGCTAAATTAAATACTTTATATGCATCAAAAGACTGTATGTAACTCAAAAGCTTTGATGGGCAGACTACCTATGTAAGCTTCTTTTACTGAAATCTGCCATCTTCCACAGTGTTTCATCTGCCATTGACATAACTCTGAGAAGGCATGCACTGAGCTTCTTCCAGAGCACTGTAAAACAAATGCACCAGAAGAAAAACCAAGACAGCAATCCTTTCCTATATGTCTGGCCTAGATTAGACTCCTGTGCAACAATGGTCAAGGAAGCTGAACTGCAATCATAAGGGAACTGTCTTGTACGTGTAACGGGGCAGAAGATGAGGTGGTAATTTCTACAAAGCAGACATATCCTCAGCCCTTCTCAAGACAGTCACAAGGGTGGGAATGTCACCTTTCGATATCTGAGCCCAGTGCTTGAATTTTCTTTTCACAGCTCTCCACTTTCAAGAAGAACCCCAGTGAATCACACTGTTTGGCTATAAAAAGGGAAACTAAAAGAAATGTCAAATGTCACAGTGGCTTTTTCACGTTATCTCTCTGTTCAGACAGGAAGTAGGAGTGCATCCTACTCATGGCGCAGATAGGGGAGACAGCTGCCTCCAGAGTCTCTTTATCAGAGGGGACTGCCCCTTTCAGAGAACCACAGGGTTGTTTTCTTTTCTTTTCTCCACACAGTTTTGTTTTCTGTCCCCTATCCTGCCAATCTAACTCACACTCTGGGGCACAATGTTTTCGGGTGTCCTGTCTGTGAAAATTTGTTCTCATTTCCATTTCAATCCATATTTTGAACCATATTCATCTACTCTTAAATCATAGGGAGTGGCTGAGATAAAAAAAAATATTTTATTTTACATTAGAAAGCTGGACTGTCATGTGGTTTTCCCATGCCACATGGGTAAAATGGCTCAGAATGCATTAATGCTTGAAGTGAAAGAATAAAACAGCCTCCCTCAAGCTAGGTTCAGACTTCTTCCTAGGCAAGGTCAGCTGAAGGGTCTTGCAGCACATACTCACATCACTCAGAATGAGCATTCTTGCAGATCCTCCATGAATGTTTCTTGCCCCATCTACATGACAGGCAGGTGTCTCCAGGTGTCTCACAGGTCTCGAAGGGGAGATGGCCTTTCAGCAGCCCTCTGGCCAAATCCTTTCATTCTATTCTCAAATACATTCCCACTTGGTAAGGTTCAGAAGCTGTGTGCAGTACTACAGCACATATGTGTCATAGTCTGTGTGTTAATAAGGGCTGCACAGAGCTGAGGCAGACTGGAGACAGCTACAGGATCACCTTCTTACAAGTACGACTTTCAGGTAAGAAACTATCAAGCAGCCTCAGGTAGGCAAAGTTCCTTTTTCTCTTCAGGAAGATTGACAGTCCAAATCATGCTCACTTTAGAGACTACAATTAATAACATGGAGAGAACAGCTAGGCACTAGACAAATGGTGTCTTGAGCAGATCCCCTCCTTGGTTTTGGCCTCTAATGCTGAGGTTGAATTTCTCACGCTCCTACAGATAGGAAAGTAGTGTTTGCAGCCCAATTAGCCTGTAATGGCTCTTCAAGCATTTGTTGATGATAGTAATCTGGGCTTGAAGTCTTGGCATGTAAGGGATGCTTGTGATTGATTGTAGCTCACGTTGTCTTGCACTGGCTGAAGGCATGCAGAAAGGACAGGGGTCACTTAGTGCTATCACAAGCTAAGGCCTCTGACATAAGGCACCCCTCAGATATGCACCCTGTTGCCCATGTGCTGAGCCCTGTTAGTGAGATTGTGCCAAAGCTCAGGCTAGAGAACTATCAGCTTTCTGAAAGAACAGCATTATAACACCACAGACAAAGCACTCTTATGTGCTTTGTGCTGTGCAAACTGAGACCAAGTGGTAAATGTGTCAGTTTAGGAGTGTTTCGAACCCAAGAAGCAATGGAATGTCCTTTATATCTTTCGAAATGAGAGTCTGTTTGGATTAAAATGATCTCCATGTAAGCAAAAAAAAAAAAAAAATTACCAGCCTTCCCATTTCAAAGCTGGCAGGGCTTCTTACACAGGCCTCTATTCAAACAGTGTAGGAGAAGAGAAATAGGGGACTTTTTTGTTTAACTCAAATGACGTGGTGTGTGTTTCTAACATAAAAAGCAAGACAAAAAATGAACTCTGTCTGAGGCAAAAGATTTAGAAGAAAAAGGAAAGTATGAATGTAGGAAGCTGTCTGAACACAAAGGCAAGGAAAATGAACACTTTTAGTCATTGACAGAACATGCATTTTTATGAGTGTTAACAGAAACTTGGTGTGATTCTAATAATGACATCCTAGCCAGTACAGCTGGTCTACAGGCAGAAAGAGAAGAAGCTGGATGAACAGTGGGTTCTAAGAGAAGTCTTTAGAGCATGTTCTAAGAACAGTTTGGGGAAGATCTGAGATTGACAACCTAGTAGGGTTGAAAACCACAGTTTATAACAAGAAGGAAATTCCAGCTGAAGAAAGGCAAATCTATATGTCTCCTAAAAATAACTACAGCCAGCCATCCTACCAAAGCCCAGAAGATCAGGAAAGCACTGAGGAGTGGCCAGTCTAACCCAGGTTCCTTTTTTTCAAAAGATGGAAAAGCCCAGTGCTGGACAGGACACCGTAGAAAAGGTCACCATGTACAATTTGCCACAAAGATGAATGTAACAAAACATACCATGAAGATAAAATGATCAAATATAGCTTATTACCTCAGGTTTAATTGTCACATGCCCCTGCTAAGAAATCTCCACTACCCTTTTTACTCTATGCCACTTCCATTCTCCTTACAAAGAAAATGCTGCCCTCTGGCTATACAAGTACCAGAATAATCTTCACAGTGCTCTCCTTTTCCCCCCAAATGAAACTCACCCAGCTTTCTCATTTTTTTGTTACTCCCCAAGAACTCTACTTACAAACTCAAAGCAGTTACCTGCCTGCTCTGCTTAAGTCCTTTCCTTTGATTTCTGTTCCACTCACACTTCTGTCTGCTGCTCTTCCCACTTCACACCTCATGCAGAAACACAAACCCAGAGTTCACCTTGGCTTTACTCTGTCACACCTCTGATGACATTTGACCCATCCTGGCTGCCTGGCTATAGCCACACTCCTCTGCCCTTACAGGTTTCTCCTTCTATAACCTCTCATGGCAACACATCCAGCCTCGATGCTTCTCCACTCAATTGTTACCGCTTTTCTCTGACAGTCTGTCTATGATTGTACCATTTCTAACCCTACTGCAGACAGCCAAACAATTCTCTCCATCATCTCCCAGCCCTAACAGAGATGTGCTTTTTCTGATGTCACTGCCAATAAAACCACCTCCTCATTAAGATGCCTCTCCTTCTCTGACACTTTCTCTGTCTTTATCTTATTTTCCTTCTTATTTCTGCTCTTCTGAACAACCCTGTATCCAAGTCCTTTCTCTGCTCTGACATTGTTCTCAACCACAACTCTCCTCAGATTGTCTTCTGAGAAATTGTGGAGTTTCTCATCCTCTTTCCACTCTCACTCATCCTTGGATGTGCATACCTGTGTGCTGATAACAAGCCCATTCTATAGGTGTTGATTTCTTTGCACTTGTGTCTTTCTGTTGTTTGCATCCATGACTCAACCTTCCCTCTCACCTAAGAGGCCACTCCTCAAACTATGTTATCTATTTGTTCCCTCTGTTGTTAAATTCCACCTATGACCAAGTCTCTTTCAGCATTGTCCATTGCTCTCAGATACAACCTGGGGTCTTCCCATCCTTCAGCATTTGCACTCAACCTTTTGTGCTTTCCCCTGCTGACAGCTTTGCTGATGCTCTCTTGCTGCTGTGATTCCTTCCCCTCTTTTTCCCACTGCAAGTATTATACTGGCACTGGCTCAACTGCAACAACTGTTCCTCCAAGAGCAGGCTGACAACTGCCACTACGAGTTTGTTCTCTCCTTTTTCCATTCACCCATTTCATGCAGCACTTAGCACAGTGGGCTTCTGGCCCACCAGCGAGGCATCTTAAGTACTGCACTGAATGCAAATATAATCACATGGCTCTGGAAGTTGTTCCTGCCATTCATATGAATAGCTAACTGCTTTTTATTAATTAACTTTTGGCCACTGTGAAGTTTTGTAGCAATCTTTATGCTACTTAAGACCGGCCTTCTCCTTCAGGAATGGTTGAATAATAGCACCAGCTGGATGTATCATAATTATCACAGCCTCAGCACTGTGGAAATATAAGACTTCTGGTGGGTGGAAGCCATTGCCTCTTTCTTTTCCTGTGTGCCCGGGCTTATCACAGGATGTCATTCAAGGTTAAAAAGCTTAGCATCCCTGCTGATCATGCCTTTCCCCTTGGAAAGAACATGTGATGGATACAATCACAAAGGGTTGTATTTCAGCTGTGCAGTCTGTTCAGGCTTGTCCATCTTTACCTTACCCGTGGTGTCCCAAAACCAACATGTGACCCTGTGCACATGAGGCATTAATATCTGGATTCCATTTTAGTGACATTGAGAGCATCAGATTATTGTTGTGGGCCGCTTGCTCAGAAAGCTGGAAACAAATGAGCAGAAACACAGCAATACTGCTTGCTTAACACCACAAAGAGGGAGACTGACCTTGGTTTTCCCATTTTTCCCCTTTTAATTCTAAAATAATTAGGGGATATTGACACATTTGTGAACTCCCACCCCTACAGTTGCCCATTCCCCTTTCCTTCCTGTCAGTGATGTCTTCACGGTATGTTATGGAAAAAGTTGAATGTATTTTTCTTGTTGTTAGATGCAAACACACGAAACTTCCATCTTGTGTGTTCCTTTCTACTTATAGAAAGATGCCTCTAAACATTTTGTCAGGAACACCCATGTCCTCTGCAGGGCTGCTCTCAAGGAGTTCTTCTCCCAGCCTGTGCTCACCTTTGGGATTGCCCCAACCCAAGTATAGCACCTTGCACTCGGACTTAATGCTTTGAGCAAAGACAATGTATTATAATTCCCAGTGAAAATTCTATAGTAAGTATATGCTTGGAAAGACTGCCTTGTCCTCTATTTGAGGATCTAGTTATGCCTCAGTTTATCCAGATTTGGGATTGAGGCATCACATATTCCACAGCCAACTTCACTGTAATTGTACTGGCAAAGTTCCCAGGTTCTGCAACAATCTGGTGGAGGCAAAAGCCAATTCTGCCACTGCTTCTTTTCTGCTGTAACAAAGGATATGTTTAATTAAATAAATACCAAGATTAACAATGAGGACAGTGCAATGGCTTCTCTGTTATTCCCTCAAATATCCCTTTTCCTTTATTTAGCAGCCCTAGTTTTCAGAATATCCATGTTGGGGTTCTTTACATTAGCAGCTTTTGCTTGCATTGTGGTATTTGTAGGAAGCATTCTCCCCCAGAAAAAAAACCAACAGGATACTTTGTGAAAATACCTTACTGTTTAAAATTATGAGAAGGCACTTATAACAAAAACTGGTCTAATAATGTGTCCTCATTCCTAGGTTTAAATATGAGTTCTCTACACTGCCTATCTTCTCACTTGCTGACTATTTGCATATTATTGTCTCTACTAATAGAATATATCAGTATTCTCCTGTTTACATATCTCCTATTTATTTCTCCTTTCTTGCCATATTACTGTAGTGCTTAAAAAAATACAAACAAACCCAGATTTTTGTTAGATAGATACAATGTTATTTTGATATAAGGTGAAACCCCCCCTAGAACTGTGAGATAATTTCTGACCTTCTGAATGCAGGGCAGAGCTGCATTCAGCTCTGCTGATTGTTAAAAATGCAGATAATTTTAACGTAAATTCCTTGGGCAAAGTAACTAAATGAGCTGCAGTACTCCCTTGCCTGGACTGACCTTATGACTAAAACACTGCCAAAATTTTACACATTTTCCTGTGGTCTGTTCCCCAGACAATGAAATCCAAGCTGCCAGATTTTTCATTAATTAGTTCTTCAGTGGATGGTAGAAACGCAAGAAGAATATAAGCTCAGATGTGTTTGTTTACTTAACATCTGCTGCCCCTTAACCTCAGGTCCCACATTTCTCTTGCAAATAACATTTCCTCCATTATCCCATAATTACAGTGTGTCCAGCACTTTTCTTTTCATTCCTTGTATGCTTTCACCCCTTTGCCTTCTCTCTCATTACTTTTCTTCTGATATGGACATTAGGGCACCCCAATCCAGTGACTGACCCCCTGCCCCTTTCCTTGGGACCGCCCTTCTGTGGGGTGAGAAGATGACTCCCGAAAACAAGCTGATCTTTTGTCAACACAGAGTGTGTGTCAAGGTGGCTCTGCTATATGGGCCAGCTCTGGGACGATGGAAGAGCCTCTGTTCATGTGCTAGAGAAAAAGGAGCAATTCTGTCTGGGCAAGGAAATTGCCCAAACCTTTCTGTCCTCAGCCTCACTCTCCTGGCTAACTCTGGAGCTGCTGCTTGTGTTTCTGGAGAAGGAGGGAAGAGAACGGAGAACCTCTAGAATATGTTAAAGAAAAAAAAAAAGGAAAAGAAAAGAAAATACAAAGGAAAAAAAGAGGGGGAGGGTGTTGGGGTGAGAACCGTCTGAATGGTAAAAAGAGAGGTATTAAAAATTATTTTAAAATGGTGTCAGGGAAAAAGTATTGAAAATAGTATTTAAAAAAATTAAAATAAAAGGTTTTTTTTTAAAAATGTCTTTAAGAAAAACTGTTAAAACCCCCCGAACCCCAAAGAAGACGCTCCACCCCGCCGCGGCACGGAGGGGAATGTGCGGGGGCTGCCCGGGGACACGGCTGTGGCGGCAGCGAGCACAGCGAGCCGCGGGCACCCTCTGCTGCCACCGCGGCCTCCACCCG
Source organism: Pycnonotus jocosus (assembly GCA_013400435.1). Taxonomy (NCBI): domain Eukaryota; kingdom Metazoa; phylum Chordata; class Aves; order Passeriformes; family Pycnonotidae; genus Pycnonotus; species Pycnonotus jocosus. Next base: position 209,096 of record VWYP01003839.1, on the reverse strand, counting down.
CTGCTGCCGCTGCTGCTGCTGCTGTGCCCTCCGGAGAGCCTCTCCCAGCCCCTCCAGAGCTGGGCACGTCCCAGCCCTCCCTACCAACCACATCCCTCTGCCCTATTACCCGTTCTCATGAGGTGTGCACAGACCTCACTCTTCGGAATTTCCCCTTCCCTGTCCGCAGAGCCACCACAGACCTGATCACAAGCACCCTCCTTCCTCTAACTAGGGGATGATGCTGGGCAGGGTCAGGAGTTGGCCTCGATGATCCTTGTGGGTCCCTCCCAACTCAGCATATTCTATGATTCTGTGAAAAACAATCCTGACGCCTCCCCATGTAGCAATCGTTAAAGACAAAAATCCCCAAAGGTTCCTATACAACTTCCCATCCCTGCTCTATGACCAGCCACCCCATCATCGCACATGTCCTTCATCCAAAAATGCTGGGATTTTCAGCAATAGGACCTTGCCCTCGGGTAAGTGCTGAAAACAAATGGTAGGTGTGCAGTCAGATCAGGTGCGAGATGCTAATGCAGGAACATTCATGTATCCTGATATATGCTGTCTACTTTTGATCAGGTTTGGTAGGGGATGCACCACTAAGATACACACACAGACCTTATTCTGATCTAGTTGCAGATGACCCTGCTAATTGTAAAGGATATTGGCCTAAGATGACTATAAGGGATCCCTTCCAACCCAAACCATTCTGTGATTCTATAAATGAAGAGTGATGCAAATTTGAGCTCACCCTCAAGCTGCCTGAGTTGGTCTGGTACAAGGCTCTGCACAGGTATTGACCAGCAAAACCAGTTCTGCTGCTATTCTAGGCTAGGAACTGCGTGTTGTCAACATTCCCTTTCACCTTCTCTGCTGTGCAGTGGTTTTCCTTCTTCCTGGATACCATCCTTCTTCCAGGCTTTGCAGGCCTTCTTTTTCCTTACACTAATTTTCGTTCTTATGTGTATGTCCCATCTTCCCACTTCATCTCTGACATAGGAAGTTTACAGTGGAAGGCTGAAGAAGGAAAAGGCAATCCGCAAGAATCAAGTGCACAACATGGGGAGTAAGGAGAGGGGCTAAAAGGTGGCTGTCCTGGGAAGGACAGATTGAAAGGAAGAATTTCTCTAGTGGTTCCTAAGGATTGTTTCCTTCAAGCTGTCTGATGTCATGGAAGCTAGGGAATGAGCAATCCAGCTCATGTAAGTCTTTTTTTTCTGGGCAAGACAACATGTACTTGCTTAACAGCCCATAAAGTAAACATAAATGCCTGAGCCCAAGAATGTCATTTCAGCTAGGAGCATCTGTATCAACATCATGGTGACTTTGCTTGCCTCCTGTTACTGTGTCCTTGAGGTATATACATATATTATTTTTTATTCATCTTCACGAGTTTGGACAAGCACTGTACCAAACATTCAAAAGTCACTGTAGCTCCAACTCTAAAACACAGAGGGTATGTGAGATCAAACAAGGTAAATTCTGAGCTTGTAACAATTAATTTTTCAGCTTTATTCAAAAGTAGAATAAGCAACATTTATTCAGGAGAGCTAGTTGCAATGTAATAATACCTAGGGCCCACAACTGTTGAATAATTTAGAGTAAACTTTGCATCCAGTGCCATGAATTACCCTCTAAAAAGAAGAGTATACAGTCAAATCAGTTAGTTCAGCTTGAAGTATCTCAGTCCTCATTCAGGGTTTATGCCTGTATTTAAATCATATTCCCTCAGTCTGCATTTCCATCTCCAGTGAGAAGTGCCCATCTGCCTCAAGCCACACAGCTAAGCCCAGTACAGCCTTAGCTGTGCATTCCAGGCCAGGACTCATGTTTCCTGTATGATGTGCATGTGTCTCCTCCACACACATCAGCCCTGTTCAAATAATACTGCAACCCTGACTGACCTTTCAATACTAATGACAACACACTCTAGAAAGCACTAGGAGAGAGATTTTCAAAGCAGCTGAAGGAGACAGATAGTATCTTGTGGGATTTTCAAAAGTGACTAAACAGGCCAATCGGCTGACTCCCACTGCTTTCATGAAATCAGTAAGAGTTGAGTACCTAACTTCAGTCATGTTTGGAAACCTTGCCACAAGCATCTGTGAAAAACTAAGAATTTTGGGACATTTGCCCTTACTTAGAGATGAGGTCTGCCCAGGCACACATTAAAACAAACAAAAAAATCTTCCCAAAACTGGTTAGAGCCTACCTAGTACATGAGAGTGCTCAGAGGAGCTGGGTAGCTCCGGGCAAGGCATAGTGAACCAGCTTTAGCTTTGGTTCCATATGCTTTGTAGCCTGGATTCAGACCCAGCAGAAACTAGGGTAGTACTATTTTAGTGAAGCCAGATCATCTTCAAAGCACCTATATCCGAATAGGAACAAGAATGCAAAGCTGGAGTGATGAGTGGAGAGCACCTGCATTTGGAACAGCTGCTCCATGTACTTGGTTTCCAAATGAAAAGAGAAAAAAGTAAGGCTCTGCATCTCCACAACTTGTTCCCCTCTCCTACCCTGGTAACCTGGAGCATCTCTACCAGGTAGCCTGCAACCTGCAGCTACATTCCAGAGGCCTCACACCTGCGAGTGCCAACAAACTGTGGGCTGTGACCTGCTCAGCATCATTTTGTCTGCCACTCCACAGGCCTTGCAGGTGGACTACTCTTCATTGACAACCTCTTGAACAAAGATTTTTTTATCTCTGCCACCACAGACTGATTAATGAAGACTTGCAAGAAGTGCAATTTTCAGTAAAGTCAGGTCTGGTTTGACAAGTATTTATTCATATACACATGATATGGCTGTCTTCATGGCAGAACGTTCATTTACCTTAAATGTTATATTAAACAAGAGCTTTTCTGTCTCTTAATTTCAGTCTGATGTAGCAATCACAGTTCCCCACTGAACTCATCACTAGCATGTGAAAAATATTTTGGGAGGTCACATCACACAGGTCTTCCCCACAAATCAATGCACCGAAAAAAGGAAAGCAACATGTATATTGCTTATCCTTTATGCACAGATCTAGATTAATCCAATTTGACCTTTGATTCATTTTAGCCACATGGTCAAAATGATCCATGTTAATCTGTCCAAAATTGTCTGCCCTTCTGTGCCAAGCTCACACTTGCATTCAGAACCAGACACACATACCAGCACTGATCCTCATCTTCTGGTCACTCTGAGCCAAGCCTCCACCTCCAGCAGTATTTGCATTCAGGCTGGAAGAGGAGGCATCACCCTGGTGGGGAGCTTGATGTGAAGCTCCACATTTACAACCCTGTCACCAGACTAAATCAAACGGTATGTGGTCCATAACACTGTCAGGAAGGTAGGGGATGCTGTTCTGCATCTGATTAAGAATGATATATTCAGTCAACCCACATAATAATGTTGTTTTAGGACTAAAATGAAAAACTACTGGCAGATGCAATAATCTTTTCTTTCAAATGGTGAAGAGGATATGCAAATATACCAGAGTATAAAAACCTAGCGATCCTTATGATACGGGATCCTGGGATCAGGACAGGGATGCTTTACAGCCTGTGTGCTTTGCCTTTTGCCTCCTATTTGTTGTTTACGCTTAGGAATAGAGCTGTGTGGGACGGGATATTTAGCAATTGTCACCACACGCATGACATATGGGTGCTGCCTGGCTCATGGCATCTTTATGATGGTGTGACTTCTAATCCAGACATATGCAGATTAGCAGCGGATTCAGTCATGCTGAAAGCATCCAGGGCTTCCTTTTAAGCACCGATCCCTTTCTGACTGGCAGCGATGTGACTGTCAGCTACAGTTTCCTGATGTCTCCCTCACATGACTGCTGAGAGCCGCTCTACCCCTCGCTCGGATGGCTATCTCATTTCCAATCAGTGTACGGTGGCAGCAGACAGTAACGGGGGTTTCTGTTCCTGGAAGGGTGCCACAGTGTACTTGGAGACATTTGCTGCTTGCATGTGAGTTTTGGAATCCCCTTTCACAATCAGGAGGTCTATGGAAAAAGAAATCCCTACCACAGCATGAACATAATACTGGCTCTGCGTGATGCCAAAAGCATTAATCTCCTTCAGCCTTAAGGCCGTGTGCCTATGGATTCCAAATGTCCCAGTGCACTCAGCACATTTCTCTCGACCTTATGTGTGATTTTTTGATAATTATAACATCACATGATAGCATGCTACGCTGCCTTTGAGTTATGAAACAGAAGTGTCACATTAGGAGACAAATTCAGGTAAATTTTTTAAACCATGCATAGGAGAATGGAGAAGTCATTATTAAGGGCTGCAAACCTGATCGTACAGTAGCTTTTAAATTTGGGGATGAGTAGCCTTTACCTTGAAAAAATGACACTCCAGTTTCAATAAAAACCTTCGAGTTTGATTTTCATTGAAAGCCCGTGGATCTCCATCTGTAACTGTCACTGGCTGTATACCCAGCCCCACTTAATTCATGCCAGGACTCCACTTAAAATGTTTATAAATGAGGAACAGGTGACTAAATGCTATCTTGAGAGGCACAATAGAAATGCTTTTGATAGACAATACGAGGGCAAATGGTAGCAGGAGAAGGGGAATGGCTTTAAACTGACAGAGGGTAGGTTTAGATTAGATCTAAGGAGGAAATTTGTTACTGTGAGGGTGGTGAGGCACTGGAACATGTTGACCAGAGATGCTGTGGTTGCTCCATCCCTGGGAAGTGTTCAGTGCCAGGCTGGATGGGGCTCTGAGCAACCTGGCTTAGTGGAAGGTGTCCCAGTCCATGCTAGGGAGATTGGAACTAGATCATCTTTGAGGTGCCTTCCAACCCAAACCATTCTGTGATTCTATGATTAGTCTTTTATACCAAGTGCTGATTTGAATTTAAAGAGTAAACCTGCAAACAAGGGCCAGAATTTTTCCTCTTTTTTGGCATATTTTGAGATTCTAGATTTACAAACCGTTTATCTCTACAACACCTGTCATGGCAGGGAGTCCATTCAGTCCTGCTGCTGTCACTATCCCCTCTCTGAAAAGCTGCTTGGGCTGCTGCAAGACATGCTATGTCATGAGGAAGCACGAAGCAACGGGCAGCACACAGCTAGTGGGAATGACTGTTTATCCCACTAGGACTTACGACCAGTGGTGGACAAGGCTGGTGTTGGTGTTCATGGGAACAAAGAGTGAGATTCCACTTTTATGGCACAGACTCTACCCGGCAGCAGGGCATTCCCCACATGTTCCCAAAATTAAGACCCTCCCTTCCATGGACAACTTATGTGCCTGTCTATCAGTCCTATGGGCAGCACAACCAGCACACCTGTAAGAGAACATGACTTTTGCCAAGGCTCTTCAGACAAGAGGAAAGAAGAAAAACAGAGATGCTTACAAACTGTAATTTTAGTCCCTTTCCCATCTCCTACTGAATATTTTTAACCCTTTTTTATATCATTCACAGCACGGGAATGCATCAATATCACTGTCCCCAGGTTGTCCACTGAGCATAACGGACACTCAGATTGCTGCAGAGAAAGGAATCAGAGGTGATGCCAAGCAAATATATTAAAACAAATCATTAGAAACTGAAACCATGTTTTGTTGCTTCCAATCTGGGCTTTGCAGAATGGTTTCAGTTATTTGGCATGTCATGAAGGCCCAGCAAATTTATGAGTCTTAAGGAATGTAGCAGGGGTGATCATACAGAGACTTGTGAAAAGTTAGAGGAATTTATGTTTTGATACTGAAAGACCTCCTTTCTGTTGAACTTCCCAAACAAGTTGTCTATAAAACATGCAAATTCAATCACATGGTTGATAAACACTGCAGGAAAATTACCGTTTTCTGCACTGTGTTATAAACGTAATTCTGCAGGACTGATGGAGAGGAAGCCTCAGGTTTCTCACTTTCCTTTGTATTATTGTGTGAGGATCACGCACTGAGATCAGCTGAATGTGGGTCACAAGAGAAATGACAGTGAGGTTCACCACAGATCCTCCTGCCTGCCTCTCTGGTCTGCCAGGCATCAGCAGTGTGGGCACCAGACACTTCAGCTGGAAGGGACCTGTGGGAGTCACCTACTCCAGCACCTTGCTCAAGAAGGGCAACTTCAGAGTTAGACAGTGGCTGATTAACAACAAAATTAAACACAGAAACACCAGGGGTAAGCATGTGTGTTGGATGTACAGCATCAAATGGAGAATTCACAAGAATTTCATAAGTACATTTTCACTTAACAACTACTTTAAAAACATATTTTAATGGGACACTGATACACAACCAGCTCTCTCAGGTAAATGATGCCAGAAAGCAGCAACTGTAAGCTGTTCAAATTTAGTAACAAATTGAGCAAAGGAAACCTAATGCTTTAATCCAAACACAAGCAGCAGATTAAAATCTTGATACCATTATCAAACATAATAATGGCTTTCATGTTCTTTCAGATTTTTGTATCTTTTTTTTAGGAACTGTAATTTAACCTTGTTAAGTGGGAGTTTCTGGGTTTTTTTGGTGCAGACAGGCTCTCTCCAGACCAAAGCAGAGGCATACAAGGAGAGAACTGAGAGCAAGCATGTGCTCTTGTAGTCAGTGTCAGGCAGCTGAGGGTGACCGAATCTGCTCTTCATTTACCTCTGTACAGCTGGAGAGCTCTAACAGCACTCTGCCTGCTCTGCTCATATTTCCCTTTTACAGGGGACAGACTTAATCGGAAAGCTGGAACAAATTGCACCTTTGGTTAAACCATCATGCACTCTAACCGTTGCTTCCTCTTTCCCAGTATCTGACATCAGAGCCATGCTGTTTGAGGAAGTCACAGTTGCAGCAATTGTTTCTAACCACTGCTCCCTTCTATTTTAGGCTGGCTGAGAATGATCCCATCCCTTTAGGCTCTGATTCTGACTAAATACATTTATATCTGCAACCTGTACACCAAAGACTTTTGTTTAAGAAGACCAGAGGACAAGACATTTCTGCACAGAACAAGGAAGCAGAAAAGGGAAGAGTCCCTTTTCAAAAAAAATTTACTTATTTTGTATTGATTTGAGATTCTTTAACAACAACAGCACTTTGATTGATGCAAAGTCACAATGAAATCATAGTAGACTTGGTGTGATGAATGCTCCTTTGACCTTTAGAGATGGTTGGCCTCATTCCCCCACTGCTGTGCACCTTGGGTTGTAATTTATACCTGTGGCAACGTGGTTACCAAACCAGCATGGTAGCAGTTTATAGCATCTTGTGCAAATCACAACACAAGGAACAAGGCAGGGGGAAATCAGGCCCAGTGCCTTCTCCCACGAGGCATCAAAGAGGGGATCTTTTATAATTTACTACAATACTGCCTAAGCATCAACCCAAAGCGAGGCCCTGCCAGGCACCCTGCCAACATGGAATAGTGGATGGCCCAATGGCTTGGCTACAGGGGGGAAGCTACTGCTCATTAAACAAAGGTGTGTACAGGGAGAGCAGCTCTTTAAGGCCTGGAAGGAACCAGGGCACTTTGTGAGCTACAGGGCTGACCACAGGCACAGCAGCTATGTAGAGGGGCTGGGACCTTGCTAGTACCCATCTTAGATCTATCCTCCCAAGCAGATTAGCTCTGTAAACCTCTGCAAGGTGCAAGAGCCTGGGAAACATGCAAAAGAATCACACAGAGGAAGAATTTTCCATAGTTGCACACATAAGGTGAGAAGGATAGTGTCGGCCACATTTCCAGAGCTTTGCTACATCACTCCTAAGACTGCCTGACTCACGGTGCCCCAAATAGAGGAACCTACCCGTGTCCATGCTGAAGGTCTTCAGGTGTCCCAAACACCTACCCAGGCAGAGACCAGCTCTGTGCTCTCTGGCCTAAAGTCAATCTCCAAAGCCCTCCAGGAGACAAGACATCCATCATGGAGGTCCTTGGGTCATCTCATGCTGAAGGCAAATGCACCACAGCCAAGCTAAAACCTCATCAGGAAGCCCTAAAAAGGGGTCCTGCTTACTGAATGGTAGCCAAGATCACCCAACAGCAGATACAGATGACTACACACAGGCATGCCAGGGCTGGAGCAAAGGGAGCTCAATCCATCATCTCATTGCCACCAACCAAGGGCCAAAATCTGCCTTTTCTGAAAGGAGCCTTCAGGCTTGAACAGAAAGAAGAGATCTTATATAGAAGGTGTTTTAAACACAAGGCATCTTGATGGCTTGTCTTCCTCTTTGTGAGCAAAGCAGAGGAAGCTGAAGAGCAAGATCTGACCAAGGCATAGCAAATGAACATAAAACTGTGCAGCCCTTTTTCTGTCTTTCAAATATCCTGCAATTCCCTAATGTATACCTAAGACACTAACTTAGAAGGTACCCAAGAAAAACTGGGATTTGGCTTATTTGTAGTGTTTTGACAGGCAAGCTTGTAGGAAACCTGTGTACAATACTGCCCTGGATACCTGTGGCTCCAGCACCAGGCAAGCTGTGTGTGAGTCCAGACTTTGTAAGGAAAAGGAGAGGACAGCTAACCTCTGCTTCTACGCCCTTTCTCTACTTTCAAGATGCCTTCTTGCTTTCACAAGAACCCAAGAGACAAGTCTATTTAGCAGAAACTGTGGAATTACTTCACTTAAACCAAAGAGTGGTTTTGAATTAGTTATTTGTTCACAGCCCCTACTGCAGACCCAGATACAATGAAGCCTATGAGGTGTCTCCAGCTTGATTCGGGGCAGTTTGTTCTGTGTGGTCCTTACAAGAGACAGCACATGAGTCAGCTGGCTAACCACTAGAAAGCAAAATCATACTCCTCATAAGCTTTCAATTAGAAACGTAAATTAACAAAACCACAATCATTTCTAAAAAGCTTATTTTTCAAAGCAAGCCTTTCCCACTGTCCATTCTGAATTTTTAACAGGATCCTGAGCTGAGGACAAATTTCATCTCCTTGTAAAAGATTGGATGTGAGAGCAGGGCCAAGTGCAACCTGGGACATCAGGAAGATTTTGGCGAGAAAGCATCTCAAGGTCTCCACTTCCACCACCTACTCAAGACAGTGCTAGCTTCAAGGCAGACCAAGTTGCCTTGCAGACCTTCACTGTCTCTGTGGACAGAGACTCTACAATGCTTCAAAGAGACCTTTTACAGTGTTTGACTAAGTCTCCTGTGAAGAATTTCCTTTCTACAATCAGAATTTCCCACCCTGCACCGTGTGACTATGGCCTCTTGGATTTTGCTCAGCAACCTTGATAGTAGCCTGCCCCTATCTTCTCTGTAACCCCTCCTTTAGATGGTTGAGCTCAGCACTTCCATCTCCCCTTCTCCTTTTCTTCTGAGAGCTAGGTACCCCCAGTTCCCTCAGCTTACCTCACTATTACCCACTCCAGCCTAAGGCACAGGACCATTTTACTCAAAATTAATGACACTGTTCCTGCAGAGGTCAAAACCAATGACCTCAGGATGTCACCCCAACTACTCCAATGACAAAATCATTTGAGGATCTTTTTTCTTCATTCTGTATATGTTAAATCCTCACATAACCCCACAATAAATTAAAAATTACACAGAGCAATGTTTTATTACATGCTGCATGAAATACAGCAACAAATGATACCCTAGCAGGTGACCATCCCTCTCTGCTAGGCATTAAGCCCACTGCTTGGCCAGCTGAGCTACACTAAGCATCAGTTAAAACCTGCAGATTGATTAGACCCAACTGGCACCTGCAGAATTAATACCTGCAATTTTGGTCAGCTAGCTAAACTAATTGAACTGAGTAGCACAAAGTGATCAGATTTCACTCCTTCTCTTTTCACACATAACTCCTGACGTCCTTTGCGAGCAGTTGTGAGAAACTGCATATTTGATTTAGTTTGAAATTTGATCATTTTTGCAGGTGACTCCAGCTTTTTAATGTAAACATGGAGATATCTCTTTATTCTCACTGGAAAACAGAGAGGGTTTGTTTTTTTGTTCTACCTTAGGAAACTGCTGTTGGATATTCAGTGACAAGCAGTTTGAATAGACAGATTTAATTTTTGCTCCAGCCCTGGTAACAATAACTATCCTTACATCTCTTGTAATTACCACCCAACATTTCACCCACAACTACACAACAGCCTCTCTGTATATTTAATCACTGTCTCTCAACCTGTAACTCCACAAATGCAGCTGCTGGTTGATTAGCAAACAAACAATCACCTGAGTGCCAGGTTCAGACAGCTGTCCCGTGTGTGTGTGTCACTCATGACCCATCTGCAGGACTCAGCAAATGCCAGCTGCTTGTCTTGGAGCAAGCTTGGCAGCCAGGCACTGGACACAGAGACTGGTGCAGGCATACACACAAGCATGTCTGTGCCTGTATGTATGACAAACAAATTAGACTGAGGAAAGCATGAAAAATGTCACAGAAAGGAAAGATTTTTATCTACTCTTCTCTCATGGGTATTTTTTCTTTTAGTGTTTCTCAGTGTCTTCAGCACCATCTGCTGAAGAGTAGTTTTGGTGTAAGCCCAGGTAGACAAAAAATGAGCTGGCTGCTCAGAACATGCAGTGAGAGGAAATTTGGTAAGTGGTCCTGACTAATGTGGTGTCTCACAAGTTTTATACTTTCTAAACACTACAAGATGACAAGCAGTTACAACTAACAAAATGTTTGGCAAAATCTCCTGACAAAATCAAATTTTACATTTGTTTCGTGAAGTGACTGTGCAGTTCAATAAAAGGTGGACTTGCAATAATGGTTGGCATTATCCACACAAATACATTAATATTTTGATATTGCAGTCTTCACCTTGAAAAGAAGTTAGAGATTTGATGCCAGCTTCAGCAATTATATGCTAGAATGCTCCTGAACTGAGAATCTGAGAATTCTCACTTAATGATGTGATATTTTATTTTAAAATATGCATTTAGGTGTGTGGTGAATATTGAAAAAAGTTATAAAGCCCACTCAAATCCATTGGTTTCTCTAAGGCTGGATCTTGCTCAGTTGCTTGATTTTCTTAACAAAAATGGCATTAATATTTTAGTGGAACATGGGTTTATATCAGAGACTTATTAAAATAAGCAGTGCAAAAGTGGGGGGAAAAAAAAAGCGGGCACTTTAGAAAGTAAGGATTTGCTGGACATCCTTCCAGTTGGAAAAAGATGATTAGCTTAGAGGTAACCACCTTTTTTAACTAACCTTGAGTGAAACTCAACTGCCAAGTGTAGATGCACATTAAAACCTTCAGAATATATATATCTATATATCTATATATCTAAGGGAGATACTAACAAAGACATAGTCAAACTGAGATGGAGAAATACCAAACTTTTCCCTTCTGTGTCAGTAACTCTGGATGTCTGATCAGATGTTGCAAGCAGGCAAAGCGATGGAGTAGCAATAAAAGAGCAGAAATGTTTTGCCCATCTAACTATGCTCTACCTGACTGATTACAATGATGGAAAGGGAGCAGGGGAAGGGAAAGGACCCACTGTCAGTTACTGTTATCTCTTTTGCCCTCATAAGGCTTAAAATTCACATCAATTTGTTTAGATTGTACTTTTCCTTCAGAGCAACAGATTGTCTTCTGTGTTTGCCAAAGGAGACAAAAAGTCTCTTAAAGACACCCTTCTAACTGAAATTGCCCACCAAATCAGAGAGCTGCAAAGTTATAAATCTATGTAAGGGAATGCAAGAAGCCTATGCAGAGTTCTCCCAAGTATTTCCCTGGCAGGATAACACCACTGTACCACCAGAAATCTCTGTGCAAACAAACCTGACAGCAAGCACAGGCAAACCCTTCTGAAAGATCTCATCTTAGAAAATGTACTAAGCTACTTGATCCACATGATAACTAAATGCTTTGTGAGCTATCATCTATACTGCTGGATCAAAACTTCATTGCTTCTACATTTTTCCCTCCATACCTTGGCATTTAATATTAATTTAAGCATGTGGAATCAGCCATAATCATATTTGCCATAGGTGAGTGGTTACCAGAACCAGAGGGTACTAACTGCTACGAAAAACTGCTAAAACCACATTTGGCTTTGTATATTAATAATAGGTGAGTGAAAGAAGAGAGTGTGAGCCTGTCCTCTGACTCTGCTGTGTGCTGCTGCAGCACTGACTCCATGGAACATTTTGAGTGGATATGTGTTGGTAAACTCCAAGGGATAGCAGGTTTCTTAAAGCAGGGAAGGGGAGGATCCATAACCCCACCTATAACGGGCACATAACAGAGGTCACCCACTGGCACCCGCAGAGAGTGAACTTCTGCTACAATCTGCTAACTCTCACAAAATGAACCCAACCCTTTCCTTCATGAAATAGTACTGCATGAAAATACGGTAATCTCCAGTAGAACAGTATAGATAGGGGTGGGGGGAATGCCAAATTGTGTCATTCACTATTTCCCTTAAAAAGGAGTTATGGGAAGTAATTTGAACAATTCTCTTCTTCTGAACAGAACAAACTGAGCTCAGTGCTGGAAGGTCTTAAATGCTGGCATCCACCTACTGGGTCAGAATTTATATCATCTGCATCTATGTGACGATTTTACATTTCCTTCCAAATTGTTGATAAAGGTATTGAGCAACGCTGAGCCAAGAATAGCTTCTTATGCAACTTCAGTTCAAAATTTACAGCACTCCTCTGCCAGCTCTTCTAAAACTGAGATTTCCAATCTGGAGTGTGCAAAGCCCACTGACGGTCCACATGCACCCTCAAATGAGCAGCCAGACACAATTACAGCTCTGTCTTGCTGCTTTCTTCTGGAGTCAGGGAGAGGTTGCCTCAGAAGGCAAGAACTTACTGCCATACTTGGGCTCAGTTTCCCACAGTGAAGTGAGAGGCTGCTGTGTAGTTGCTGTCTAACAGCCTCTTCTCCTTCCACAATTTAGACAACTACATGACACACATGCAGGACAGCTCTTTTTCTTCTGAGCATGCCATCATGGGTGCTTTCAGTATCATTGACAGCAATATTTTCTCTGTAGCTGAGTCACAGAAGTCACTGCAGGATCAGATTCTTCAGGGATAGAAAGTGGAGAAGTAGTATTAAAGTAAAACCAAAACGTGCAGCTGAAAAAAGCTCATCATGGTAGTAAAATTTCAAATCATTAACAGAAACTAAGTGAGGAAACCCATAATCCAGGTAGTAGCCAAACAAAAGGAGGTGAAGTTGGAGCAATATGTAAAAATTAAAACATCAGAGAGGACAGAATCAGATGGCACCTGAGAGAGGAGCACACATTTAAATATTAAATAGCACATAATAAAAGAAAAAAAAACCAAGGAAAAAAATGTAACAATGATAGAAAGGAACAGAAACCACCAGATACAACAGAAAAGTCTAGACAACAATCTTCATAATCCCATCAAAGGTCTAAGGCAGCCCCAGAAAACGGTATACATATTTGGAAGCTGAATTCAAAGAGAGTTGCTCATTATCAATGGCACACTGGGTAAAGTAGGACAGATAGAAAGGGAGACAAAAGCAAAGAACAACTTTTCCCATCTTATATATTAACTTCACCATTGCATCAACATCTTGCCCCTGTTATGCAGGCACACACACACGCACACTCTCCATTTCTTTCCTTGCTCCAACCTTTTGAATCCCATCTCTCATCATCTGTCTGGGATCTCCTATAGTCTTTGTTCCTTTTGTGTTCAAATAATTAGCCCAATTAAGTTTCTAGGATTCCTAGATATGGGGCTACAGAAAAAACGTACTTACATAGACCAAATTAATGGTGAAGTTCAACAAACACTAAAAGAAAGACTGAGAGGTCAGTATACCTCAAGAAGTTACCATAAAATTATGAGGTGAAATCACACACTTTTGGATCTCTGTGAGGGGATGCCCTACACGCTTTGCTGTCTTCAGGGCCTGATGGGCAATTATCTGTTGAATGTTATTCTTAGAAAATGTTGCTTAGTTAAATGCAACCTTTGGGGGAAAATAAGACAGTATCAACAAGGAGGGCCACCAACTTTGGTCAAAACTAGGAAGAAAGGAATGTCAGGATAATGAGTAATTTGCTTGTGAGGGAAATTCACATCACATGCGAGAGAACCAAATGCAGGTCCCAGCTCTGCCTGATTCACAACAAGAATATGAAGGAAGCCAAGTCAGTCTTTCTGTGGTTCAGTGACTACTAACACTAGACAGAACAGACGCAACTGGAAAGCCTGTGAAAGTCCCACACACACTCCCTTGCAGAAGGTGCTGTCTGGAGACTAGGGAGGTCACAGCCTAGTTTCAGCTGAGCAGGCACTTGCAACTACACTGAACTACCTCAGGATTATGCTGAAATGCAGAGGGTGTAATTATAAATCCTCAGTGAGTTTGATGGTTATTCTGCACCTACTTTTATGGTCCTCCCCTCTCGCAGCCCTCAAAAAATGTACAATCCTGGTGACTCCATTATAAACCTGCTCTGCTCTGTGAGCTCAGAGGAACAATGCATTGGCTGAAGCACGTTGGTTTTTTGCTTAAAATTTTGGCTTGGCTTTGTTTCTTCTGTTGTTTTCTTGTTGTGGAAGGACCTGGACTGTGTACTTCCTAACGTGAAGGAAACTGAAGCAGAATAAATGAGAAGTCCACAAGTTAGACTTCTCTAAGTTATGCTCATTACAGCTGTATAATCTAGGACAAAGGTTACAACCAATATCAGCAACAAAATCCAACCAAACACAATAAAGACACTCAATGGCAAAAATTAAGAGAAAGTTTCAGAAGTTATGACTCAGGCACCAAACGATTTTACAAGTGCCTAATAGAGAAAAGTTCAGCAGAAATTACTTTAAACTTCCTGAAAAAGCATGAGAGAAACCTGTAGACAGACAAAATACCCAGACTAATACTGGGAAACAGAATTAATTATTTTCTCAGTGGCTATCAGGAACAGGAAGAGCAATGCTTCAGGAAACATTTCCTGGAAGCAGAAAAAACACAACCATTTCTTTGTCAGGACACATGTAAAAGAAGAATGCAACATCATCAAAACATTCCTAGAGATTTTTGCTCTTGCCCTGACCCAGAAGACAGTCTGTCTCATCTTTATAATACTTAGCTTTGTATCTGTGCAATCACATAGGTATCTCCTATTACTTACAGATGATGTTTACAACAGAAAATCACAGAGAAGTTGTTTGAAAGAGACCTGTGGAGATGATTTAGTCCATCCTCTTCCTTAGTACTGTGGGTATTCCCCACACTAGCTCCTGTCAAGCTGTGGTTTGTCTGGCCAGCCCTTGGAAATTTCCTAGGGTGGAGATTGCACAGCCACTCTCCGTAACATGTTCCAGGGCTGCAGTACCTCTCTCATGGGCTTTCCCAACCATGCAACTGGAACCTTCCCACGGCAATTCTTGGGTGCTCCTTGTCATATTGTCTACTGTTAATGGCAGAGTTTAGCTCCATTACCTTTGCTCTTCCCACTCCAGCTGCTGTGGGCTGTTGCTAAGATCACCCCACAGGCTTCTCTTCATCAAACTAATCCCTCAAACTCTGCATGTGTTCTTGATCCTTTGCTATCCTGGCAGCCCTCTGCTGGGCTCCCTCCAGCTTCTTCAGAGTCTTCTTGTAACAGGGTGGTGTGGAAGTGGGGCCATACAGCGGGATTCATGAATCCAGCCTCACCAGTGCCAAGTAAAAGTGGATGAGAACAACAGCTTTGCTTGACCTTCTGAGTACGCTCCTTCTAGCCCAGTGTGCAGTTTACTTTACAATGAATTATGGCTCAACCAAGCATGATTCAACCAATTCACCACAACCCCGAGGTGCCTTTATAGCCAGGCTGCTGCTTATACAGTATCCATTTTGTACCAATGCTGGAGTTACTCTGCCATGAATGCAGAAACATGCATTTCTTCTTGCTTAATCTTATGAAATTTCTGTTGTCCCAATCTTCAACTTTCTGATGATTCCTCTGGACTTAAAGCTCTGCCATTCTGTGTGTCAATCACGCCCCCCCACTTAACACAGTCTGCAAATTTGCTAACGATGCCATCTGCCTCCTCATACAGGCCACTGCCTTCTTGTCTTTGCTATGTCTGAAAATGTATTTCAAGAAGATGTTCTTTTTCAGTGACTGAGGTGACAGTAACAATCATATTGTTCCCTGGATTCTCCTTGCCTTTATGAAAGACAGGTGTTTCAGCCCTTAGCCTTTTTCTAGCCTTCACAGATTTCTGCAGACCACCCTGATTTTTCCCATATGATAGACAGCAGGTAACACTTTCAGTGTAAAACAAATCTCATCAAGCACTATGGATCTGAATACATCCAGCTGTGGTTGTCCCTAGCTCATTGCTCCTTCCCAGTTACGGCTATCCTCCATAACCAACAGCACCGGTGCAAATCTTCATCTGATGCAAAACAGACATTGAGGACCCTGTTATGTAATGCTTGCCATTATGCTTTTCTCACTCATTCTTCAGCAGGCCTACATTCTCTTTGAACTTCTTCTGTAATTAGTGTTCCAGTAGAATCTCTTCTCGTCACCCTTAATGGCCTCTCCTTGACTTAACTGCAGTTAGGCCTCGACCATACTCATTTTTATCAAAAAATGCTACAACAATATCTTTATAGCCATCCTTTGTTCATCTTTTCAATTCTTTTATGCTGTTTAGTTGCATTAATGGCTCACCATGCAATTCCATACTTAGCCTGGAGCCCCTTCTGCTGGAACCCCATTCTGCACAATGGGATACTGGATCGTTCCTCACCTCTCAGGAAACTGAAATTTTCTTTTTGCTTGTTTTTGCTTTCTTTTTCCATTTCAGTTTTGTTTGTTTGTTTTAAATCAGCCAGCCCTCCCTTTTCCTTTTCCCCTTTGGCATCTTCCCTAGGAATTTTGCCTAGAGAAATTCCCTAAGCCAAACTCTACTCTGTAAAGTCCAGAGTCCTAATTTTGCTGCTTCTCTTCCCACTCTTCCTCATGTATGTTGAACTCAGTCACCTCATGGTCACTGCAGCCCAAGTTGCCATTTCTGCCATACTTTTGGCCGGTTTTTCCCACTTTGCAAGCAGCAGGTCAAGTGCAGCATCTCTGGCATTTGCATCATAATCTGTGAGCTGCACTGTCTACAACTTCTTGAGTTGCTCACACGGTGCAAGCCCAGCAATGCCTACATGGACAGCTGAAATCTCCCAGGAAGACAAAGGCACAGTCAGGAGAGTTCGGTACCTGTCTGTGGAAAGCCTTGCCTTTTACATCTTGTTCAGGAGATTTTGGTCAGACCCCAGCACAGCATCTTCGGTGGCACTTTGACCATAGGCCTTGACTCTTGGCTGATATATCCTTGGATTTCTGCTAGAGCTCTGCTAAGTCAAGGAGCACCTTTACAGAGGGGACAGCAACCCCACTGATATTCCCTAAGCAGACTGTGCTCAGTCATGAGAGCACTTCGGTCAGGATCCAACACAATAGTTTATATATCTTTTGTAAGATCTCTCACCAGAAGTATTGATATCATGCATTTTGTGTAAGACAGTGTTACACAAAATATTACTGCTGTTTTTACTTTTGTCTCCATCTTTTCCACACCACTTCTTTCTATAATCCTATTAACTAGTATTTCAGCTCTCTAACTTTCCTGCTACACTTGTATTTCACCCACTTGAGTTCCTATCATCCCTGGCATTAGTGTAACAATTATCTTTTAAAAAGTGATTCATAATATAACTGGGGTGAGTATTGGGGTTGAGGCACAGGAAAAGAGGAGTAACAGGTTCCCAGTACTTGTAATTTGCAATTCATTAAATTTAAAAAAAAATATGAACATGCCTTAAAAGACTCATAACAATTTAGCATCCTTTACAAATGTAAGCAAAATTATATGATCTAGTTATGGTCATTTATCATTATTAGGAATGGGAAAAACAGATAATTTTGAATCTATTCAAATGAAAGGGAGATAGACCTATAGGTGATCAGGAAGAGTGAATAGACTATAATTATACTACTTTTATTCTAAAATTCACTGCAAAATTATGTGCAATAATTATGCCACTGTTTTACTGAAGCCAAAAATGAATTTTAAAATATCCTTTACTTACACTGATTACATTCTACAATACTTTCTACGAGACCTAAGAGGATAAAACCAGATAAATGCACCAAAATTTCCATGCTAATCTTCCAACAGAATACCCTGCTAGCTATTGTTGAACAGCAATTAATGGCCCCAAAGAATATCCAAAGAAACAACAATTCTGTGGTGTCCAGAGGGTGAAAGCAGATGTTGCATTCCGACTTCTCCCTATCCTGTGCTGCTTCTAAGTGGGCTTTTCAAGATTTAGGAGGCCACAGACCAGGAGCATGGTCTCCAAAAGGCCTGCAGGATTCAAGAAGTGATGCCTTCTTCCTGAACCCATCCTCCCATGCTCACCTTCACCTCCCATTCCAAGTCTTTTTCCCTGTCAATAGCATCTGAGTGAGGGACAGGAGAGGGAATTTTGTCAGCTTCAGGGGAAGCTCTTATTAAGACAGTAATGACCCACCATGCCGGTGAACAGCCTGTCACAACAAGTGTCTGAATTACAGGATGGTTTAAGTGACTCCTGACTGATCCTATGTTATCCAGATGCTCTGCTCACATATACTGATGCTTGCTTATGCCAGCAGCCACACCTACTCCAGTGGGCTGCAGTGCTGGATTCAGGCGCTGGGGAGGGAACCATCTTTGTCTAGCTGTACCACCAAATCTCGGATAATTATATTTATGAAGGGTACTTCTCATACACAATAAGCAGCAAAGCAATACTGAAATTTTAAGTCACTTCTTGAAAACTTCCACTCCAAGTATGGCACCTTTCAGATTTTTTTGTCAAGTTATAACTGGTATCTCCACCGTAAAAAGTCTACTAAAACATGGTTCTTCAAGGAACACCATTAAAGCAAACGTGATGGAAGAATTCACTGTCACAGCCACGAGTGACTCTCATGTGTCTGTATCTTAAGCTCTCTTTCCTCCCTCTGTTGCCGGAAAGAAGCACATTTTCACCCCAGTTTTTCCAGTAAGTCTTCATGATGAAGATTAATAATGAAGGACACAGTTCTAGTAAGTAGGTGGCTTCTGTGCAGAGCTCTTCTTCATTGCTCTTGCCAAGATGAATAGTGCTGTCTTGCTCTTTCCTACCCAGTGTTTTACTGGTGGGGAACTGTATGCCCCAAAAGTTTATTTATTAACCTGCTAAACAACAGAGCTAAATGCTGTAGAGATCCTGCTGTCACCATCCAGCACAGTAGCTAGAGGAAGGCTTGTTCTCTCGCCTAATCTCAACAATCACTACTGATGTGAGTCATGTTTCCCACACTGTCACTGATTCCTCACCTGTGTGATGTCTGAAAGGGGATTTTAGACACCATCTCCTGCCCCAATTACTCACACACAGCTAGCACCCTCATGCACAGATAGATACAGTAATTAGGCATGTGTCACACCTCAGGCTTTAAATACTGCTCCAACCTTTTTGCATGCAAGATTTTGTGAAACAACCTTTCATTTTCTGAAAGTGCAGCACAACCATGGCAAATTCTGGCTGGCACATTTTTTGGCCTTGAAAGTGATTTTTATTTATTTACTTGGGGTTTTAAGTTCTTAAGGAGTAAAGTTTCTTTTAGGCAAGTACATGTAAATGCAGGAAAGCAACAGAAAGTGTCAGCCTGACTCTCACAGAGAGACAAGATCTTTAAAATAGTATTTCCGCTTCTTTTGAGGCTACAGCCTGTGGTTTCATCTGAGGTACCTGTGTGGCAACCTATTCAAATGAGCCCACAGAGTCTCGTATGTTAAAAGATACCCGAAGGAAAGAGGAATTTCCAGTGGAAAATGTGATTGAATGGAGAGACGTTCACTTGGACAATCTCTTACCAAAGCTCAGCAACCAACTAGTGGTATCTGCTAGTCTCTTTTTCCATGCCATGAGGCACTCTGTCTCTGCTGCTTACATCAATTAGAACTCATAATGTCATTACTGGGCACATCAAAGCATCATGCCTCCCTTCAGAAAGGCTCATAAGTCTGCCCACTCACATTGTGGTCTGCAAGTAACTATGAATCCTCCAGCACTTAGTGGTGTGTTTCACACCTCAGGTCTGGGATCTAAACACTGTTTTTAGGCTCTTATAGTCCTGACAATTAGACACCATTCCTCAGGACCCCGCAGGCTTAGGCAAACATTCTCTTTTTTTCATATTAATAAGAACTACTTTTAGAACAGGATGCTCATAATTTAGAATATAGTTAAAAAATAACCCAACTATTAACTGAATATTTCAACACTGAGGTAATAGTACAAGACAGTGTAAGTACATATGCATTTACAGATTCAAAATAAATTGTTCTAAAAAATTGCATGTGGGATTTTTAGTTTCCCATGGAACTTGTATGTGCATGTATAACTACCAGAACCACATGGATGTTTTGTAAGCATCAAGCTCTTTTCTGGCTACAGGTACTAATTATAACAATCACTGAATTTGTCAACATGCCACTGATGCTTAAGGGAAATGTCAGAGGAGACAGGGCCAGTTTGAAAAGGACAAGGGAAGGGAAATATTATGGTTTGGGGTTTGGGTTTTTTGTTTGGGTTTTTTTCAGGTAAGTGTCATACCATTGCTCTTGGCTTCACTTCCATAACACAGTCAGTTTTCTGATCTCCTGACTGTGTGGCGGGGTGCCAGAGACACCACAAGAGAAGTGACAAGAATGTGCAACTGGGGAGGAGTGGTCCCAACTTAAATGTTGCTTATCTGCAGCCTGAGTCTACAGCTGGTGAAATGATGCAGGAAAGTGCAGTGATGGGATAGAAGTGGGAGGCCAGTGTTCAATGGCTTCTATGTATCTTGTCTTTGGCAACTGAGGCATCTCTGCCTGCTTGCCTTCAACTTCCATGCACAGCAGGGCCAATCTTAAGCACAGAGGACACAGCTGCCTTGGGCAGTGGATTGACAAAAAACCACAGCCCTGATGCCTTCTCTGTACACTGGAGCTGGTGAGAGCCATGCCAACGCAGCTGCTGACTCCACTGACAGGATGCAGTCACAGGTTTCAACTGAGGTCTTCACTCTCATCCCATTTAACAATAGCAAGAAGTTGAATCCCCTAGGCTTTCCCCTCTCTCTCTGAGCCAGGTCCTTCCCCTTCTTGCTCCCCTCCCACAGCATGGGTCCTACCCCAGCATCTCACTCTGGGGGCAGCAACATTGTGTTTGGTTTGCAGTGCCAAGAAGCCCCAAACAACATCTGCCATTTGGCTGTGAGGAGCCCAACTGCACAGCTGTGAGCAGAACAGCTGCTGGTATTTGGGAGTCCTACAATGCACAAACCTGTAAAGGCCAGGAGCTAGAGGCATCCTCATCCTACCTTAAACGTGCAGCTAGGGCAATGTGCAATTGATTGACTGCCTCTGGAGACATGGAGGCCATGAGCAGTCAGATCCCTGGAAGTGCAGCCTCCTGCTGCACACTGCCATGGATGGGCTGGTTACTGTGGTTCAGCACCTCAGGTTATCACTGTAGGTGATCAGCCCAAACAAGCAAAATGCAATGCATTAACAAGCAATGAAGGATTATGCTGTCACCTGGCCAAATGAGCCTGAAGTGACCTAGAAGACCCTTCCACAGCAAGCAAAGGAAACTATTCAAAGGTCCCTGTCTTCTTTGGGATGGTTTCTGCAAAGCTGAGTGGCTCCAGATGCCAGCAGCACAACCCTCTGTCCTGTTCTGTACCTCAGTAGTGGGGCCACAAAGAGCTGCTTGTGGAGCTCATCACAGCAATGTCACTGAGAGGTTTTGTTGTTGGTTGTTTTTGTGTTTTGCTTTTCTGGTGGTTTTTGGGGTTTTTTTTGTTTGTTTTTTTTTTAAGGACAAAACAGCTGAAAACTGCAAAAATGAATTTGTATCAAAATAAAGTTTTGCAAAATTGAAGACAAATGCAGTCCTTTGTCAGGCTAACTATATAAATGTAGTTTCCTCCCATGTCCTAGCACAGACATATCTGAACCAGAAGCAAGGGATATCTTAATAAATGGTGTTAAAATGGTGTTATTTTTCATTGAACTGGAGGGGACGGAAGCAAGGAGCAGAAAGCTAAGACACCTGTTGCATGCCTCCTTCAAAAGAAACTATATAATACTAATTGCAGGCTGTCATAAAAACCCCTTATAATGCCTCAAAGGCATTGGGTCAATGTGTTAACAATTTGGTTCATATACTTAGTGGAAAATAAAGAGAAAAGAACTTCAAGGTATGCTTGGTCAATGCAAACTTAAAACTTCAGCTGTATAGTTTGATGAGTGGTTTTATGTTGGAAATTCTTTTATAGTTATTGGAAGAGCAAAAAACCCAACACCACTCCAGATCTAATACTGAAAAGCAACAGGGAGTGAACAAAAGAAGGATTTGGAGATGTTCCCCAGGAAGGAAGGAATTATGGCTCTGTAACCAAAGGGCTATTTTTTCTTCCCTGCTTTCTCAAGACAAAACTTTGTGTTTAGTCTCTCTAAAAACATCTTTGCTTTTCAGGTATGTCTGCTTCACTCACTGAGCACAGAAGTGTTAGGAAGGACAGCATCTGGGGAGAAACAAAGCCAGGAGCATTTATTGGAAGGCACTAACTACATCAGAAAGAGTACTTCAGATGCTGATTTAATTGAAATCAGGAATGTAGCTGGAGAAAAGAAACATTGCCAGCATACCCTGGAGAGCAGTGCTAAAATATGTGCTACATTGACCACTGACAATCCATAGAGAGCTGGCAGGTCACACTATGCTGGCTCTTCTCCTTGTTTCCAGCTGCTAAATTACATTAAAGTCAGCTTAAAATTCATTAAACGCCTTCCTATTATTACTTTTCCATATAAGCAGTTGTTATAGCTGCTGAAGAGACATTGTGTGATGGTGACAGTGAAGAGAGAGGCCTGAGTAAATATGAATGGGAAAGGAGAGGTGATTTTGACCAGGAAAACGCTTGGGACCCTTCAGAATTTAACTGCTCTTCAAAAGATGAAAGCAGCTACACAGTAGATTGTGAATTCAGGTGCTTAAATGCTCCAGAGATACGTTAATACTGATTGTGGAGGTCACGTTTTGTTTGGCAGTTTTGCATAAATCCCGAACCAGTCAGAATCATCACTCTGTGAGACTGTCATTGCAATGATGCTGACCTGGTGCCACTGATAATTACAGGTAATTTCAAGTGCTGTCATTAATTTCCCTTTTTCAATCTCTCAGCAAAGCCTTACAGGCTTTGTCCTGTATATAATAGTATTGAAGGTAATAAGATTTCTTCCATCAGGGATTTAAGGAATTGGATTTTACTCAGATTTTTTGAAAGGCTTAGCACTATTTCTTGCAGGTTTTGAAGAAAGTAGTTTTTTAGAAGTTTTCACCAATTTCAGTGGGAAGTTTTTTCCACCGCAGCATAAAGAGGAGAGAAACTCAGGTGTTACCAGAAATAATGTTACTCAGTTCAGAAGGGAAGCTCCTTTACAGGTGGAAGTGGAGGAGAGAGCAGAGGTCCTTGCCTCCACGCCCATGTAAACCTTTTTGCTTATGTGATAATTTTTTTTTTTTAATAAAAGATCAAACCCAAAAAGATTCTTTGCTTGAATTCTGGCCTTTAATGGCATGACACATGCAACAAAGAAGAACCAAGTGGCATGTTGTAAGTGCAGCTTCACTGACAGGACAGAAATGACAGGCCAAGAACAGGATTAAATGGTATTTTGAAGCCAAACATCAGGCACAGTGCTGTCCATTCATTAGCTGCATCATCTGATGTACATGAGAAAAACATATAAAGACATATAAAGTCAGACCTTCTAGTCTGACTTTAAGAAAGAACCTATCCATTTTCCTGGGAGAGCAAAGTATCCACTGGAGGAAAAACTCTTTTTAAATCCAAAAAAAAAAAAAAAAAAAAAATATAAACCCTTTTTTTGTGCCTCATATGACTTAGAGCTGTAAAGACTTTTTAAAATAGTATTTGCAGTTTCTGCAAGGAAGACTTTCAGAATAGCACCACTAAAAATAGAATCAATGCCTTTAAAGACTTACTGTCCATGCCCAGAAATCTTGAAAAAATTAGAATATTAAAATAATATAAGTTCTAACAGAAAGCCATGCCTCTGCATAGCTTACAACTGGAGTCTGCATAGGAGATGCAGAGGTCCATCCACTGGAGACCACTGCTCCATGCCATGCAGTTCCTCTGCATATGCAATTCCCACTGGTATCACACTTGACCCAGTCTACACGAGGATGCTGCCAGCACACAGTAGTCGTGTGTACTGTTACCTTATTCTGATCTTCACTAAATATTTGGAGCTGAATTTGGCTTGTCTGACAACTCAGGTGCAGCAGAAGATATGAAATTTCTGATGACTGTGGGTTTCCTATGAGTTGGGATTATACTAGGAGCAGCCAAATCAGCTATTGCAAATGTGAAGAAGAGCAACACAAGACCGATGAGAATCTCCTGAACCTAAGGGTCTTCCAGGGAGCTCAGTTAATCCTGCAGGTTTCTTCAGTGGAGTGTCTGGCTCTGTGGAGAGAAGTGCTGCAGAGCCACCAGCTCTCTTTGGGAGAAGACATTTCATGTTGCAAGGTGGAGCTGTTCTGCCCCCGCATGGCAGGTCACTGGCAGAGCACGGAACCAGAGCTGGGCTGCACACTGACAAACCCACCATCTCATGGCTGAGCATGCCAAAGACTCTGTGCCACATGGAAAGGACCCGTGGTAGTGTTCAGAGCATCGTGTTCTGTTACAACTGCACACGCCAGAAAATTGTAGCAGCAAAGCAGCTGAAAGGAGCCTATTAAAAATTAATGGCTGACATAAATACCAACCTCCAAACAAAGAACGGTCAGAAGGGAAGATGAAATCTGACTTATTACAGGCTTTGTGACAGGTTCTCATTTGAAGTACTGATTTTAAAATACCAGGAATTAAAGACAGGTTTTAGACAGGATGCAAACTTGGCTTCTGGAAGCAGAGGCCATACCTATATATAAAATGCCACTAGGAAGGAGGTCCTAATGATGTTAATTACTCCACAGAAGCAAAGAATGAAATACAGAGACAAAAGAAGGAGAAAGATAGAGTTAAAGGTTTCTGTGCAGGAATCCAGATAGCCTTTTAGGGGAAGAGAAAAACTATCTCAGAAGACAAAATTAATTCATAGAGCATAGGAAGTTCAGTTCTCATGGTGAAACGTTCCCATGAGACAAGATGGTCCATCCCATTATCTCCCAGGACAGCTTAGGCAACACCAGTAGTCACTGAGAGCTAAACAGGGTCTTGGCTGCATTCAGCTGACTCCTCTGAGAGTGGGAAGAAGATCGTGACTGTTTCCTGACTACATTCAAACAAATGTATAGAGCTTTTATGTGGGCAGGGGCATCTGGTTTTCGCACCATATGCTACTCCTTTTGGAATATAAGTATATAGCTGAGTAAATGCAAAGGGTTGTTTATATGATGAGCATGAAACAGTCTGAAATGACACCAGAAGCCACTAGTAATAAATAAATTCTGCTTTTCATCACGGGTCTCCAGATTCTCTTGGTAAACTTTTTGCTGATACGCTTGACCTTAAGTGAGATGGCCCTTGGACAAAGATGGAGGAAAACACTGTTACTTTTTAAGTACATTTGATACTTCCAAACATCCAAAATGTGACAAATGACACAGAAAAACAAAACCAAAGTAAACAACAACACTTCACCAAATTCCATCACATCCCAGTTGACATTCTCTTCCTGTAGTGCTTTCCATCAAAGATGCTATACTCATTCATTGGCAGGGTGGCCTCTTATCATTCAATGTAAGCTGTGATCAAGTGAATAAACACTGTTCTTCATAAAAACATGAAAAAATAAATATTGTATGTGGTGCAGAAGTGCAGAATTTAAGAGGATGTCACAGGCTTCATTAACCAGTGCTGTAGGATCCTTTCTGTCTTGAAAAGGTTTCCATCAAAATCCTTCCCACAGATAGCACAGTAAGGAACAGCACAGGTTATTAGTATACAGAAGAATAAAGAAGAAAGAATTTCACAGTCTGTGGTGACTGGCTTTATTATTTGTAGGCTGGGAGAAAAGATAGTCAAAATAAAAACTACTGAAAACAAAGGGAAAGCATCTGCCAAAAAGAGATTACATGTCTCAGACTGAAACCTCTGCGCATGGGTGTGTATATACATGTATACACACTATTTGCTAATGTTGGTTTCAGTGCATTTCTTACTAATCTTACTTCTATGAAATGAAAGAACTGTTAAAAAAATTTAATGTTTTCCTGGAAGAAGTTTGAAGAAAGATCTTTGGGTGTTTTAGTTCTTACCTGTTTTTAAAGAGTACAGTTGTTGACAAATAATACTGGTGGTACAGGAAAAAGTCATACAAGTGGCATGATAAATTTTCTTGACAAGAAATCTTTGAAGAGTGTCGTCCAGCAGAGAAGGACTGAAATAGTGCCAAACATGATACATAAAGCCAGGACATAGTGCGACTGTGCAGAGAAAGTGATACAAGGATCTGTTTCTAGCCAGGGAAGACATTTGTGATTAACCAGTAGCTGGTAGACTTTTGCCATTCCAAGCCATAATAACAACTTTCAACCAGACTTAGAGTTTCCACAGAGAAATGTCAATATTGATGCCCCATGGATTTAGGAAACACACACCTGATGTATCATGTATGCACATATATACATATGTATTTCTGTGAATACACTTCCATAAATTTAGGAGCAGAAATGCAGAGCCACTAATATATAGTTACATGATTAGACATGGATGTAGTTAAGTGGTGGTTTTATATTTGCTTCTGTAACTATAGATAAATTTTTGGCACATTATAAAAACACTGATATATATTAGAGGTTTCTTTCTATATCCAGAAGAAATAGGACGTACGTACATGAGATAAAGCTGTACGCAAATATCTGGCAGCCTGGCACACTGAGTAGGCCTGCGCTCTCACTGAAGGCTGGGGCTGAATTAATGTTAGTTTCCTTTCAACCATGACAGGGAAGGAGGAGGGAGGTCTGGAAAGCACCATCTGTTTTTCCAGATTGCTGTTAATCTGCCAATAATTCATATTGGATATAAAGAATTAATGCTATGGGAGAACACTAAAAAATATACAAAGCCTTCCTCTTCAGCATATGGAGCAAAGACCTGCAAAGAAGAGGCATCAGGTTGTTTTCTGGGGCCAGGAGGGTGGAAAGCCCTCTGAAATTTGTCTCGTGTGTTAAAGAGAATGAAAACACAGACAGATGTGGAAGAGGAAGGGAATATTCCTCTGATAATCAAAGAAAGCAACCTAGCATTCATCAAAAAAGGCTTTATAAAAAAAATATTAAGATTGGCCAAGCAACACTGAGAAAACAGGGCCCTGACCCAGGCAATGCAGAGGAACAAATGATATCCCGGCCGCGGGGAACATTGCTTTGCAAGCTCGTGGTGGCTTCTCTGAGAACACATATTGTGAGCAAAAGGGCACACAAATGGAGCCTGAAGCCACTGGGAAAGGGTAGCAAGGTGACATCAGAGAGACAGCAAAACATGAGGTGATACATCTGAGGTGAGGCACTAATCCAGTAACCGCTGATTGTGGATTTTACATTGACCAGAAAAGGTTGACATATGGTCTGCTGGGAAATCTGCCAGAAAAACTACTGCTATTTTTGGATGTTTTTAACATAATTTTCAACCTTTTTCTTATCTGTGCAGCTTTATTAGGGAAAGGAGTGATGGTTACTACAAGGAGGGGTCTCTACTTTTTATGGTGCCTCTGCCGATGTTGAGCAGGAGCGAGCTATGTACAGGTGACAATTCGCTGAAATAGGACTGTTCTATCCAATTTCTGCTTCTCTTATCCAAGTAAACTGAGCATTGACACACAATCAGCCTTCCCACAAAAGCATGAGCAATGTTTCTAGCACATCTTTGGCCCAGGCCAAATGACATCCCGATCTCTAGTAATGCCTCAAGAGCTAATGTAGGTCAACAGCCTCTCTACTTTGCTCCTGAGGCCTTCACACAAGCACACACTGCATCTTTGGGGCAATTTGCCAGTTCCAGTGCTTGAATCCAACCAATACAAACAAGTATGAAGGCTTTTCCACAGGCAAACATGGTATTCTGGATCCATCCCACTATTCCTCCCTACCCATGGTGGCAGAGGGTCTTTACAGAGGTAAATAAACAGTATTTCAAAGCTATTGCCTTTGCATTCCTAAAAAGGTCCTCAGTGTCTTGTGCAGCACAAAATCATCTCACAACACCACTTAAATTTCACATGAGAAGTGAAAGGACTTATCTACGCTGACACTAGGAAAAGAAAATCACCCACCTCTCTGAGGACAGAAAGCTAGTGCAGTAACATAAGTGATCTGGCAGTTCTTGCATAAACAGGAAGAGAAGAATTCCACAAATTTGATGACATGTGGTCTTTATTTTCAGAGTTGTTTGATTGACGAGTGACTGTGAAGGGGTGCTGTATACAGGGAGCTCTGCTGATGGGCCCTGTGATCCAAAGCTGGAAGGAGCTCTAGACTGATATCACTGCTACCTGATGACAATTTTCTGGCTCTGGGGGCTATTTCTTCTGTCAGACATGCTGAATGCCATATCTCCTTCATTTCATATGTCTTTTTTTCTTAGGCTTTTTTTTCCCCACTGAGTTTTCTTACAGTATAAAACGTGTGAATGGGTATGGGTTGTACTCTTAAATCATGAATGTAGTGTCTCTGTTTCACTCAAATTTTTACAATCCTCACTTTAGATCCACTAAAAAAAATCTACCAGTAAAAAACTTGTTTTATTCTCCTCACTAGTAAGCTTAAGTTGCAGGTTGAGAACTTCTAGAAAGGTCAGCCTTTGTAAAAAGACTACAAAAGTGCCAGGGGCCAGAGTCTAATGCCACACCTTCAGACCCTCCCATCAGTAAAAGCATGGACTAATTACTTGCTTCCCAGAAGCAGGACAAGGTTAGTAAATAACAAAATTTTTGAACCAAATAACACAGCTGGAAAAAACCAGAAGATTTGGTAATAAGATTTGGTATACAAAAGAATTTCAGGGGATTCTTTACCATCATGGTTTAAAGCCTTAGTATTCTAGATACTAACTTTTATTTCCACAGATGCACAATGAATTTTAAGGGAAAAAAGTCAGCACATCATGTTCAGTTTACCCATGAAATGCAAAGCACGAATTCCAGAAATTAAAACTCTGGCTATATGAAATTCACTTATAGTCCGTCTATCCAAAGTATATGTTGTTTCACTTAGTCATTTGTTTTATGAAAGGAAAATGAAAGACATAATTTCTATAGCTGCTTAATGTTTTATTCCTGGCTGGGTATTTGGACTAGAAAACAACAGCTTTCCTTTTGGCTGTTAGTGCTTAATTATTCAATGTTAACAGCCAAGAAGTAAGCTGTTAGCCCTCCTCCTCTTCTTCACAGCTTTTCTTTCCCTTGTGGGTCTAAATCTGTCCTTCACACATATGAAGAGCAGTTTGAATTCTAGGGATCACATTTTGGCCTCAAAGGAAACAGCCTATGGCTTACAGTATTTCCTCTTAATATCCATGTGGCTTGTTCTCTAGTCTTCTAAAACAACACAGTAGCAGCTTCATTTCCTCTGTCTTTGATGCTCTCCTTTAAAAACCATCACAAACTCCTTCACAGACCTCCTCCCAAGCTAAGCTCTCTTGGTACAATTTCTGAAATGTGATGACTATTCTACCTAAACCACTGTACACAGTGCTAGACAAAGTAAATAAGCTCTAAATCTTGTGGGTTTCCTTCTTCTTCCTTAGAAGCCTCAACAGCAGAAGACAGATTAACTTCACAAGCCCTAACCAGATTGACTCTAGCAGCACTTAAAAGTTATCTTGAAAGATGGTAAATACTGGTATCAGAGGATGATGACTGCTTGAAACATCCTCAAATAATATCTCATAAATTAAACCACATATTCAATGTATTTAGGTTAAGCCCATGAAGGCCAAACCCAGTAGTGTCATCCAGAGGAGTGTGAAAGCTGTGTTTTCCTGAAGACTCAAAAAAGTCATACTTCTTGCCTCTCTAGGATGGAGGCTACTCATGACGTAGCCACACTCCTTCCTTGAGTACAGCTTTCGCCTTTACCTTCTTCTGAAAAATAAAAAAAAAAAAAAATCCCTGGAAACAGATTCCTTTGCTCCAGCTAAGCATAACAAAAGGTGGCCATGTACCCCTTCAGGACAGGCCACCCCAAGATACTTTTGCTACATCAGCCAGGAATACACAGCTCATGACTGTTCCTTAACCTTTGCTACTAAATAATTGCACTTAGGTTATATTATAGACTGCCTAAATTCCCATCAGTCTGACAAACTTGAAAAGTTAAGGGAACACACCATGCATACAAAGCCATGATCTTACTGTGAGTCTAGCTGAAGTCTTAGCAGTCTAATGAAAGAATTACCTATCCAGTTACAATGACACTAATGCTTCACAGTTCAAATTATACTCCTTAAAATTGTAAATACACAAACATTTCAGCATCACAGAATCATTAAGGTTGGAAGAGACCTTAAAGATTATCTCATCCAATCATCAACCCAGCACCACCGTATCACCCCAAAACCACAGCTTCAAGAGCCACATGCAGATGCTTCTTGAACACTACCTACCAGCAATCCTACCACCCCCCTGGACAATTTATTCCTGTGTATAAGCACACCTTCAGTGAAAGGGTTTTTCCTAATACCTAATCTAAACCTCCCCCAGCACAATTTAAGGCCCTTTCCTCTCATCCTTGCACTCGAAACATGACAGAACAGATCAATCCCCACCTCATTACAACCTTCTTCCAAGGAGATGTAGAGAGTGATGAGTTTCTCCCTGATCCTCCTCTTCTTCAGGCTAAACAACAGCTCCCTCAGCTGACCCTCATAAGACTTGTGTTCCAGACCCTTCACAAGTTTTGTTGCCCTTGTCTGGACATCTGCAGCACCTCAATGTCTTCCTTTTTGAAGGGAAGGGCCCAAAACTGAACACAGGATTTGAGATACAGCCTAACAGTGCTGAGCAGAGCAGAATAATCACTTCCTTTGTCTTGCTGGCCACACTGTTTCTGATACAAGCCAGGATGCCATCAGCTTTCTTGGCCACCTGGGCACATGCTGGATCATACTCAATCACGGTCAAACAGCACCCCCAAGCCCCTTCCTTCTGAACAGCTTTCCAGTCACTCTGCTCCCAGCCTGTAGCCTGGGGTTGTTGCATTCTTATTCTTGAACCTCATGGGGTTGTCTTCAGCCCACCAATCCAGCCTGTCCAGGTCCCTCTGCAGATCCTTCCTGCCCTTCAGCAGATCAAAACCCACCTAACTTGGTAATGTCTGCGAATTTACTGAGGTGCACTCGATCCTCTCACCCAGGTTATTAATAAAGATATTAAGCAGGACTGGTCCCAGACCTGGGGAACATCACTTGTGATCAGCCACCAGCTGGATGTAATTCCATTCACCACAACTCTCTGGGCCCAGCCATCCTGGCTGTTTTACCCAGCAAAGGCTACATCTATACAGGCCAGGAGTAGCCAGTTTCTGCAGGAGAATGCTGTGGGAGATGGTGTCAAATGCTTTACTGAGGTCTAGATAGATGAGCCTTTCCCTCATCTACTGAGTGTGTCACTTTGTCATAGGAGATCAGTTGGTCAAGTAGGACCTGCCTTTTGATCTCCTAACAGGCCAAAGGCTGCCTGTCAGAAGTCCAAGGTGGCAGCTCTGCTGGCACCACTCCCAACTTCATTCAGAATTGAAAACTATCATTTTGTGGTCAGTATGACCAGGAAATACCAACCTTTTTTTTTTGGTGTTGCGCTTTCCTTGCCACTGCACTCTGGGTCTTAAAAAGACAGCTTCAGAGCAGGGGGAGAGGAACAGTGAGCTCCTAGTGTTCAAACCTTTTGGCAGTATGATGTTGATCATTTCTTCCTTCTCAACTTGGAATCTGCTTGGAATCCTTTTCACATGTTTTCTAACACCCTCTGCACCTTGTTGTTTCTTCACTCTTCTCCAACTCAGTGTTACACATGTGTAACACTGTTACATATGGTGTATAGTACATACCTCAGACACTTAGTATTAGTTCTTTTGTTATCCCTAACTGGTTTCACCCATTTCTAAATATTGCCTTTCTTTGATTGCTTGCAAGGGACCTCTGGTGAGCTTTTCACAGGGACCTCTGGTATCATCCTGTTCCTGTAACCCACAAAGTCCTTTAATCCAGGATCAGTCAGACACAGTTCATTCTACAGAGAATAAGTGCTTGTTTTAAATACCTTCTAGTTACAAAAATATATAACATTAAGTGTTACACTACACAGTTGTACAAAGTGATCAAAAGCTAAAACAAATACAAAGTTACATAGTTATTAGACAATCACTAATACAGGTAAATAAGCTAAAATAAATCTACAAGTAGCCCAAGACAAGTCCATATAAAGCCCAGCAAGTTCAGAAGTCTCCACTGTTAACTTGAGACAAAGCCTGTGGCCTCCTACAATAAATGGAAACACCTTATCTACTTGGCTACAAGGCTACAGCTGTTCCTTGAACCCTGGCCTTATGATGGAGATCTGAAAGCATGTAACAGAAGAGTCTCCAGTAAAATTCTAAGCTTGAAAAAACATCTCTACAATTCATGTCTTCAAATCAAGGGAACCTCTGGGAAGTGACACGGACTGTGATGCAAATGCTCTCTTTGAGATCAAATATTCAATTCGGACTAGATTAGAAGGGACTAGACTTCATTACTCATCAGTCAGTCTCCATGACAAATGTCTGAATTACAAATTTGCCATCATATAGGAAACAAACACACATTTTTATTCATTGCAAAAGAAGAGCAAAACTGAGGACTTCATGGCTGTGAAGAGCACTTCGACACTCTCTTTGGTCCAAATGAAAGCTTACTTCTCACCAGAATGAAGTGATTGTACTTCTGATAGGTGCTCACTGCTCTTTCCCTAGCTTAAAATATGGAAATAAACAGTAGATGTGAGTCTTCAGGACAGTAAACACAATCTCCAGGCTCTGCTTGCATATCAAAACACAAATGCAGATTTAGACTGAAGCTCACTGTCTTTGACTTCTCTAGTTCCATTTCAATATATTACTTTGAAAAGTGTGTTACTTTGAAAAAGTGATTGTTACTGATTATGTAATGAAAGAAAAAGACACCTAGGGAATCCAAATAATTATTAGCTCAATCTTTACCCTTTTATGGATTTTTTTCTTGTGAGATTCTCTTATTTCAAGAGAGAAGTTGCTATCAGACATGGAGTCTCACAGTTCATGAAGAGGCTGTGTGACCTTTACACCTATTACCTTCCAAAAAGATGAGATTGTAATTTCATGCTAACATGCTTCTTATTCTCAGGCTGCTTCAACACCATCATTCTCATTTACATCCAAGCAGAGTCATTACAGAATTTGGTGACAAAAATTCCAGCAACGATGTTGCTGAGAGAGGTGTTAATCAGGGACCACTGAGCTAAGCCCTTCACAAACACGCAGACTGACTTCTGAGATCTGCTCTGGGTAGTTTAGCAAGCATTCTCATGTTCTGAGTCTACAATGCATAGAAAAGACAAGGCCAAACTTTTCAGGGCTTTGTCTTTCATTTGCAACCTCTCAAGCACATCGATTTGAATGACTCATCTCAAAATAAAGAGAACAGGAGAAAAAACAGTAATTATACCTGCAGAATTTTTCAAAAATCAAAATTTTTTCAAACAAGTAAGAATTTCCTTTGTATCCTGTGGAGTGTAAGTATTGCAAAAGCAAAGACACTTGCCTACAGATACATAACAGATTGAAAAACCCCTACCTTTGTGATTGAAGAATGTCTCCACCTCTTAAATACTGGAAGTTGTTATTGATTTCCCCAGCAGATGGAGTAGCATGTACAGTTTTGATGATTCCTGCAGACTTATTTATGGGACTTATTTGTAATGTACACTATGTTTTTACCGAATATCATGGAACTCTACTTAGTTCAGTCTATCAAAAAATCAACCTCCAAAGACTGAATAATATAACTGATAAAACTAAGAATCTTCTTTCTCTGCATAACTCTCCAGGACCTTTCAAAATCTGACGTAACTTTTGTTGAGGTTCTGCTTTATCTTCAGCTCTTTGCATCACCTGCTGAGCAGCAGAGCAGCAGAAGCATAACAAGATTCAGAGGATGCAGACATTCATCTAGGTGTCAAAAAGGCTCCAAAAGAATCATATGGTCATAGGATAATTCAGCTTGGAAGAGATCTTGAATGGTCATCTAGTGCTACCCTCTGTTACCTACATCTCACAGGTAGGTCAGTCATGAGATCAGACCAGGCTTCCCAGAGCTTTAACCATCAGATCTTGGAAATATCCAATGTAGAAAGGAGCCTGCACAACTTCTAGGAGCAACCTTGGCTCAACTATCCTCATGGCGAAAAGGTATCTGCTTATATCCAACAGATCTCATTTCAACCTAACCCCATTGTTTCTTGTCCTCCTGCCATGAACTCCCATGAAAAGACCGACTTCAACTCCTTCATGGCCTCGGTGTAGCTCTAGGAAGGATGTTATTAAGCCCCAATTTATCACTGTCTTCCCTGTCACTGAGGGTGATCACATAGGGTGAGAGGTGGACACAGCCAATCTCTGCTGTAAACTGACAAATTGTGCCACTATCCTCCTGTATTTCCTCATGCTCACAGCTCATGCACAGGCTAACTCACATGGACTTTATACTTTTATGCCAAGCACAGCACTACATGGAGGAATATCTATAACTTAAGGACCCCAGAAATCCTGAATTCCAGCCTGACCTGTGTCACTGAATTGAAAAATATTAAATTCTTTAATTTCTACACTTCTTCCATGCAAGGACAGCATACATCCCACAGAAAAAAATATATATTCAAGGTTCAGCCCAACTTAGCAAGTCTGGCCTGAGACAAACACTATTATTCCTTCATAATGTGACAAAAGAATATACCTCCTAATACACAGAGATCACTTTTAAAAGCAGATGTGATAAGGTGAGACCAATCCAATGCTTTCATATCAATTTGTTTTTTCTTGGAAAAGGCAGGATGACGCTAGATCCCCTCAGCAGAAATCCAGGCAGTGCTTTCTGGCAAGGAATGAAGGTGGGCACATACACAAAGAAATTGGGAGTGGCATTGATGCAGAGTGGAAATGAAAGCAGGAGCAAAGCACTGGCATTGCTTTGATGTCAACAGCTTTATCTGACACACAGCAACAAAGAACATGACGTATGATTACTGCCTTTCTCAGCAAGGAGGAGGAAACTGCCTGTGCAAGACCAACCAAGACCAAGGCCAAGTCAGTACTTCAGTGAACTACATCCAAACTTGAGCAACAGAGAATTACAGAGTTGCAGAATGGCTATGATTGGAAGGCACTTTAAAGAACGTCTAATTCCAACCACCTCACCATTGACACATGAATGATGCCCTCCTTCAAAGTAGCAACTACTACTTTGTCAGGAGGTTATCTGGAGGTGAGCACAAGTGTTATTATTGCTTAAAAAACAGAAAAGAACTTGAGGGGTTAGTCTGGCCAAAGCCTGAAGGCAGAAAATAGGGAGAATAATGAAATTACAGTGGTATAGCTTATTACTAATAGCTAGTAAGTAGCAGTGGTTCATAGTGGTACAGGGGTTTTACCCGGCAGCATCAAATGAGGGTGAGAAGTGAAATGCAGCATGGGAAGCTCTGCATGAAAGCTCTTCTTCACAGAAGGTACTGGAAATATTTAGCATGGGCGTGCTAATTAGGCATTGCAGTTACACTTTGAAATCTGGGACTTGAAGGTGTTAAATGCGAAGTGAAAAAATGGGACTTTGTATGCGAAAGTACGGCTTTGACTCCATACATTTGCTGGTTTACAACAGCACAATGGATTTACGCTGGAATGCCAGAACCCATGGTGCCGTCACTCTCCCACGTTAATCTGCCTTTGCAGGTTTTTCACAGTTGGGTACTTCACAAAGACACTCAGAGTAAGATAGGATGCTGTGTTTGGAATGTATGCCAGTTTTTATGACAAAGTTCCCTGTAATCTGATCCATGAATTATCAGTAGCAGTATTGTTGCCAACTTCAGCATTATCTGAAAGCTACTGTTTTACAGTAGATGGTGGAGGAACAGGGTCTGGAGCATGAATATAATCATCTCACAGAACTTTTCTACAGAACATAGTGATTAGGTGGCTTTTTAACATATCTCTTTTCATTACCTCATGCTCATGCATTGTAGGGGTAAGGCACAGACTGACTTCCACCAACACCACCTTCCTAAAGTACAAGCATATTTACATTGCCTGTGAATCAGCTACAGATTTACTAAATCTGGCATGACTACACCTACAACTTCACTGCCAAGAGGTGTCTTTTTATACAGGGAGGTAGCTAACTGCTGTACATATCCCAGTGTACCTTCTCAGACAAGACATGGGAAGTTCATACACCTTAAATGAAGGAGTTTGATCAATCTGTAAAATGCTTTAACATTGTGTTGCCTGCAGGAGCAGGGAAAGTGAATTTTGAGACAAAGGTATTATTTTCTCCCACTCAGCTTTGACACCTATAAGATGATAAGATGTATAAGCAAAGATAACCCAGTTGTAAACACTCAAACATCAGTACCCAAACTCCCTGGAGAACACCCATGCTTCAGCCACTACAAGGGACCTGGCTGGTCAGCACTGGCAATTACTTGGATTATATGAAAACAATTCTTTCCCAACACTTTTAGCCTCTTGTCGACTTGAGAATGAGCTGAAAACCATACAGCCTTGAGATTCTGGACAGACAAATGTTCCAGGACAAAGAACCAGGACTCTCCTCCCAACAAACTATGAGCTTGCCAGAGGCCTTTAAGCCAGAGAGTAGACGAGAGGGATAGGAAACAGGATCACTGGTAAAGTTTACCTAAAAATCTGTGTGGAGACAAGGAGAAGATCTGTCCACCAAATAAAACATTTGGACACACAGGTATCACACAGGTATGCAGTGGTTTTAATTCATTTTAGCAAAACATCTAAACGATCCTTTTTTATTGGCAAAGAAATGCCTAGAAGAATTGTTACAGTTATATTCCTAGAGCCCCTTTTCCTTTCAGAGAACAGTCAGTTCAAGGGGAGAAAGAATACAGAGTGAGTATATACTTGGAAGTTTTCTTCCTTCTCAATTCACTGGGAATGGTAAGAGGAAATTCAGAAAACCATACTTTTCAACTGAAACTGTACCAGAAATTAACTTTTATGTGTTGCTCTGGCCACCTAGTGCATGTTGTAGGCATCTTCTAGTAAAGTCTGTGTGAGATCTACACATAACAGAAATGGTGCAGGCTATTGAGAAGTTAGAACTTTATATAAATCAGTTTATGAGCCAGCAGATAGATCTGAATGCACAGGTGGTGAGTGAGAAATGAATAAGCAGAAGGCCTGGGAACAGTGCCTAGTGAATTTTGGGAAGGCACTCTCAAGCACGTCTGAGTTTTCACTTGCATCCTCCATGCATGAGGCTAGAGCTTGTCCTTATGTGAAATCCAGTATCTCAGTGCCAGGATTACGCTCAAGCCCAGACATATCAGGTTTTTTGAGGATGGCCATAAACAGGGCCAGAAGCTTAAAGTAATCCTGCAGTGATGCAAACTCACTGTCATACTGCTGGCAAGAAGGCAATTGGTCTCATTATCTGCATCTTCAGCAAGTTTATGAAGACACCAAATTTCATAAAGTGGTAGCTGGTGGAGAAGAGCCCTGCACTCTCAGAGACCTTAGCAGAATGGAAAAATGAGCCAAAAACCCTTCTGAATGTTAAGTCCTGTATCATGGATAGAGCAACTCCATGCAGTGAGACATGGCCCGACTCTCCAGAGATCATCTCTGCACAAAATGTCCCAATGGCCACACTGGACACGAGCCAGTAGCACATCCTTGCAGTGACGAAGGCTAACCATGGTCCAGGATGCACAATGGGCATGTCAAGGGAAGCACTTGTAAAGATACTCCCTTATGACACACTCATTTGGAAAACCCAGTGCTGTGCCCCTAGTGCCAAAGAAACAGTAACAAACTGGAGAATCTAGGAGAGGGATATATAGATGGTTGGAGGCTGGCACACATGACACACAGGGATGGAGACAACCAGGTTTGTTTAGCTCAAGAGGCTGAGGGTAAAACACAAGCTGTTGTCCCCAGCTAAGGTTAGAAAGTAGATGGAGCTAGAGCCCTCCCAGCAATGCACAGCAAAAGGACAAGAGGCAATCACTGCAAAGTCCAACAAAGGAATTCTAATGGGATGTAACAAACAATATCTTCACCAGAGAGTGGTTAAGCACAGAGACGGGTACCCAGAGAAACCCTTTCCTTGGAGACTCTCAAAATGCAGTTGCAGAAGGCCCTCAGCAACCTGATTAAGCCTTGATGATTACTTTGCTCTGAGCAGGGAGCTCCATCAAAGACATGCACAAGTTCTTACCAAAGTACATTTTGCTATGACCTATATCCGTATTTCCAATACTATTTCATACTGCCATGGCTATCTAGCGTTAAGAGCTGGTTTCAATGTGAATTTCCATTTGATGGAAAATGTTGGCATTTGCAATTATTTTTCATCGTAGTTTCAATCAAAAAAAATTCATTAAGAATTTAAAAAATATTGCTTTGAGATTAAAGAAAGTTAATTGTTAATTTAAAAATATATTTAATATTACATTTAATTAACTCTATTAATAGATTACTTTTTGAAGTAAAAGAAGGAATATGAAAACAAAAATGGAACAAAATTAAAAAGCAAAGCCTACCAAACCCCACAAGTGCATTAAGTTGAGATTCACACTGAATTACAATAGTTTGGCCCTTTACAAATTTCTGTGCACTTGTATCATGCAGTTAGATTTTCTCCTTCACAGATGTCTCCCTGAGGTGAGGAACACTTATGTTCTCCTTCACTGATTACAACAACTGCATGGAGCTTTTATTTAAGCCAGGAGTAACATCGCTTACCAGCCAATCTTGGGAATTTAAGGCAACATTTCTTTAGGTTCTTTTCATATTACCTTACCAGAAAAACAACCAAGAGAGTAGCTAATAAACTGGAAGGTCTCACAGAATAGTGTTTGATAATTAAGCAATGGTGGGAATGCAGCCCCTCTGAAACTGAAGCATACTGACCACAGATTTATTTCTGATTTTGGAAGCATTTCACTCAGATAACGGCTAACCTCTGCAGCATTTGTAAGCATATTTTCCGTCTCTCTATAGTAATTGAGAAGAAAACCAGGTCAGTATATTTACTTAGTGATAAATAAACATAATAAATAAAACAACAACAAAAAAATTAAAAATCACACTAACCTAGCTGGAATTTCACTTTTTTCACTTTTTAAGACAAGCAGCTCTTTCAAGAAGGCAGTGCACGGGAAGTTTTGCTTAGTTCTATTTTATGAAATAATAGCGTAGCTTCAAAGAATTTCTCAAATTTGCTTTGGTTGGAAAGTCACAGATACTATTCTGAAACGCAGCCATGTGAAAAATCCTTCAAAATAAGAAACAAGGATAATTATTTGCAACCTGTTGCCCCATGTGTGATAGCAATATCAAATCTGTGGTGATATACATCTGAACTTGAATTTTTGACTTAAGTAAAATGGGTCTGACTTGTTCATTATTGTTACTGCCTGGCATATCTCTGCATCAGAGCATTATCCTACTACAGGGCACAATTCAGTATCTTCAAAGGTCTCCAGAGAAAAACAGATAACTAGACCACAGAAGGAAGAAGAGAAGATAACAATGTCTGAGATGAGATATATTCAGTAAGTTCACACCTGCTTTTGCTTAGCCTGCTTTTCCTTTCAGCAACTTCTGAAACCATAGCAGGAACAATAAATGTTGTACAAGTTTCCCCTCAATAAAAACAAAGCCAAAAGGCAGAGCCCCCCCTCAGAGATCTTAAGCTGAGAATCATTACTATTCTTAGTATATTATTACCAATGCCAAATTTAGAAAAGTCTTCTATGAAACACATTTATATAAACAACTAATACAAAGATGTCAATGCAGCCTTATTAACAAAGCAGGAAGTATATAACAAGTTAGACTTTGAAGTCATCTCTCTCTCCAGAAAAAAAACAAAACCAAAAACCACTGGAAAGAGCATGTGTGTGCATATGTGTGTGCGTTGTGCAGAAGAGCTGGCTTCTAAACAGATAACAAAAGTAAAAGGTAATTCTGAAACATGGGAAGTAATGAAGCCCATATACCCACAGATCAATAGCTCATGGGTGATTGACTTCAGCGTGCAAATAAGTGCAAGAGCAAAGGTTTAAAGTTTTCCTATCGTAAAGGCATTAAAGAAGTCTCTCTCCCCCTTTTCATCCTGGGCAACAAGTTAAAAGTGCAAGGCTTTTGCACAGCAGGAGCTCGGACCATCTCCCTCTTCTATCAGTGACATATTCCATCCAACCCTCAAGAACACTGTCTTTCAGCTTCCAAATCACTGTTAAATTAGACTGAACCTGCTCACATACTCAGATTTATTGCCAGGGGGGAGGAAAACCTTAAGACACAGATAAACTCACGTGCAAAAGAACCATCTCCTTATAAAACCTGAAGGATAATGGAGTCTGAGGTTGCAGAAGATTAAGTCAAGGATAAGAGGTTCTAGTACTTCAGCATCTCTTTCATGGAAATACAAGTTCTTCCAGATATCTGGAATCTTTATTGTTAAGGAGGCAGAGTAAAGATCTTTGAAGACTTAAGAGCCTTCTGCAGCAGCTAAGTAAAGACAAAGTAAAGCTCAGTCAAGCTTGTACTTCAACTACATACCAGTAGGCATAAAAATCCAAAGTCTTTCTAATTCCTAGTCACCTGATACAAAGCTGTTCAAATGACTGTCCTTTCTTCTTTTCTACCTATTACTGAAAGACTGATTTTCTGTATCACAGATTAGCTACTGTTTATATCTAATAATTTACTCACCTGGCTATAATTTATTCACTCAGGCCAAACAGAATTTCACATTCATTATTAGCCAAAATTCTAGTAAGTCTTTGCAACCTGCATTTCTTTATCTGTACCTTTCTGGAGCTGAAGCTTGATAAACATCAGTTGCAAGACTCCACTACAACTCGTGTATGTGAAACACCAAGAAAATGTGCATGAATATCCAACACATTCATACTAATAATTTAAATATTCACAGCTTGGAAACATACAATAGAGAAATCTGGGGTTTAATGAAGTACAAGGAAAATAAAAGTACTGATGTTTCAGCTAGCTGAATCCAACTTAAGTATCACCAGAGGTAAGCTAACACAAAATACAAAACCAAGAAAGGGTGGGAAGTAATTTGTGCAAAACAAGAGACATTAGGCTCTTTTGACAGTGCATGCAAAAATCCGTAATACAGGTCACTCTAGAAAACAAAACATTTAAGCAAGGACAGGACTGTCAAAATTGTCATGATTTTTATACTCAGTTGAACTAAATATATTAAAATATATCTAGATGTATTAAAAAACTATCAAAGGCTGTAGAGCAATAAGCCTTCCCCCCACCACTTTTCCAAGATCATCATCAATTCTGGTCTTTAGAAGTAGGACACCAAAAAGCCAAAATATGGAAGGCTTTAAATGGAATACCTTGATGTGGGAAAACAGCTTTTAGGGACTGGAAGTGTTTAAAAGAAAATTGTTTCTTGCTGTATTAGAAAACAGTCTAACAGTGTATTAGAAAACATAGTAAAAAAGAGGTTACTTACTTTGATATTACTCTTATTCCTTACCCTTACACTACTTTAGAGTATTCCATTCCTTTTCTTTTGAGTACCACAAAATAGCTCAGTACAATCTGTTCACATGGTCAGCAGAACAACTGACCTGCATGTGGTCTTTTCTTTACATTTTATTGCCCTAAAATGAAATTGCTGACTGTACAGAATTTGTTTTCTTGCTAAGCAAAGCATTTAAGTGAGAGATCCTTATCTTCACTTTTTGAAGTGGTGAGCTACTCCACCTTCTTACTTTATTTTCCCTTGTGTTTTAACTTCCTTTCCATATGCATAGAGGTAAATAAATGATTTATGGATCCTTTTCCCTTTGATACATGATTTGGATCAGTTTCCACCAATATCATGTTCTGCTACACTATTACCTTTGAGTCTGCAAAATTCCCTGTTCCTCAACTTCTAAACCTCTGAAAACACCTTCCTACTATTATATTTTCTAAGATAATTTTCAGTTTCTGCTCCAACTCTTCTTCTATCTTTCCCTCCACATTTACATTAGGTACTATAGCATTAGCACCAAACAGCTCAAAATTAGCTCAAAATTAGCTCAAAACAATTACCTCCTACAGCCCTGAGACCACATTTCTTACTCTTAGTTTTGTTTTGAACAGTTTGGTCTTTTCAGAAGTAATGCTAATTTAAGAACTGCTTTAAGGAAGGTGGTAAGAGAGGATGCTTCTACAACATGCAGTTAGAACTTCTGTCAAGGCTGCATAATTAAGAATATTGTTTTCCCACGACAAGCTGATATTCAACCAGGACACAACATGAACAGCAGGCTAAAATAATTATGTTCAATTCCAAGACCATATTAACAGTGAGAAATGCTAATGCACAAATATGTAGATACTTTTAAAAAGAGAAGGAAAAGCTGTGTGACTGTTCAAAAGGAAAAAACTGAACATCCAGAAGTAAATTGGAGTGATTATCTGTATCTCAGCCTATTTGCATGTCCTGTTATTTGAAATGCAGTCATTGCTTTTCCAGTCCTCCCCTTCCATTTACTTCTCCTTGAAAGAGTGCGGATCTGCAGCCATCCAATCACAGAATATCCCAAGTTGGAATTGAGCCACAGGGATCACTGAAGTCCAGCTCCTGGCCCTGCACAGGATAGCCCCAAGAACCACACCATGTGACCAAGGGTGAAAAATGTCTTTGACAGCCATGCAATTGTTCTTTTTAAAGTCAGTTAGGTACCAGTTCATGTTGTTCCTCAAGTGCAGCTCAAAAAAAACCCCACACTTACATAACTTTTATGTAGCACTAAAGCACATAATGTGCTTTATGCAGCATTAAAGTACATAACTTTAATGAGCACTGAGTAAAGTTTAACTTGCATTTAGGAAATAAAATAAATAAATCCAGCTATTTTTCTGGAGTTAAAAGAACATGGCCATCTCAACACTGGTACCTCAGCTTTATTTCAACAAGGATGTGGGTTACCTTCTCATGTTTGTGAACCTGATTTTGTCTCTTTCATGCACAAGAAAAGATCTCCTAGCATAATATTATATAGCAAAGTATAGTTTGGAAAAATCTGGTTTGAACTGTCAAAAAGCATTTACTCAAAAATGTTGATTTATGAAAATCACTAGTAAAATGTGTTAGCTGTGGTATACTGGAAGAGGAAAAAATACAGTTAAGACTGTTTCTATTTCCATATACAACTTTTATTGCAACACCTGTATTCTAAGTGTACAGATACAAATACAAAATGACCCATGACAGGCTTTAAAGCTGCCCAAGTAGGGAACTGAGAAATTAATTCGGTATTATAGCCAAAGTTGACAGGACTTCAACAGGTGATAGGAAGCTTCCCCAGTCTCTCTCCAAGAATAACCAGGATCCACCATAGTTTTGGTCCAAGATGTATGCTTTAAGCTGGCAGCTGAGTCTAGGAACGAGTGTATTTACCCCAGATGTGCAGCATAAACACAGAAGCAATAAAAAGAAGACTCATGACCAAAACTGGAACAGGTCCACTAAAAATAAAGAGAAAATGCATTAACATAAAAAAGAAGTCTGTCTTGACCAAAGGCCAGTCATTATCAGCCAAGTGAGCTCATCAGTTCATATGAAATCGTACAACAAAACTCTTCTTTCCTTCCCACAGAAATACCTCAGGGCACATAGAAATGAGATAGCCATCTCTATCAAAAACTGCTGCTGCTGCCACTGTTTTTAAACACCCTAAATGGTACATAAAAAAACACAACAGAGTAACAAAACCCCCACTTGATAAAAAAGCCATTAATGGGTCATTATTATGCATCACTGTTTCCAGTCTCTGTAAAAAGTATCCTCTGTGTTTACAACTCTGATAGCCACCTGAGCAAAGATGCAGTCCCATTAAAAAACCAACAGAGTCCTCTAGCGGCTACTAAAATTTTGACAAAAAATTCTCATTAGCTGTTTTATTTTAGGGGTTTTATTTCATTTGAAAACAATGGCAGCAGTGGGTGAGAGAGACGAACTTCTGCTTTCTTGAAAAACATATGCAAAGTGGCAAAGCTGCATCATTAAATCTTTACCTAAAATGAATAATTTTTTTCCTTCTTACTTTATATATTGTTTAGAAATTGCATAGTATTGTTTTTAAAAAACAGGTTAATCTTAGGGTGCACGTTGATAGCTTCAACCAGCTGTTTCATGCTGCTCTGTGATGCAACAATTACATGAATACACACACTCAACACTCCTTCATACCACTCACTTCATACAATCTCATTTCTGATTTTCAACATGCTATTGGGAAATCTGTTATCCAGCCTGTGTTACCCTCCAGGGTACTGTTCATAAGCATGTAAATGCTACCTGAATACAAAGTAAAAAAGGAAACTGAAAAGGGATTCCAAGAGTTTACTGTCATATTTTTCTATGAGCTCATGATCCACATACTTGAAGTGATCATAACTGTAATCTTGCATTGAGTTTTAAAATTCAATTATTATCTATCAAACTTATTTGGATATGAAGAACCCCGAACACAGACATAAAGCATTTAGAAAAAAAACCAATAACAAAATAAACAAAGTCCACATACATGGTGACTACACAAACAACCCC
Organism: Pycnonotus jocosus; assembly: GCA_013400435.1. NCBI lineage: Eukaryota > Metazoa > Chordata > Aves > Passeriformes > Pycnonotidae > Pycnonotus > Pycnonotus jocosus. Next base: position 164,220 of record VWYP01003839.1, on the reverse strand, counting down.
TTCAAGGGGTATCTTTCACTATTTGAGAATGTAATTCTCAAATGCCAGCATTTTATACATATAAATAAATATATTTATTTTATNCATACATGGTGACTACACAAACAACCCCTTCAAGGGGTATCTTTCACTAAGCAACAGAATGTAATTCTCAAATACCACCATTTTATACATATAAATAAATATATTTATTTTATAATTTCTATTTATTTTTAGATATGTATACATGTAAGCTTATATCCTACATAACAGAAATCATAACTTATAGTCCTTACACTGTATCTGAATTACTATTTAATTCATTTGAGCCTTTAGCAGTAGGAATAGGTAGGCTGCTCTGCCAAAGGCACATAGGAGAAAAGCAGCACCACTAATCAGAACAAAACTACATGGAAATAAACAGTGGGGACTGATGGTGGATGCAGTGTTTTTTTAGACATGCTGATGATATTGAACCCCTAGAGAATAATCAGCTCTTCAATATTGACACATATATCTCATTTCCTTCAGTCCCAGAGAAAACATGTGGAAACCCTGCAATTCTCCTCCACACACCTGCATCTTTTGAGCCCAGCACAAATAAATAAATGGATTCAGACATCTCTAAAGATGTGGTACTGTGCATTTTCAGAACGTCTTTCACAAGGCTGTATATTGTACAAGCTCAATTTGACTTTCTATCCACAGGAAAGCTGCCTATAGCTCTTTAAGCAGGAAAGCCTAAGACAAGATACAGGAACCACAAGTACCAAGTGACCCAAAAAACCGAGTAAGTTTAGTTTTCTTTTCAAAGCATGTGATCTCCAAGCTTTAAAGAGAAAAATATCATATCCCTTCTCAGCCAAATCCCCCATAACTCCCTTTTGCTAATAGTTGTTTTTAAAGGCATAAACATCTTGAAGCACTTTGTAATGCAAATAAATGATCTCTCCTAAGGGGAACCAGTGTGCCTATTCAACATGTTTATTATTTTGGATGTTGAATACAGATACAAAGTACCCAAAGCATCAATCTAATTCTGCACAATATAAAATATATAAACTTTTTATCTAGAGTTAAATTCCCCTCATTGTAGCCAGTATGAATTAACCTGTTCTCAGGTGGTTTTATGTATTTTTTCATAGTAATTTTACGAGCTTGCATTTTAAACAATATGAAAAAACCCACCAAAAAAAAGCCCAGCCACCACCATTACTAGGCTAAACTTTCCCACTGCTTTGGGCAATAGTGATCACAACCACTTCTAAAAACAACTTCAGCTAAAGCACTTCACTGAGGCAATCACATACCCTTGATAATCCATTTTCACATTAAAGCCTACTAAACAGGACAGATAATAACAATTGGTTGCTATGAAAAAAAAAATTTGAAGAAAAATACCTAGAAAGCCATAAGCAAGAATGTTGCCACTAAACTATGGCTCAGAAAATATTACATCTAGTGTGGGGTGATTTGTAAAACCAACGCATTTTTATAGATTTGATTCTTTCATTAAAAGCCTGACCGTAGAGTTACTCAAAGTAGCTTCCAAAAAAACCCCACTCCCAGTGCTCCAAAACCTTAAAACTGGGTACCACTGTGTAGCAACATAAATAGATGGGAAAATCTGTTTACTGACTTGCTTGCACTGAAGATGAGAACAATTGAGTGGCCATTCAGCACCAAAAGTGACATCAAAGGATTCAAAAGGAAACTTAGCAAAACTGTTAAAGCTTGTATCACAAGTCTATTACCAAAAAAAAAAAAAAAAAAA
>VWYP01003839.1:67643-159973 GCA_013400435.1 Pycnonotus jocosus | reverse complement strand
CCGCGGAGCCTGTGCGGCCGCGGGCACGCCCTGTGCGCAGCCCTGCGCATGGCCTTCGTGGCGCTCTACGTGCTGCTGCTCAGCGGAGAGACCTTCGACGCCTTCGTGTGCGACCAGGTGCGGGCACGGGCACGGGCACGGGCACGGGCATGGGCATGGGAACGGGAGCGCCGCTGCCGGGATGCTGGTAGGCAGCTCTTGACACAATCACAGACTTGTTACGGTCGGAAGAGGCCTCTCATGATCATCTACTCCAAACCCCCTGCCAAAGCAGGGTCACCTGCAGCAGGTGATGCAGGAACGTGTCCTGATGGGTTTGGAAGGTCTCCAGAGAGGGAACCTCCACGACATCCCTGGGCAGCCTTTTGCAGTGCTCTGCCACTCTCAATGTAAAAAAGTTCTTCCTCATGTGGATGTAGAACTTCTCGTATTTTGGTTCATGGCCACTATGCCTCGTCCCGTCACTGGGCATCACTAAAAAGAGTCTGGCACCACCTTCTTGACACCTGTGAGATATTTATATGGATTAATAAGATCCTGTCCTGGTCTTCTTTTCTCTAGACTAAAGTGGTCCAGCTCCTCTCATAAGAGAGGTGCTCCAGAACTCTGGAGTATCAAATCCCCACAAAATTGGATTCATAATGTGGTGTGCAACAAGCCAATAATGGCACACTTGAGAGAAAGACATCAGTTGTTCATTTTGGAGCTGTGCAAGCCTGGTTGTGCCATGGTGTTCCACAAATCGAGGACACCCCATCAGGCTTTCTGTGCCATCTTTTATACACAGAAATTCAGAGTTAGTAACTTCCCGAGCGTGGTCCCTCATAATGTTATGATTAGTTAATAATTTCAGGAGATGGGAAGTGAAGTTGGGGGAGGATCTGGAGCACAAGTCTTATGAGGAGTGGCTGAAGGAGCTGGGTTGGTTAGCTGGGAGAAAAGGAGGCTCAAGAGGACCTTTTTGCACTCTACAACTGCTTGAAAGAATGTTCTAGCAGGTGGGGATTGGTCTCCCTCATGGACAGCTAATTATGGGATGAGAGAATATAGTCTTAAGATGCAACATGGGAGACATAGCTTGGACATTAGGAAGAATTTCTTCAGAGAGGGTAATTCTACATTGAAATGGACTGCCCAAGGAGGTGGTGAGTCTCTGTCCCTGGATATATTTAAGGAAAGAATGAATGTGGCCTTTTATGCTGTGGTCTAGTTGACACAGTGGTGTTGGGTCGTCATTTGGGCTCGGTGATCTCTTTTCCAACCTAATTGATTCTGTAAGTCCATACAAGTTACATAACTCCAGTTAACTTCTACACTTGCTCAAGGAAATGGTTTTCACCAGAGCAGAGGTCTTTCTGACCTGTAGGTGTGTTTTTTAGTGTTATAATGAACATACTTCAGCTATAGGATATATGGACCTTGAATATTTTGCCAAGTTGGCAATGTATACATAGACAAATCAACAATCAAAATCTTGATTTACTACATCCTTAAGGCTTGTTAGTTTCAGGATGTCATTGACTAAGGGATGGTAGCAGCTGCCAGTTCCACTGATTAGGTCTTGTTTCTTGCTGATTAGGATTGAAAGTATACAGAGATCTTACGTCAAAGAACATCCTAACTTTAGATAATCTTGACACATATTCCACATTTAGCAATTTACCTCTTACATTCTGGGGCAGCTGGAGGGAGAGGATGCCACTGCCACTTGGACTCTGCTCCCAGCATCCCTGGTAGTGGCAGAAGGAGGTGCTTGGAGGAGTCCTGGAGCTTGGTGAGACCTTGTTGGGGAGCAGGAAGAAATTATAGGGCTACAAGGGGTCCTGGATGAGTGAGTACAACTTGATGTGCTTGTGTGGGGGAGAGGGAGAAGACACTTTGCTTGCAAAGCAGTGGCTCTCAGGGCGTGGCTTTGAAATCACATGTACACACTGGTGACACTGACACAAATAATGAACCTCTCCTCTTGTCCCATTTCTCTGGTTTCACTAGGTATCTGCCTGCATTCCTGTACTTAGACTGGCCAGAAACCGCAAGAAGGTTTTGTTTTACTGTCACTTTCCTGATCAGCTTCTGACCAAGAGAGAATCTTTCCTGAAGCGCCTCTACAGATTGCCGCTCGACTGGCTGGAAGAGTACACGACTGGCATGGCAGACTGTATCGTTGTGAACAGCAAGTTCACTGCCAGCGTATTCAAAGACACATTCAAGTCCCTATCTCACATAAACCCAGATGTCCTCTACCCATCGCTCAACATCAGTAGCTTTGAAGAAATTGTTCCTGCAGACATAGCTGATCTCATACCGAAAAAGAAAAAGTTCTTGTTTCTTTCCATTAATAGGTATGAAAGAAAAAAGAATCTAGCATTGGCTCTTGAAGCTTTGCACGAACTTCGAGGGAAACTTGATTCTCATGAGTGGGATGAAGTTCACCTGGTTATGGCAGGTGGTTATGATAAGCGAGTTCTGGAAAACGTGGAGCACTATGAAGAGCTGAGGAGACTTGCAGCCAAACTCGGTGTTAATGACCATGTGACTTTCCTAAGATCATTCTCAGATGAACAGAAAATCTCTCTTTTTAGTAACTCTGTATGTGTGCTTTATACTCCAAGCAATGAACATTTTGGCATTGTCCCTTTGGAGGCAATGTATATGAGATGTCCAGTTATAGCAGTTAATTCAGGTGGTCCTTTAGAATCAATCTCACATAATGTTACAGGATTTTTGTGTGATCCTCTGCCAACCCAATTCGCTGATGCCATGGAAAAAATTGTGAAAGATCCTCTCTTAAAGGACACAATGGGAGCAGCTGGGAGAGTGAGAGTTATGGAAAAATTTTCCTCAGAAGCTTTCTCAGAACAGCTGTACCAATACATACGCAGATTAACAGAATAAAATTATATTCCTGTGTTATATTTTACAGCGTTGTGTTGTTCATTTGTGTAGGGGACCGGTATTCATTGTGACTGATGAAGAACTAGGGATATCTGAATGTCCTTGTTTTGCTTCTTGTGCTGCCTTATGTCACTTGACACATAGAAGGAGCAAAACATGTCCCACTGTGTCATTAGAAGGTTAAAATTTTCATGTGGTAGACTGGTCTGCCATTGCAGGAGTTCTTTTGTGTACTGTGCCTTGGAAAAATGCAAAGTTAAATGACAGTAGCTTACTAGGAAAATTACTGCATTTTTTTTTAATACTGCATGGAATGGCTGGTCAAATTTACAAAATTTACATTTGTCCAGATAAGACACATACAGCCTTATTTTTATGTATTTAAAATAGCTATCAGTAATTTGTAAGTAAAAGGGCTGTCTCAGCTGAAGTAGGGGCAGAATTGCACAGTCCAACCTACTGCATGTTTCAAAAACCCAGCAGCGTTAGGAATATGAATGGTATGGTTTTTAAAGGATTGACCTTTTACTTGGTGCTTGTCCAGTTGCATTGTGTAGTCACACTGTTTGTCAGAAAAGCATACAGGGGTGTGAGCAGGAGGAAGTGAGACTAGAATAACACCAAGGATATCAGAGTACCTCTGGCAGAAAGGTTAGTGCTGAAATCTATGTTTGTTCATTACCTGAGATACTTGAAGACGTAGTTTTACTTTGGGAATTTCTGGTTTGTAGATACTTAAATGATTTTCCCTATATTTAACTTTTCATTCTAAATGACAGCACACTTTTAAAAAAGGTTTTAATCTGGACCAGACAATAAAGACATTTTATTGTGCATAATAGTAACTTTATGTTTTCCTGATGCAGTGAATGCATGTGGGACAGTAATGTGATTTTTTTCCAAGCTGGTCTGGGGAAAGGAATATATTTTTTGTTCATCTACCTCTCTTTTAGCATATCTTTATTAGTTGATGGTTCTGTTTGGTTATAACACACATAATCAATACAATTGAATTTTAAGTGTGAAAATAGATCCAGTGAAATCCAGTGTTACGTATAAAATACAATTTGTAGTGTGGTATGAAATATAATTTGTAGTCTGAATTCTGCAATTTCTATTTAAGATAGTTTCAGGCATTTCCACATTAGTACTTTACAACAGAGAGACCATTCTTTTTGTGGCTTAGGACCAAAACCCAGGTCTCAGTATACTTATAAGACTTTTATTTGAAGTAAAACAAACAAAAGTCCACAAAGTCTACAATCCTTGTCTTTAATCAAGAAGTTGGAATACTCTAATTTTTATTCATTACAGAGGGAGAGCAGATGGTCTCATGGCCCTGTTTCCTACATTTCTATTCAATCAAACTGGCAAGCCTGAATTTATAGTCTTTGTAGCCTGTTCCTGCATCTCTGCTCCTTTTCCACCCTTAGAAGTTTTCCTAAATCTTCGTGCTACTTTTTCATCATGGATATGGCAGTGGATGACTGAAGGACCAGAAGAGATGGTGAAAACTATTTCTGGTCAGATAAACACCCTCAAGACATGTTTGGCCTCATTTTTAAGTTCCATTTTGAAGGTACAAGGTGGTTGGGGGCAATTCCTGTGCTTGCTTAGTCTGTGTTACATTCTCCTCTCTCAGGTTCCCTGGAGTTAACCTGGAGCCGTAAGAGACACACCGATGTCTGCTTGCCAACATAGCTGCAGGGGTAGCTCCGTTTCTGCTCCAGCCTTGGCCTCTAGCCCTTTCCTGAGCTGTGCTGCTGGCAGGCATGTGCTAGTCCTATATCCTGCAGCTTCTGTTCACTGAATTTCATGGATTCCACTTGGACCTGACCTGCCATCTCACATTTACCTGATCACTGTGACTGCCAACAGCTGCTACTGTCACCAGGCTGCCCTGCTTGGGTACTGTGCCCTGGTTGGTGAGGTCACTGTCCCGTGATGTGATCTCCCCTGACTTTTCGCTGTCATCCCTCGCAGAGCGGCCCCAGTCCTCCTTCATGGTGGGTAGGTTGGACCACCTCAAGCCTGAGGCTGACTACTTGGAGCCTGGCCTTCAGGTTCCCCATCAACTGCAAGATAGGCTCAGATTCCTGCAGGAAGCTGTGATCGATGTGTAGAAGTGTGACAGAACACTGCAGACCACTTCAAGATCTCTTGCTTTCCATCTTGAGAAACCTGATCTAGTAAGATATATCCCTGCCTGTTGAAGGAAGGTTGGATGAAGTGGTCTTTAAAGGTCCCTTCAAATCCAAACCTTTCTGGGGTTTTATGATCTTCTAGAACCATTCAGTGGGGACCGCACAATTATATTAGGATTTATTAGTTAGATATGGCTAATCTTTACATCCTATCCAGGTAGCATATATCCCAAGCGACATTAGATGATCAGCAGTAGTAAAATCCCAAAACTATGTGGATTGTGACTGTGTGGAAGACAATGGCCATGGGGTCCAAAACTAGATGACTTGGTTCATTTGAACAGTTTTCGGAGGGACCACGACTGCAGTGGGCAAGCACAGGAGTGCTGGAGCTCCAACAGGGGAAGTAACTGGCCAATAAATACACAAATCAGTTGACTCTGGAAACTGGGTGTGAAAAGCAAGCCCCTTTAAAGTCTCTGTCTGTCTGTGACCTTCAAAATGAGGTGGTTAGGGCTGGCATACCCCAGAGCTTGGGCCAGTCTATCAGTTGTGTTCTGGTGGTAGGCCAGCACCACTGTTGGTTCTTCTGTTGCCTCAAGAGTGCGCTACCACTCCTCAGAGGCAGCTTGGACTGCCGGGTCCTGTTTGTTTCAGATGTAAAATTGCTATTTGTGGGATTGATGAGTCCAAAGAAAAAGACATGAGGGTGTGGCTCCTGCTTTGGGCTTGATTGTGGGGCAGTATAGCCCCTATGGCCCGGAGACATCTGCTTCTGTAACAAAATGCCAGCCAAGATTTCAGCAGGACAGTAAGGCGGGATGTGGTGAATGACTGACTCTGTTCTTCAGAAGCTTCGTGTGCATCTCATGCCCATGGGAAGTGAGGTCCCTTCGAGTAGGTACTGCTGGAAGAACCATGATGCTGGAAAAGCCTGCTTTGAATTATCCAAAGAAGCTGGCAAACTCTAAGAAACTCTGCACTTCCTGTATGCTAGAAGGGAATGAGGGGAAAAGTGCTTTCTGAACCAGATACAGACACTATGAGGATCTTGTGTGCTCTGACCACCTTCCATGGTTCTGCACATAATGTGCTGCACAGGCTGCTTAATAGCTGTGTAGTGATATTTTCAGCAGCTTCGTGTTCTCCAGCACTCAACAGGCACACAAGCTATGCCAGGGAAATCCTCAGTCACTTTGCAGCAGTGGTGACTCCATGTCAAACCCCAGAAATCAGCTCCTTTCAACAGCACAAGGTGGAGTTCCTGGGATACCTAGTGGACCCTGGCTACTGGCATGTTGATCCCAGATGGGTTGAAGCCACTTTAAAATGGCAGGCTCCTGTGAAGGATCAGTAAACCCCATACCTTTTTTTGACAAAAACCATGAAGTGGCAGTGGAGGAAGAGTGTCAGATCAGGAAATCAAATCTGTGATTGTTCTTAAATGTTTTCAGATTATGCTGTGACTTGTGTATGTTCTTATGAGCCTTGAGGTTGGCTTAGTTGATTAAAGCAGGGTGCTAATAATGCCAAAGTGGTGGGTTTGATCCCTGCATAGGCCATTCACTTAAGAGTCAGACTCAATGATCCTTCTGGATCCCTTCCAACTCAGACTATTCTGTGCTCCTGTGAGGGTCCAATTCTGTTCTCTTGAGCATTTCTTCATCTAGTCTCATACTGTCATGGAATCATAGAGTGGTTAGGGTTTGAAGAGCTATTGAAGATCAACTTGTTCCAACAGCTCTGCCATGGGCACAGTCACCCACCACCAAACTAAAGTTGATTGCTCAAAGCTCCATCCAACCTGGTCTTTTCCTACTCCTGTTTTAAAGACCCACACATGAAAACAAAGTTTTAGGTTTACAGAAGAGACTTCTCATTTCAGAAGTGCAGGCACTCAGTTCCTTATTTTATCACACTGTAATTTTGTTTCCTCTCTACTTCCTCTCCTCCTTTTTGGAAATCCAACAAGAATCTTGATTACAGACATAGAATCCAGGATGTTTTTGTCAGTGACAAGCTTCCTGTCAATTAAATGGAAGAAGCTCCATCATGAGAGGGCAGTAAGTACCCCCATACTTTACAGCTCAGTGTGTCCTAGGATATGTCAAGTACATTCTGTTGTGCTGTCTCTAGACCAACACAATATGAGAAAGCAAGGCTGACTAGTGTTGAGTTTCCAAAAAGGCAGGTTTTTAAACAGTAATTTTTTGTACCTGTTTTGAACCTGTTCCAGAAATCCATACCTTTTCCTCTCTTCTCCTCTATTTAAATTTTAAGAAAATATTTATGAGAGTTTTCTTTAAATCAAATTGCATATGCCTTGTGCAATCTGCTTTCAGAAGAAATATTAAATATTGGACTAGTATTATTAAATAAGTTATCATTAGTCTAAAAGAAAATTGAAATTTTAAGTTAATATCCCACCAGTGTGGTGTGAAGGATGATGCAACAAAAAGAAAATGGCAGAAAGGAGGATTTAATCTTCTCTCCTCTCCTCTCCTCTCCTCTCCTCTCCTCATATCCTGCTACCTTCTCTTACACCCCAAATGAATACAAAGAAGCCAAATAAAGAAGTTGTTTAAAGCATAATTGGAAAAATGAGGGCAGAGTATGTGCAGGATATTAGGTGTAAACAAAGAGAGGCAAGAAGAGAGATGATTAGGCTTTAGAGTTTCTCCACTTACCAATACTGTGGGTTGGAAAGTGCAAAGAGTTTTCCTTCTTCAATTTACCTTTCATCTAGTCAAAAAGATAGGCCACAGACAAATAAATTAATATGCATATTTTTATACACTGTTTTTTAGAATCTTAAAAGAAATCTGAACATTTCGTGATTAAGCCAACCTGACACTGCTGGTTTTTTTCTTTCCCCTCTCCCTTCATTGCTATTTTTTACAATTTTATACAATATAAAAAATTTATAGATTTTAACATTTGCATGGAGTCTATAAAAACCTCATGCTACATTACCATATTGGTAAACTTTATTATTTTTTATTATGGCTTTATTCTCTCTCATGGATGAAATGGCTGATATTTTATTTTGAATTGTAATTTATTGTACAGTTAGTATCACAGGGGTGTTTTTAATGAAACAATAACTGTAGAATACTGAAAAAATATATTATTAAGGAAAGCGTATATTCAATAGCATGAATGTTAACACAAACAGAAGAGAAGGAAAGGCATTTTAATTATAGTTATCCTTATCTGCTTTTATGGTGAAAGTAGAATGTGTGACCCGAAAAGAAATAAATTAGGGGTTAGTCTCTATTGATTTATGAGTGTGTAATTCTTTAGTGCCCCATATTCTATGCCCAAGATTAATTGAGTTGGTGCCAGATTTTTGCACTGTTGGTCATATGAGAAGACCAACAAGTTTTACCTCATGAACTCTGAGGCAGATCTATTAACATTATAGTATCTTTATGACTCTAATTTGTGTGTACTGAAAGAGAGAAAAAGTATAACGACTGACAAAATGAAAATAGAAATCATTTGGAGTGGTTTTACATGGAGAAGGGGAGCAAAAGTTGCTAAGTTTAGAAACCCGTATGTAAGATAATCAGTCTAGGGGAAATTGGTCATCAATCAACCTATTTTACAGGTACACACACGTATTTTGACTTAATTAACTTTTCCCCTCGCAATTATGCAGAGAACTCCTGCACTGTATAGCAAGCTTTGTGAAAGACAAAAATCTTGTCTGATTTATTCTTTTAAATCTTCAACCTGGCCTAGGGTGAGTTCTGTAAACAAACCTACAGGTAAACAAGGTGTTGTGTGTAGTACAAACCTCATAACAGTTGACTGCAGGAAGAGATCCTGACCATCAACTCCTTTAGGAACACAGGACAGGAGGACAGAGAACTGAGGCAGCATGAAACCTAGCTGGAATCTGTCTCCCATTGGCACCCCTCTTTTAGCAGCTGGTAAGAGACAGAGCATTTACCTCCTTTATCCCCCTTTTAATGCCTGTTTTATTAAAAAACCTGAAAGTCAAGAAGCCTAACATGACAAAGAACATCTCGGTGGGACCAGGTGACTGGAGTCTGGCAGGGCATTTGATGCTCTCTCGGGTTGGATGCCCTCCTGGAATCTTTGAGCCAGATGCAAGAAAGAGAGGGAGGCTTCAAGCTTCTGTTTTTCCAAGGTCTATCACTTTGTTTATTATTTCTTATCTCATAGTAGTCTCTGTGCCCAGTGAGGTCCATTCTGTACCTCGGCCATCGCACAACTCCTCCTCCCATGGGAGGTCTTCATCCTTTGTACTGATTATTACGAACACATTATTTACAATTTCCTACCAATGTCCACTATTTATGCTAAACAGGTCATCTCTACTTGACCCAATCTGTGGGAATTATCTTGTGCCACGTCACAGCAGAAGATGGAGGTGAAGAAGAAGAAGAACTTTAGGGACCGACCCAAAATCTCCATGTTGTCCCCATTCACTTCTATTCTAAAACCCCAAAACTACATATTTCTCACCCTGTGATAAGCTAAACTACTGTGTTTCACACTCTTGAGACTTGTAATTCATCTCTGCTTTGTGCCAGGGTCTGTGACCCCCCATGGACAGAACTAGAACCCCCCTGTTCACCCCCCTGGACAGAACTGAAACCCCTTTGGACAAAACTCAGACCTCCTTTGCTTGGTTTCCAGACTGCCCTACCAGGGTCCCTGAGCTTCCAGGGCAGCCAAAGGGATGTCCTGGGTTCCGACAATGCCCCACCAAGGTGAGAGAGGTCCAAGCAGAGTTCCCACAAGAGCAGTGCAAAATATGGAGCCATTGAATGAAGTGGGATCTCAGCAGTGGTCGGGGAAAATGAAACCATGTTGGTGCTGGCAAAGGAAACGTCATTCAAATAGGTCAGGGAGAAATCCAGGGCAACCTCCATTCCAAGGTATCTCAGTTTCTCTCCCATCAAACCTCTCTCTTACCTCTCACACGTCTGGATTCAGTCAGCATAGAGTGCCCAGGGAGCAGGAGGGGCTGTTTGTTCGCTAAGGAACAGGGAGCCAGGGGCCATGAAGTGGGCATCCCACAGTGGCCAGGGCAAGGGGAGCAGGGCAGACCTGGAGATGTGTGAATTACAGATCATAGCTGTTGCCCAGCTCTGAACTTAGAAGAAATGAAACCAGAAAGTAGCCTTTGCTCCAGGTTAATGACTGCATCCGCTGGGTGAATGAACTGGCTGTGTAGCTGTTAGTTTTATTGGTTTAATAAAAACAATAGACATACACCAGCACAACTCAGTGTGGATTATAACATGCAAACAACAAAAGTGATGGTCCAAATACAGTAAGTGCTCAGAAAGTCCATCAACAATTGTGATTAGGAGCTGGAAACTATATTAGCACACAAATAATATTAGACATAAGCATTTGCTTTTGGACAGATCCTGCTGGAAACAGAACATAAATCTGATCTGATTCTTGATCCATCATTTGGACCTCTTCTGTTCTTTGGCAGAGTCTCAAACCATGGAAAATTAATCAAGAGAACACCCAAAGAGCACACTGAGTGCTTGAGGGACATGAAAATAGACAACTCTCCTTCTGAAACAGTTCCTGTCTGAGGAAAAATGTATGCATTGACATAAAAAACAATATACTAAGAGAATTCTGCCAAGAGGGGATATTCCACTCATCCAGTACCAGTGTCTGGTTTACCAGTACTTAAAGGAGAGGATGCTTTGTCACCTATTTCAGCAGCACATAATTTTCTGCATGGAAGTATTCTTCTAACACTTTAGTGGGAATTCAAGACAAGATATTGTCACATTTAACTTAAGATACCGATTTGTGATTTACTGTGAATAAAATCTTCATCTATGAATTTTTAATCACCAGAGCTATATGCGAGTTCATGATAGGTGAGAGGGTAAAATTGCCCATCTTGCATTCTTGTTACATTTCATAAATAATCTGGGATGCTCAAGTCTCAAAGTGCTTTGTGTATACATGAGCCCACTGTGGAGCGCTGACCTTTTGGGTGAGAGAGGTCCAGTCCAGGCTGTCCTCCACGGGGATAAAAATGCTCACAGTAAGGTTGCCTTCTGCCTATATATTCTTAAAGAGAAGTCAGTTCCTAGAACTTGGGGGTTATGGGGTTGTTAGTGAGACATTTCTAGAGGCTGAAGTAGGTGTCAATTAGAATTAAATTCGGAATGTTCTCTGCAGTGAGTAAGAGCACTTGCCAATTATCTGACATAGCAGTCTAACCCTGCAGCTCTAACAAACTTCTGTATTTGATGAGGGAGAGATTTTGATTACATACGTGTTTAAAATAAGGAAAAATCCACTCTGATTCATGCAGGTGAAAAGGTTATCCACAACATAATATGAAAAAACTAGCAGCTGTGGTCATCTGAAAAAAAGATGAGGAATAACAGAGATGGAATTTTTAAAAATTAATACACAACAGTCCAGAAGTATTAGAAAACACGAGTCAATCTGATAGAAACGAGTAAGCATAAACATTCCTTTCTTCAGAGTGCAAAGAACCTGGTACCTACACTTTCAGAAGTTTCCTGAATTTTTATTTGGTTCCAAGCACAAATATTTTCCCCAAAAGTAACTTAAAGCAAAAATCTCTGGTTGAGCAAAGGACAGAGTTTCATCTGCTCCTTGCAGTTTCCATTAAACGATTTATTGCTCTACCAATCCTAATAACAGGTTGAGAGAAACTGAGTCCTGAGAACACCACACACAGAAGAGCAACAAATTTCAAAGATCCATTTTGAAGAAGCAGATCCACTAGAGCACACAGCAGTCACATAAATATTAAAATAACTGGCTAATAAAAAGGATTAGAAGGATATGCAAAGACCTGAAATAAAACATTATGTGCCAGGATCTTTTTCAGATCAAAACCCATGAGAAACCGGGATTTATACTGGCAATTGTAACAAAGGCAGGATTTTCAGCAAGAAATATGCTTTTCTCCAGAGAAGGTGGCTTCCTCCTTTAAACAGTCTCCTAAAAGATATTTTTCTCAATCAGACACAAAATAGGTCCAAACCACATACATTTCTTAAAGAACTAACTTGGAAGGAATAACACTGAGGTATGTGAGAAATTATATCTAATTTTCTTGACAGTAATGTGAACCAGAATCTATATACATGTGTGTACACATGATTTATTTTAATGAACTGTGGGAAGGCACAGCCTCTTCTACCTAAATTCCAAGTAGATAAATATATTCAGATTTAAGAAAATATGTAATAGAAGATCTTTTTATGAACCCAGCTGATACAGTAATACCCTTCATAACTTCACCTGGAACCTGATATATCACCAGTTTGGCTTGCCAACCATGAAATCTCTTTTATGTGCTAACAGGTTTGTAATTGCTTTGGACTTGCAGAAGAGTTGTTCAGAAGAGAGGGAAAGGTACTCCAAACCCAAGCTGTTACTGTGCTGAAAGCAGCCACACCTCAAGCCCAGAAAGGTTATATTGGCATCAATACCTTGTGTTTGCTGTCTCTTGCACTCCCTGTCCCCTTGCTCAATACTGTTTGCTTTTATCAGGTTTTGTTTCCTCAATCTCTTCACCTCTGTACTTCACCTCTGCACTGTTAATAATTGTGACACAAGAGACACCTTTCTTTTACGAAATACTCAGGAATCTGTTCTCATCTCTGTTTCATCCTAGAATGGCCTTCGTGGTCAGCATGTGCAAGAAGAAAGGAGCAGAAGTTGCTGCCTGTTGTGATTAATGCTTTGTGTAATTGTACGTGGCATTGAGATGCAATTCTCTCATGAGCATGTGAAAGCCCTACACAAGAGTGAAAGAAAGATTAAGTCTGCAATACACTGTGTTCTGTGAGACCTCTTCCAATGGGTATGAATTTGGAAAAAAAGATCCCTGGTGCTCACATACCAGTACCCAGCTCTGGATAGAAACAGCTCTTTGGATGGAAACTCCTCTGGATAATAAGCAGATGATAAACACACAGGAAGATCAACTCATTTAATAAATTAATTCAAATCTCCCCTCCCTTGCCTGCAGGATTCATCTAGTTTTCACCTTTCTCCTTTAAGAACCCTTTTATATAAGACTTTCTTGCTCAGGCAAAGATCAAGGTAATTTACAATGGCAATAGAAAGTTGATTAAAACAAATAACAAAGGCTGCAGTTTCAGTAAGTTTAAAAACAAAAAAACCCTTAAGAGTGTTAAATGGACAAAACTAAGGCAGAATCTAAGTCTGATTGATTCCAACAGTAGGTTTCATGTTTTCCTTTGTGTAGGACTTTACATCTTTGCTCCACCATAGTGATTCTGGGCTCAAAATTCAAAATTCAGCACAGTTAGAACTGTGCTGTTAAATATTGATCCATAAAAGACCAAGGAATTGATTCCCAATGTTCCTGTGAAATGACAGGCTACACCATGCTCACTGCAGGCCTTTACAAGGTGAGCAAGGTAACTAAGTTCACATTTGAATCTCTCACCTCGCCAAAATACTCAAATTGGCCATTTTACCGTGCTTGGTGCTGGTCTTGGTGGACAGGGACAAGAAGGATAAAACCGTTTTTTCAACTTTGAAATGTTGTTTTTTATTCCTACTGTAACAGACTCCCTCTGCTAATTGCAAAGAACATTTCAACCCCTACAGAGGAAAAGAGCAGAGAAATGGATGGGGGTGGGCCTACAGCCAGAAAGTTATCCATAGACTTTCAGACGACATCTCATTTAAAGCTGATGAAGCTCACTTTCACATGAGTTGTGACATAACCATGGCAGGAACTGACAAGTGTCAAAATCTTGTGGAACAAATAAGATTTCAAGTCCTATTCCTCTGTACCAAAGAAGAGCCAGCAAATGCTATACATTTATTCTGCTTTTTCCAATGGCACTAGCTACTCTCAGCAGCTTCCTTGGCACTCTGTAAGCACGTCCAATTCTCTCCTTTGCTTAGAATAGCTGCTGATATTTAACCTGAACTTCCATGGCTTTTCCATAGAGACACCTTCCTAAATATCATTCTGCTGTGGGGAATAAAGAGTTACTCGATGCTCTCTCATCAGGACTGGGGTTTCTGTGCAGATTCTGGAGCCCAAGAAGCAGCCTCAATGTTCTAATGGCACACCAGTGTCTTAATAGAACAAGCACACAAGCGTGGACCTTGGCACAGAGAAAAGATAATGGTAAGAAACCGATGCAGGTATAACTAGGCCATGGTGTCAAAGTGCAAACAGGGGGAAATTTCCAGCTTTTTCCTTCTCACAGTCACGTACTGCACTGGAGGGTACTGTGACCTCTTTCAACTAATCAGGTCCTGTGGCCTGTTTTTTTTTCCAGAATAATGTCTAGCTGAATGATAGAGATGAACCACACTGCAGGGTGTCCTTGTTGTTGCCCCTCTCATCATCACACAGTGCAGACAAGTAGGGGCAGTGAGCGCACCAGGTGGGTCTATATTGCATAGGGAGAAAAGATGAGAGAGAATTGCTCTTGAAATTTTGACACACTTTCAGCTAATTCACAGTACAGACAGGGCCTGGGACCATAAAAACCCTGAGCTATGGGCAGCACAGGCTCACACCAATCTGCTCACTCATCCAAGTAACAAAAACATAGACAATCCATCTAGGACAGAATAATCCATCTAGGACTGTTCAACTTAGTAAATAGTTTATCCAGTGTCTTATCTGCAGCCACCACGAGCAACAGAAATCTCTTCATTATTTATTGTTAGTACCTCATGATTTGACATTTAATTTAAGTCTTTCACTGTGTCTTGCCCAGAAGCCTTAGCATTATAAATAGGGAAGCACTTTCTTTCCCATTTAAGAGCTAGCCACAAGGATTTAGATCTGTTTGATAAACCTTTCCATGAGGCTTGCATCATGTTGTCATAAATGGGTGATGTTCAGAAGATTTCAGGCTTCTCCGTAATTAGGAAAATTACCTAATTGCTGAAGGCACTATTGCTTCAAGACATGTTTCCCTAAATACCGTGGAGATTGGGAAGTTTTTCTTTTGTTTACAGTTGCAAGCTTCTCTAAAAACAGCTGGGTGCTTTTTGACAGGTTTTATTTTCTTTCTATTACAAAAGCCTCCATGGCACTTGGGATGCCAGGCACTTAGACACAGGGAGCAGCCAGGATGGACACAGACAACATGCCCATGGCAAATCCCTGTAGAGTAGTGCTGATTGCTTTCTTCTACTTCATAGACCTAGGTGTGGCTGCCAAGAGGATGTGCTCCATGATGTTTCCATGGAGGGCTTTCACTGTGTGCTTTTCTTACTGTACTTCCTCCTTACTCATCCTGCTTTACCCTTTACAGTATCCCAGATGCTGTATTACATTTATTTGTAGCCTCCATTCTCAAACCAGAAGATTAATGCCAAATCCAAACATCCTCCAGGTGCCAAAACTTTCCAATAAACAGAAAATAAGAGGTTTCTCCTAATTGAAGCAGGCTGTTAAGGCCTAGAAGAATCAAAAGAAGCAGCCACTCATTGCTCTTCCAAGGAAGCCTCTCAGTCCTTTTAAGCATGATCTGAAACCTGTCCATGCATCTTGCAGCTGGAACTGAGAAGAAAATTGGGAACATCTGGTCTTCAGAGCCCTCGCCTACATAATAGATTGACCACTTTGTCAATAATTCCTTTCCAAAGCACTGTAAAAGCATTTCCAGCACTTATGCTTACACAGGTACTCATTTGTACTAGTGTTTGAAATCTCTTTGTCTTTATTAAATGCTTATACTATGCTTATTAACATAATGCCTGAGTAGCATACTACATATGGACTCAGAAATCTCCTGGAAACAGGAAAATAATATTCCCTTCAACTTACAAGCCAGGAGAAGTCCATATGTTTTAAGCTCTCTGTGCTCAAATTCTATCTTCTGACAAGACTTGCCCTTTCATTTCTGAAAACAGTGCTTTGTTTCTGTTCCTTGGACCCTGCAATGCTGACCACAGACTCACATGGTTGGAGTGCACTCCTTGGATGCTGAGGCTGCAGTCTGGGACATGAGGAGGAGATCTGGCAAGTCATGTAGGCTGGTACCATCACGGAATTAATGCCCTCTGGCTTGGACTAGAGATGGTAGGCACCACAGACTCTTTTTCCTCCTCCTTCCTTTGCCAGAAGCTTCTATGTGGACTGAACCCATCAGGCCTGCCCCAGGATCTGTTGGATCAGGTTCCCTGGCTGAGGAAGCAGCTGCCCTGAGGGACCTGAGCTGTTATGAGCTGCTCAGCACTTTCCCTGGAGCACACACTGTGCTTATCCATGTGGATCTGTGAACTAGAAAAGGTGCCCATACTTACATAGACTGAATGCTTGTAGATTTTGTGTTTTGAAATGGCTTTATTAAGGCACCAGTTGTTATTATATTTGAATAGCAGTGAGAACCCAGTGTTGTTAATAATGGGACTTTGACCATGAATTCTATTGCTTTACATTTTATTTTCATTTTCAACTAATTTCTTCCAGAAAAACATCATCTCATATTCCTTTAAGAGAAGGGTATAACTTTTTAGTGGCTTGTATACTTGGTCTATTATCTTCATGAACCTGCTTCCTAGATTTCAGAAATACTTAAAATTTTCCCTCAAATTTATACATCTTGAAGACTGTATGAACCAATTGAGACTCTTTTCCTTCCCAGAGGCTAGAGTAGTCTGTACTCCTGTACTCTGAGTTTTGTTGGTATGACTGTGCATGGGAAGACTGCAACCTCAAGGTCAAATGCAACTCTAGCTTGGCAGATGACACAGTTTTGTCATTTATGTATGTATTTTGTTTTAGAGAATAATATGTAGGGGAAAAATTCATCTTTACCTCTGTTTTCAGGCTCACAAAATCAAAGACCCTGCTGCTGACATTTATGTGTTAGCTGAAGTAACTTTCCATGTTTTGTAAAGTAAGGCATTTAAACATACAGAAAGGATCTTCACTGCAGGAATAATGGCTTATGTTAAATGATTTTGGAATAAAAATATTATTCCACTCAGAACATTAGCACTGATTTTCAATTACATCTTCCAAGTACCACTGTCCTTAGAGCCTTGAGAATGAAGCATCCATTTCAGTCTGTCAAAGATATGTGGCAGGTCAGGATAGGAAATTAAAGGATCAATGGGAAGCCCAGTGTCATGATGAAGACTTCCTTGAAGGTAGAGAACGAATGGGACATAATTCCATATTTGAGTGGTACTTCTGCTCCTGGTGCCTACTGTGCTGTTCTTGAAGGGCTGAGTCCTGATCTGGGTGAATCCTCAGAGCTTGAGCATTCAAGGCAGAACTGCTCCCACTTTTCCAGAGCCTGCTTTGAGCAGGGTCTCATTTTCATGTGTTTTGACTATGGAGTAGAGTCCTGGCATAAACTAAAACATCCAGAGTAACTATGCTCTCCAACATAATATTTAGTTCAAAAGCAGAGGTTCCACTGTGGGGTATGATCCAATCAGAGGGAGCTCTGAGGAGCACAGGCTGGAATTTGGATGTGCAAAGTGGACATTAATAACATTTTTGCCACCTAACTCCATTTAAGACCTAAATTTAGTTTTCTCAGGCTGCTTATTCAAATGCTTTTTTCTGGATTTCTAACTGGAAATTCTGTAGAATTTCAGCTGATATGAGTATGCAGTGTGTATAGATGTTAAATGTGTTTAGTTCTCTTTTTAATAGCACACAAAATTAAAACTTCCAAAACTAGAATTTTCTTCCCCCAAAAAGCCACCAGTGCAACTTTGTGATTTGTTTAATCTGTAATGCAGGGATGATGATATCTTGTGTTTGGCAGATGAAAATGATAATAAAAATCCAAATGAGAAACACACAGCCTAATCCTGAAAAAGGATGACATATGAAAATATTATATAACTTACCTGTCAACTTCTTTTTGACCTTGGCTATAAAACTTCTGGGTCAATCACTTCCCAGTCTTTTCCTAGCTAAAGTAAATTTGGCTAGTAGAAGACTGATAAGTTAAAGGCAGTGATTCTTCCCTATCTTACACACCCATGAGTACTCATTTCTGCCTTTGAAAGACAGATAAAGACTATGCAATAATAAATATATATTCTAAAAAGAGGTCTAGAAGTTCTTGAGAAGCATTAGTATTTATTTCTGAGGAGAAGTGATTGGTTATATGATTACAGATTCACTAGACACTTGCCTAAATACAGTTAGAAGGTGAAATTTCTTGGATATCAGAGAAGTGTCCCTACAATCCTCTGATTTTGTAAGATAACAATACCTTTTTAGCTACTTATAGCCTAATGGTGGGGTTTTAATAATGAGGGATATGAAGAAAATGAAGCATCTCCTTGGAGGTGCATAGATAAAGGAAAAAAACAGACACAATTTGCAGAATTCAGACTAGATATACAGAGAAAAAAAATCATTCTATGGATAGTCAAATAATGGACCAAGTTCTACAGAGAAGATGTGGAATCACCATCTGTGGAGGTACTTAGAACTCAATCAAATTGTCTCTGAGCAAATAACAAGATAATTCCCTGGCTGAACTGGATGATCTCCAGAGCTTCCTTCCAACCTAAATTTCTGTATGATTCTATGATTATGACTACTTAAAGACCTCTTTCACATTCACATGAACCATGTGATGTCACTGTGTGAGCTTGCATCAGTCGCTTGATATCATAATATCAGTCTTGTGAGGTTCTTTTCTGTTCTTATTTTACAATATGTCAATCCTCACAGACACTGAGAATTTTTAAACCAGATAATTGTTTTTGCTGACGTACTCTAACCATGGCCATGGACATACATTAAATGTGATTTTATTTACTGTTTTTTTCGGAGACCTTACCTTAATATAAGGCTTGAAACAAGATTGTTATTTTTTCACAGTAAATGTGGCTTTATAACTGTATAAAACTAGTGCTACCTGTATTGTGAAGAGTTTTGCTGGTTTTGGTCTATCTAGATGGCCTCTTATTCTGGTGGAGACACTTTGGAAGTGTCTTGGAATATCTGTATCAGTTATAGGCGGCTTGCATGTATTTCTTCTTGGGTGAAATGAAAAATTTAATTATATGAAAAAAATGCAAATTGCTGCCAACTGTGTTAACTGTGAGAGAGTTGCATTATCTTCTAACATAAATTGTCAGTGAATTGAAGAAAAGACGTTTTGGAAGCTGATCTGATTACTGTCAGGGAAAGTGCTCAAACTCAATTGTTGGCAAATGTCCAGTACCCATCACTGAACGATCATCACCTCATCATTCAGTCTTCTCAACTGACATGCAAAACAACATCCAAATATTCATTGCACATCTGTGCTGGACAGATTATGCATTAGCAATTCAAATCAATTCAATGTACAGGCAGTTTCTGTAAAGGCGTCTGTTTGGGTGAGATGCCTTGTTGTCTGGGATGGATAATAAGGCAACTCTGTCTAATCTTGGAGAACAATCAACCCATCTTGAGAAGGTGACTGACTACGTATGCTCTTGCCCTGACAGTGCTAGAACAATGGCCCCATAATGCACTTGACTCAGCTGGTAATAAAATCTACTTTTGATTAGCAGCCATGGCTTGTGTCAATCACTGCATGATGTACCATTGTCCTCTGGTCCTGAACACAGTTTATTTACAGGGAAACAAAAGCTTTTTGGATATGGCTGCTACCCAGAGATTGCAAAATAGATTGAGCTGTCAGCCTCACACACTAGATGAAGATTAATGAGTTGTGCAGACAATAAATATGAAGCAATGACCATAAATATGCTAATAGGTATTATCCATATACACTATAATTGCTACAAAAATTAAAAAGTAGTGTAAAGGAAACAGGTCAGAGGGTGACAGATAGATAATCTTGGATACTGGAGATCTTTGGTTCAGTCAGATTCTCTACAGGTTTATTTCCTTCAATTAGACCCTTCAAAAGATTAATTGTTTAAAAGCTGTTTGAATAATCTCGTTTGAAACAGAGGTTTATGAGAAAATGTTTATGAAAAAGTGACTTCAATGAACATGTTATTGAAATAAAAAAGGTGACCACCAAAAGCAAAGATTAATGTCTCTGATCAGCTGCCCAGCTTCACTGTGAGGTAAATATTTCTAAGTGTCACACTAGTGGGGACTGCAAGGAAAACATACCAAAGAGACACAACAGTTTATATTCACAAACACATGAGATTAAGGAGCTCCCAAGCAAAATATAGAAGAGTGTCTGCACATCTGAATGCATTGGTTTGTTTGATGTTTTTAGCTTAGCCTATTTTCCTTTTTTTTCTTTTTTTTTTCTTTTTTTCCTTTTTAATCTAAGAAGAGAAGAACGCTTACCACTCAGATTTTCGGAGTACTTCCAATCCAGCCTCTGGCTTTCCAATTCCTTTCAGAGAGCACATAGTCTAGATTTTTGACAGCTATGGGTTTCATTTCTACCTGAAACACAGAGAGTTAAGCTGTTAGCTCTGTGTTTAAGTGCTCCAGCACCTAAGGCTACTGAAATTGTAGTGAAACTGAGAATAAGGGCAGTCATACTCTTGATATTCATGGCTTTGACTCTGTTCTCTCAGGCTTAGAGGTGCCACTGGATGCTTTTCAGGTCAGCTCACACCAGCCACCTCCTCTATGATTTTTAGTTTCTGGAACGAGGAAGCTAACTCACTCAGATATTCTCCCAGTTACAATGCCAAGCTTAAAAATTAACTGAGTTGACTTTTTTTTCTTCCTGTACTTTAACTAGAAATTGCATCCATTTAGCTCTTAAAGTTTCACTGCTTGGATTTTGGCAAATAGTCCACAAAGACTGGCAACTGCCTGACTGCTTCTGTGCCAGTCTCCTTAAAAACATAGCTGAACATTAACTACACTTGCCTAACATCTTGGAAGTTACCTTTTCTAACTGTAAATACCAGTAAAACAAAGCACGCACACACACACAAAAAAACAAAGGTAGGGGACAATTTAGGAAAATGTCTCCCACAAAGCTGCACAGTGAAAAAAGAAGCACACCTTTCTGGAAGAATTAATGGAGAGAGAGGACCAGTGGAAGCTGCAGGCTCAAGAACTGTGTTCTTGTTCCCAATCTCACTTCAGCAGTGACATTGTGTCTTTCTAAATCGGAGGCTGTGATGTCAGTGTCACACCTTACCCAGGCAGAGCAAGGTGCAGAGATGATAAGCAGATTGAACCAAGAGTCAAAATCATTGGGCAAATAGAGGGAAGTCAAAGGCTTCCCTTGAATCCCTCCAGTGGCTTCCCTTTCCTTATTACACTGAGTTTCTTCATCTTATTTTTATGAGACTTCTAGTAATTTCTTCTTTCCATGATTTTCTGATGTCTCTGCCAATCTGAATTGCCTTGAGACATCTTTTTTGCAATAAAACTTTTATTGTGTCTAGTTTTAATTATTTCTAGTTAAACAACTTTGTGTGTATCCATTATGTTTTGTGTTTTAGGACTGAGTAAAATGTCACCTTATGAAGAGTCTCTGCAGCTTGTAAAGCCTTCATATTCCATGGCTCTGCCAGACTTTACCATCATTTCCTAATGGGCTGTTTGCAATATTAAATAAATTATATTATCAAAGCATGGAAAGATTTTACCATTTTTTGAGGGAGGGATCTGCAGCAATATGTACAAAGAAACTGACATTTTTGGTTTTATTATGACTTTGAAGAAGGCCTGTAGCTTTTACTGTCCTATTCTTTTGTGGAATTTTACCTGCATTTAAGCCCCAACTTTCGATATTTTATAACATTAAGTAATTAAAATGATAAATCAGGAACCTGAGGAAATTATGGGGTTAAAGGTACATCATCATTACAGAAGACCTAATGCAAGCAGAGTAGGAATAAAAAATAACTGACATTAGAATTAAAGAAAACTAACATATATGAATTAAAGAAAAGTTGGATGAAAGAAAAGAGTTAAAAGATCACTGCTGCTTAGGGGTACATGGGCCAGATATTCCACTGCTAAGATAAATAGTACATATAAGAAGAGAAGAACAGACTACATATCCTTTGTTCTATAACCCACCATGTACAAGATATAGATATCACACTATTGTGAAAACACTACAGTTTTATTCTGTGTATTTCCTCTTTGAGAGCCATTCCTGTGGTAGTGTGACCTAATCAGATATTCTTCTTTACCTGTGGGAGATCCATGGATTTTTAATGAGCCTTATTTAAACCTTGGCTAAGAAAAGCTGTGATAAAGTCGTGTGTGCCATTTGCAAAGGCCTGTTCATTAAAGGCAGAGGCTCTGCTTTAGAGGGACTTGCATGAAGAAGAACAAAGCATCTGTGTCAATCTACTCACACAATATAAGGTCCCCTCATGGTTCCTTACATATAGAAATTAATTCCAACCATCCATTGTTAGCTGGGTTCTGATTTCCAGCTCTGTGTAAACCAGTGTTTTCAGGGGCAGCTGTAGCACAGCTGAACTCTGGGTGTGATAACCAACCCACCTGAAGCCCCTGTACGCCACCACTTCACTGCCTTTTTGTCTCTTGTCTTTACTCAGAGTTGTATGAATTCTTGAAACAAGGCAGTACCTTCTACAGATGCAATTCAGTGCAAAAGGGTGCAGTGCAAAAGAGTGAAGAAGGAAAGCTTTCAGCCACATCAGTTGCCAAACAATGACTCATGCACTAGCAGTTTTAGTATCACAAAAGGAAATTACTTGGTTTGCCTAAATTCCACCGTGGCAACAGCAGAATAAAGGCCTATTGACAGAGTTCAATTTCGTTTCCAGGCTGAGGATAAGTTTCAGTTTCTATTCTCCCTTATCATGGCAGCAGTTTCGTTTCTTCACTGTCAGCTGGAGAGTGTATAAAAAGATGGCCTGAGCAGTGCCTGAGTGGTTCACTGGCATTCTCACCAGCAGAAGGCATCATGTCTGACCAGAACGTCCGCAACGCTGGCTTCACTCCCTCGGGGATCACAAAAGGATCCCTTGGTTCATCACTGATGTCCCAAGAAGCAAGAGCCTCTGGGGGAGGTGTGTCTTCTGGTGGAGCCACTTCTACTCTCCAGGAGCTGGGTATGAGCAGTTCTGTGTGTGACTATGTGTGTGGTTTTGTGGTTCAGTGCATAGGATCAGACAGCTGTTTCTCCTTGAAAATAAGATCAACAAATAATCTCTCCTACATTCCTGTATGGCACTGAAGCAAGAAGATTGCTCTGTTTAACTGTGTGCTATGAGTGGGCTATTATTGGGGTTGCTTTCTGTGTGTATACATGCTATGCATGAGCAAACATACACATATGAGGTGTTCAGGAGGATTGGCACAGTGTTTGTTTGGAGTTTGTGCTGTCTCTCCATTCTGCCAGGAATCATCAATAATATGAAGAGTCAAGGTAGCAACAAGCAATGATGCACTTATGCAAGAACATGATCTGTGTAGCTATATTTCATACAAATGATCAGGTTTCCCTTGCTCTTTTCTCACACTCATCCACACAGGGAGAACTCCTAAAACCTTATGCAAACTCTGCAGAGGAGAGAAATTAGTTGCAGTCTAAGAGACCAGTTCATGAAGGGAGTATATACATATCCTTGGGAGCTCCTATCTAGGTACTAAAATAAGGCATAGCTGCCTTTCACACGAGCTAACCCTGCAGGTGTTTGCTGTTCTGCTGCTGGCATGGAGCAGTTCCTGACCTGATGACTCTCACCAGCTTGACACTTGTTTAACCCCAGATCCCATGGGATCTGTGCACAAGGTATTCTCCCTGCCAGACCTGCCTGTGTGACCTGATTCAGCAGGCATCCTCTGAACAGGCATGACTCCACAGAACAGAGTGCTCCATGCAGTCCTGCTTTATCCAGCAGCTCAGTAATTAGCTCTCTGACCTAGGAGAGAGGCTTCCAAACCCCTTCTGCCTTCGGGGTCTCGGACCAGTGTGTCCCATGTGTCAGAGGTATGCCAGCCAGCAGGATGATTATAGGTGGGCATCTCTGCCATATTGGTCTATCTCTGGTCTACTTCCATAATCAGCAGGTAGAAATCTGAAAGATGGAGCTGGATGTGACTTCTCCAGCTGTAAAATGGGTGGTTGACCAGGTGAGCTGGCCAGTGTCCAGATTCAAGGCATCTTTTAATAGCAAAAACTGTGTTAAGCTTGATTGAAAGGAAATAAGTTGGAATTTTTTTTTAAGATATAATTTACTTTGCTGCCAATATTATTCATAGAGTGAGGTCCTCTAGACAGTGAGGGAATAGGTGACATAAGGGTCATTCAGAGACATACTGCATGTGACTCCTGTGAGGTACTTTTTAAATTTTCACTTTTTTATGATTTGATCAGTGAGTTTAGGTTGCTGAATACAGCATTTGTTGAATATTCAGCAGGAAAGAGCTTAAAGGATAGTAACAACCAAGGGACAGAATATGAGTGAAAGTAGGGAGAGGAGGGGGACAGAGAGAGAGAGTGAAAAGCAGAGAGGAGAATTGCTCTCAGGCACCATGCTGCCTTAGCAGCAGAAATCCTGGTCTGTAGGAGATGCCAGTTGCTCACTCTAGTCATGTGTCAGTCAGCTGCACAAGCTGCCTTCTGTTACAGATCAGGGTGGTACAGCACACTCATAACCAGGGGCAAACTCTGAAGTGGAGATGCCCTACAGAGAGCATGAAGCTGTCAGTTCTAAACTAAAACACTGACGATTTCTCTACTTCTCTGTGCTGAGAATTTTTATAAGAAACAGAAGCAAAATAAGCATTTAACTACACCCAGTTTTATTCTTACAACCTCTGTGTTAACTGTGGATTTTTATAGAAACCACCATTTTGGTGAAGTGAAGTCTGCATGACTCAAGGAAACCTTTGCCATGCCGACAGGAGATACTCCAAAAGAGCTTTTATCCATGTGGAAAATGCTAGCTCTGTAACATTGCCAAGACAGGTGTGAGCTTTGGCTCCCTGCAGCAGGAGAGCTTGCCACACATTCTTTGCCTGATTGAGAGCTAAAAGGGCCTGATTTCATTTCCGCAGGTGCTCACTGAAATCTCTCCAAACACATCTTCTTAACCTTTTCATTCAGACTGCAACCCTTCCTCCCCCCAGAACAAACATGCTCCAAGGAGCGGCTGATTCTGCAGTGGGGCATGAGTATTGTTCAGGATCACTTTACAGAGGATGTTATAACAAGCTCATCACCAAAATATTTGAGCATCCTCCAGGAATGCTTTAAGCATTATCACTAACATTTGCCGTCACTAATGCTCTACTCCTCTCCCAGGAGAAGAAGAGTTTGCAAAGGAATGTTTTGCTTGGAGCTTATTTAGACTGAGATGAAGACATACATATAAATTTGCCACTGGCTACCACAACTTGTGGCACTTTAATTTTACAGGTATCTATTACAGGTTTATGTGGGGGAAAGTGAAGTGAAAGGAATGTGTTCATCACCTGGAACAGAAAGTGCAAGAATTCCTAGTTTCTACAGAAGTTTGTTCCACAGTCTTCAGGCAGCTCCACAGAAAACTGCAATTTCGGCAGAGGCAAATTGTGCTGAAACTATTTTGGAGATCCAGGTTTATCAAAAACAGTCTGTGCAAGAGACATAGATTTTCTTTGTGTTCTGGGAACTCCACAACAGCACTGATAATATCCTTTCCCCAAAGTGGCAGCTAAAAAGAAGTACACTGACAGAACAAGTCAAGTAAACAGGAGTCACCTTGTCTTTTGATACGTTTGCTAGCCTTGAACTGTTTTAAAACACAGGAGTTTATAATTGTACCATAAGGTTCCTTCCTTTTTTTGTCAATAACATATCCTTTGTAACTGTTCTAGGTGCCAGAGGCACGACCCACTCCTCAGGTTATACCAGCAGTGGGATCTCTGCTGGATCCAGGGGCTCCAGCACGATGTCCCACGAGGCCACAGCTCATGGAGGTGGAGTTCCCAGAGGTGGCACCACTTCCACTGTCCAGTCCATCTGTAAGTAAGAGTCCTCTCGATAAAGATGAATTAACAATTAACTTCTGAGCAGTCAGCAATATTTAAACTCATTTACTGTACATTTACTAGATGAAGGGATACAAGTAACAGAAGTGGCTGCTTTGTACTTGAAGCAATATTTCTACTGTTTGTTTCTTTAAACTTGGTGGGAAGATGAAACTGGAGAATTAGTGGAAATAACTATGCCACAAGCTTGCAAAGGTGTGAATGGAAGGAAGAGACAGAAATCTGAAACACAGTGACAGAAAAAAAAAAAAAAAAGCCCAATGGACTTTTAGATTATGCTTTCATCAGCACCACAGCGGCAATCAGTAGTTCTTTTTCAACCATGAATTTAGGATTAAACCAAGAATTCCACTCTTGAACATACAAAGGAGATATAGTAGGAAAAAAAAACCAGTGAAACATGAGAATGGAGTTACCAGACTCACAGACAGGAATCTAGCCTACTTCTTGGAGTCTTTCAGAACAGCTTAGCTTTCTTCCCTTTAAAGGAAATTCATTGAGTCAAAACTGAATTATTGAGTCTGCCTGAATTTACCAGCTCAAACAGAGAACAACAGAAATCTCCCTCTTCACTCTGCCAGGTTAAGGCAATCCATACCCAGATAAAACAAACCAAATTATGAAAGAGCCTAGTCTATACCTGAATGCATCGGTAAGGATTGTGGATCCAGTAAGGATTGTGGATCAGTAAGGATCCTACTAATGGTGTTAGTAGGATCCTGTGGGGTTAAGAAGACCATTGGAGACAGGATTGAAGTTCTTAATTTCAAAAAGTGACTTTCAAATAATAACAGAGAGCTTTGATTTCTGACCTGGGAAAGTTTGTAGCCAATGCTTGTATATAGTCTGTATACTTTCCTGTACTGCCACTCTGCTTTACATTGTCCTCACAATTTCTCTGTATTTCACCTTAGCCATGGGTGGAAAAGGAGGAAGACGCTGAATAGAAGAAATGATGTTTGGAAATAAGCACTGCAAGCAGCTCATCCTTCACCACTGGCTTTGACAATTTTTCCCCTCCTATGATCTCCCTGCTATGAAAGGCAAAGCCTTCCACGTGTGCAAATAAAGTTTCTGTTAAAATAATGGATTCTTGCATTAAATTAATGGGGACAGAGATGAGGGGTGGTTCTCTCCTTGATTAAATATTCCCTGAAGCACAGACAAACAGAAGCCAAGTTAAGGTACTTGGACTCTGAGGATGTCTTAGGAAAATCCTGGGTTTAGCAACACTAGGCTCTTCAATTGAAAGTAGCTTGCTTTGTTTATTTTACAAAAAGTAATTACAGTGCAGAAGTCACCCTATTTTGAGAGAGAAGCATAGAAACACTCAGTAAGGGGCAGCCAGCAGTTCCTTCTAGATGTACTTCTAATAGGCTTTCAAATTAAATTCTCCTTAATAAAGGAGATACACTAGCAAACAAAAACAGGTCTCAGGACTGATTTTTGCACACCTCTAGAGTTTTTAAGGTCCCTTTCACAATATTTTCTAGTTCCTGTTTGCTTGCAGCAAGGTGTCAGCTTTGTCCCAATCAGACTGAAACTTCCCCTTCAAACATGATAGGTGTGAGTAGGTAAGGAAGAGAGCCCATTTTCTCTGACACTGGTCTGTCACTGTTGGGGCTTTTTGTTGCTTCTCACACCTGACTCCTTTCCTTAATATGTGCTCATACAGTGACAGTTCTCCAAATACCCATAACATTGTGCATTCTCTATGCAAATTCCTACATACAAACTACCCTACACTTTCATCTTCCTTTTGTCTTTCTGGTTCCTCATCCTCCCTACTCTATCACTTCCCTCCCTCTGTATTTCAAATAAAACCACACAGACCAGCTTCTTCTCCCCTTTGTCCACTCCAAGATGGAGGGAGAGAATCTCACACCTTCAGGCCAGAAGTTAACAGGTGCTGGATTTGGGGAGCTGCAATCACTGATCTCCTTCCAATGACTCCTGTCACCCTGCTTGAGTGTTCCCATCTCAGCTGCATTTCTCCACAGCTGGGAAATGTGTTTGCTTGCGCCTCATGCTGTCAGATATGGTCTTCACCCTGCTGCCTGGGCACTTTCCAGAATGCACACAAGGAGTCAATGTTTGCCTCCATTTGAAGCAAAGCTGAATTGTATATTGAGTGGTGAAATGGAGGAGAGACTAGCATGGAGGAGAGACTAATGAAGAGGAGAAGAAATGTATCTTCACTTGCTGTGCTACACAAAGCATTAAAAAGCAATTGAAAAACAAGGGCTTAATTTCATAGGATGGAGCTGATGTCCTAGCAAGGAGCTATCTTGGGCAAATGTTTAAATGTAACCAGGACTTGAATTCATAAAATCATAGGAAGATTTAATTTCAAAGATGCTTTGGTGTGAGGAGAATGAAGGCAGTTCTCTAATCTAAACTTCTGTTAAAAAAGGGTTTACCTTAATGTTAGACTTGTTTTCTTAGGACTTTGCCCCATCAGATTTTGAAAATCTTCCATGAGAGTTTTCATAGAAGTCTTCCATACATTTTCCTTCCTAGGTCTAATGCAGCAGCCTGGGACAGTTAAAGTACAGCTGTGATCTACTGACAAATCTTTTTTCCCCTCTATGCCCTTATGGCATGATTTAAAGCCAGAAAGTCTACCCTGGGGTTTTTTCCATGTGAAAATGCCAAGTTATGGTCCCAGAAGAGCAAGGGCCTTGATGTCCCCAAGCTGACATTCAAACAACTGCTTAGCACTGATGATGATGATAACTGAGTCATAAGAATGAAAATAATGTAAGAATGACAAAAAAAATACTAGAAAAAGTCAAGTGTATACATAACTCCTCAGACAACCTGAATCTGTATTATCTGAGAAACAATGTGTGATCATTTCATGGCAATTAAGGACCTTGTTTCTTATTCTTATTCAAAGCGGGGAGATTTAAAAATGGGTTTCAACATTAATGTTGTCGTTACTTGACCTCAGGTAATTTTGTCTTCTTAAAATGACTCACATAAATGAGAGCTGAAAAAGGGTACTTATGCCTAAAAGAAGGAAACCAAAGCAAGGATGCTTAATCACTTATCATTTCACTTTTCGGATTTTTTGTAATTCTGGTGTTAAAAGTTTGAATTATTTTCCCATTTAGATCTTGTGTTGAGAACTAGCCTAGATGGCTTTGCCAAAGCAGGGAGAATTCTCAGCTGCATTCAAAATCCCTTCCCTGAGTCAGCTCTAATAGGTCTGCAGGAGAACAAAGGTGCCAGCATGCCCCTGGAAGCCTTCCTCGCAGACTGCTTCAGCAAATTCATATGTACAGAACTACAAATGAACCATTTACATATTTAACAGAATATAATTGGAAAGGTCAGATAACAACAAATATTGCAATTTGAGTCCTTCATGTCTCTCAATCAATCTTTGCACCACAAATAGACGGGAAGAGAGAGAAAGGAGAAGAGGCAGCAGCGTGTGATTACCAGAGCAATAGCGCTGGAGCAAGGCACTGCGGAGAGCACACAGCTCTCTGCACAGAAATCAATTTCTCCCATGGGATGGGATCAATAGTCACCTGACAGGACACTATGCAGGCAATTTAATAGCGTTTTATCTAAATGAATCTATTCCTCCCCCCAGCCGGCCTCACAGTTCATAACAAGTCTCTCTTAGTAAAATAGATTTATTTATTTTTTATAATACAACAGGAAAATATTTATCATTCTGAAGACACTGCCATTGTCTATTAAAAATCATTTATCCCTGTTAGTTACTAATTACCTACCACTCTTTCCCAACATCTTTATTCTAATTAGCTAACTCATGGACACAGACCATAAAAATTACTTTCAGTTACTCTGGAAAAATTTTCTTGCCCCAAAACATTCTAAACTGTATATCAGCCATTCAGGAAAAATAAGCCCACATAGCAGGCAAACTCAGTTAACTCAAAGGAGTATTGGTATCTGAAATGACATTTTTATGCAACAAAGTAGCTTATTTTTTGAGGAATTATTTACACACAGAAATTGACTGTCCAGTGTATCTATTTTAATAGTACTTAGTAAATAATAAATAATATCGTCAATCTGATCTTATCAGTGGATATCTGTGTGAAGTAAATGATAATGAATGAGAAACCCTAACAAGTATAATTCCAAGGATGGATCTTTGGCACTCTGGGAGTTTGGTATTGTGCCCCAAAGGCTCTTGTAAATCCAGCTGCAGTTCTTGCTCATCATTTAAAAGATTAGGGGCTGATAAGTGACAGTCAAGCCTTATTAGAACAGGCTAAGGCAACAGGAAACATTAATTGGGTAATTTAATGCACAAGGAGACATTAAATGCCTGCATTGTGGTTCAGATGCTGCTTCCTTTATTGATTTGTTCACATCTTGTTCTATGAAATTCTCCCAAATTCTTGATGGAGAAGGTGTAAGACAAAGCCTGGGTTTAAAACTACCAAAATATTTCTGTTATTTCCCAGGGCTTCCCTTTACTCCTTGTGTTAATAAGGGACCCACCAGTAGCCCTGCTCTTGCAAGCAGAAGAAAGAAGACTACCTCCTCATCCAAGGACTCTTCCAACAAAGGAGGGGAGAGATCCAAGCTCTATTAGTCTCTGCAATGAAATGCTGTCTCACCATCTCACTTGTTCTGGTTTTCTTCAGGGTGTGTGCATAGAGCAGGAGCCCTGTAAATCTGGAAGGAAGCTCAGACACTCTTTTCCTCTAGAAAGCTGGGAGCACTTAACAAAGCCCTCTCCTCTTGCACTGTTCTGGAGGAGATGCAGAAATAGTTGCTGGACTGATCTTCCTCTGGAAGTAACGGAGATGGGAGGAATGTTCTGATATAGCTGTTTGTTCTCTGTGTAACACCAGAATTAATCCACTTATGTGGGTGGATGTGCTCTGTTCCCTCAGTGGTGGATATTGGTGTCTGGAACACCAAAATCTCCCAGTTACATACTAGGTCCTGATTTGGGTCCCATTTTTAGAATTCCTTCCTGAGACATCTTTCTCACAGCTGAACAGAAATTAAAAGAAGTAATCTGACAGTGTAAATAATTCAAGATGAAAAGAGGACAGCCTTTCCTTTACCTCACTGACCTAGGCACTCTTTGTTTCTCATTTTCTAGTACTGCAGCTTGGGAGATCAAGGGCGATAATTCATGGACACTTTATTTTAATAATTTACTTTTGCAGCAATTTAAATATTAAAATGCATTTTGAAGACATGCAAGCCTCATTAATTTCAGATAAAGATTGTACATTATGCTCTGTTTAACAGCATTCAATCCCACTTTTTGTAGCCACGGTCTCTCCTTTCCACCCAGCAGCCTGGCACTGTTCCTGCTGCCAGCAGCTTCCCCATGTCCATGGCGTGGGCTGGGAGGCCACTGTGGGCACAGCACCCCTGCTCTTCAAGCTTCCTCAGGTCTATCACATTGGAAATTGGTGTCTTCTTCACACCTCCCCATGTTTTAAGGAAGAAAGCAGCTTCTCTGACTTTAATTACCTTCCCTGAAGTCATGGAAGCCATGGTAGAAGAAGCAGGGTCCACCTACAGCCCAGCACATCCCCTCCAGTGCTGCATTAATTGGTGCTCTGGCTGTTCCCCTTGCATCTCCTCACGGATTGACCCAAACACAGTGATTCAAGATGAATTACTGCACCAGAAACCTGGAACAAGACCAACACATTCCTTTCAAACCAGCAACCAGGTGCCCAGTGGCTGGGTTACACAGGTCAGTCCCTTTCCCCTTCAGGAGAGGAAGAGCCCCCAATACTTTCTGTGGCCTCTCATTCCACTGAAGTCTTTAGTGCTGTAAATGTTGTGAAAAGCAATAAAATTGTGCTGACTGCCCACAATGGTCTATTTCCTGAGAACCCCACACATTAAAGAGGCACAACTAATAATTCCCCTTAAATACATAATAATTTTAAAAATCATCATTATTATTATAGTAATTAACATTAAATCATTCCCCATCCTTCTCTGTATCTCTTTGGGGTAATAGCAAGCATTGAAATATAACCTGGTTTAGTGGTTATCTAATATAAGTAGTATTTTATCCAAGCTATCTTCTTTTTATCCATTGTTCAGTGGGGTTTGGGTTTTGTTGTTTGTGGTGTTTTTTAAAGAATACCTGGATGTGAAAAGAAATAAACACATGCATTTTTCTCAATGTAATAAAATTTAATAGAAAATATTGTTGCTAAAGAAATTATGTATGCCACAAGAACAGTTCTTAAAATTCAGATGTTGCTTTTTGCAGTCTTTTGCTATTGGAATTTCCACCCAGCCAAGATTTTTACTGGCCAGTTTTAAGCTACCTCTGCAATTTATGTTTATACATAAACAGCTCTGATTTTAATTGCTATCAACTTCTTATACTTGATAGATGGTCTTAAACATTTTTTTCCTCCAGAGACTGCTTACTTTGCCAAGTATTGACACACTTTCAAGATTTATACTTCTCTAAGGAACAAAGTTTACAATAAAATGTAATGTATTCCGTGGCTGTGAATGGTAATGTTGCTAAACAGTCCAAAGATATTTCACAACTGATAGTTATCTTCCTTTCACATCCAACACTGCCCTCCTTTAATACTACTATAGATTTAAGCTTTTAAAGAAAAATCAGATCCCTAATTTGCCTAATTTAGTGTTTCAGAGATCCAATATGACTTAATTTATGTTTCCTTCTACTAGAGCCATTATTAGACTAATGATTACACTTTCATTTTCCCCAATAATTATTATTAAGAGGCTAACTCTTGTGGAAGGGATTAATTCACTTCTGGGATTGGAATAACCCCTTTCAGAGCTCAAATATCATACTGCAGCCAGAAAAGGGAGTGGTTACAGAACTGTAAACTACAATGTCAAACAGACATGTAGTTACTAATTACTGAGCAGACAAAACTCAGTAGATAATTGAAGTTACATCTAGATTTTAATATTTGGATTGGATCCAGTTTCCTGGTAGCAATCACGGGTCACAATGCCCAGAGAAATCGCAGAGGACAAGGAAGGGTTCTTAGAAATAATGCATCAATTTTTACCACTTCCATGAAAGTGCTGTGGCATTGCAGCAGAAGTAGCATCATCAAGCTCTAGCAGGAGCTCTTGTGGAATCAGCTGAGAAGATCTTCATGAAACAATTCATGGATGTTACTTTAGTGACCAAGTCACCTCTCAGCCTTCTAAGAATACACTTTCAAGGGAGAAGATTTAATTTTCTTGTTTTATTCTTTTCCCTGCCATTTAATCTCTTTAATGCAGTTTTCCATACTGATCCATTCTGTAGATAGGTTGTACAGCTCCTTTGCACAGGCTAAAGAAAGACATCTCTGAGTTGCTCCAAGGTGAGCAAATATCCCAGCCATAAGAGGAAACACTCTCCAAGCATTGCAGCACCCATCCTCCTCACTGCCCCAGGAATGGAAAGGATGCAGTCCAAGAGGCTTTGTAATTTCCCTGAGATATGTAATTATGCAGCCTGTACCAGATTAATCTGTTGTAAAGTTTTGAACTTAAACATTCCAACTCTTGATGAGACCACGATTCCACATTATTTGGCTTTTGTGCTAAAGATGAAGGAGACATTCCCCATGATTTCTGTAAGAAATACTAAAAATTCTAGGAATAGTTTATTTTGTCAAAGTGACAATTTCTATAATTACGAATATCCTTGCCCTGGTTCTCCCCCTCCTACCCATCTTACAGGGATTTTTCTAGAGCAAAAAATAGTTTAATTGCAGACAGAATAAAAACTGAGGAAAGCATAAGAACAGAAGTTTACAGAGACAGAAACAAGCAGTTGCTTAAGTCTATTAATAACCAGATATAGCAACAATGAATTATAATGATCAGAAAACAGAAGAGACCAAAAAGGAAAATATTTTTTAAGATTTCAACCCTGTAGGAGTAAACAATAGAAACAGAGACCAAATTTAGGATATGATTCAAAAAGCATGTAAATGCTAACTTACACACTTATCATCTTACTTAAGCATTACTTTAGCATACACAAATGCTAAAGGAATCCTTCATGTTCTGTCAGCAAGAAGTTAATTTTTACTTTGGCACAGTAGTCTGTGTTGCAAAGACTTTTTTGCAAAAGCATCAGTGAATTTTCAACAAAAAATTTATTAGAGCGTAAATTAACTCTAGAAACCTGTTTCAAGATATCAAACCAATAATTCTTCTGTAGTGCATTTTATTTACGCTTTTTAGTACTAAGATATAAATCTGAGGGTAATTTTGTACCAGTCCAATAGAGGACTTATGAAAGACAGTGGATGAGATAATTCATTTCTGATTATTCACGTTTATTTGTCTTTAGCATAAATAGATTATGAAAATAATCTTTTCCATGCCTGGTGCTTTTTTGATGAATTTTAAATTATATGTGGAATATTCTTAAGTAGAAATATACTGAAAATATAAATTTATTATTATTTTTATTCCTCTTGGCTCCTGTGCTTAAAAATGGTATATACACAAAGAGGTTAATGGCATTGTGATTTTCAGATAATCTGTTTTTAAACTACTGACTTGGAAACCGTGAGATTAATAGCACTGAGAACATCTAAGGGTAATAGGATTACAATTTAATATTAACTAAGTGTTTCTTGAGGGTCTGCTGTAGCTGTGCCTCATCTCTGGGATCCACTAGAGTAATTAGTCTGTAGTGGCATACAGTGGTGATGCATGATAACTGCAGCTTTTCCTGCCACAGCTTGGATTTTCCATTCACTGGCAAGGAGTTTTTATTTGCAATATCTTCATAAACAGGCACAGATCAAGCTTGCAACGCTTTTGCCCTAAGTTGATGCTGATTAGGGAGAGACCAGATCTCAAAAAGTCCCCCCTGAAGCAGCAGTCCCAGCTGAGCAGGGCAGTGGAGTGAGGGGTTTGGAGGCTTTCCTCCTGTTGCTTTTCGGATTTTTTGTATCTGTAAACAGAGCAGTCAATGGTGGGCAAGCTTGTTAACATTGAAGGTGTTGTTTACATCAAGATCAGAAATCTGATGCTTGAGTAAGGCTGGAGTACAGCTGGGTCAGCTGAGGAGTTGCATGGAAGGATGGCAGAAAGGCACTCACTTTTTACCTGGCATTGCTCTCCCTGCTCTCCCAACAGGAAGATGCATCCTTATTGCAGGGCTGCCCTAATCAGGAAACAGAAACAATGCATAGTAAACGAATGCTTTTACAGGCTCAGAGGGTTAAACAAGAAATGCTCAGCAGCAAAAGGTTATCTCACACTGAGTACTAACCCTTGGGAGCTCAGACAGACCCATTCAACAAAGCCCTTCGTGACACCCAGGCCCTGCCAACCCCTGAGGTGCAGTGAGGACTCTGCAGCCAGAGCCCCTCGTCCTGCAGGTCACACAGAGGGACCTCTGCCCACACTATGAGGACATGAACACCTCACTGCTTGTGTGCAGGCCTGAGTGAGCAAAACCTAGGAGATCTTTGTATGCTTGGTGGCAAAATGAGCACATTTAAATTAGAGAAGTAGGGTAGCAAAAAAACCACCAAACTCAAACAAAAAAACCCCATAATCATTTGAGTGGGGGGGATATTTTAATGATCTTAGTTTTCAGGATGTCCTCACAAAAGATAAATCTTGAGAATTTTATGTACTTCAAGAGCTGCCCCCTGCAGAATGTTAGTGGAGTTTAAATGCTGCTACTTGTGCATTTTAAAGTGTGCTTCAAGTAATGAATAACTTCTGACTTTGGTTACAAGGATCCATTCACCTAGAACATTCAGATCTACAGAGGAGCTATCGTACTGCTGCCTTCACCCAGAAGTAATGTTATGCTTGCTATTGATCCCTCCCATACTTTCCTTCAGTTCAACTGTTTAGATTTCCAGCTATTTTTACCAGTTTTTAATCCTCTGCTTGATAGGGAATGTCTTTATACCAGTAGGAAAATTGTTAATGGTGGGGAAAATATAATGAAATATTAATAGTGAAAACCAATAGCAAGCCTATCAATGTAATACACAAAGGATGTAAAAAAGAGCCTCTAGTGATAATTTCTTTCAATTTCAAGACCTCTGAAGTTCAATGGATCCCATTAGGTTAGCAGATATGAGCCTACCTT
Organism: Pycnonotus jocosus; assembly: GCA_013400435.1. Taxonomy (NCBI): domain Eukaryota; kingdom Metazoa; phylum Chordata; class Aves; order Passeriformes; family Pycnonotidae; genus Pycnonotus; species Pycnonotus jocosus. The sequence continues at coordinate 123,918 of VWYP01003839.1, read as the reverse complement.
ACACTCACAAAACTCCTATGAGACAGAAAGTTTTATTTGGGAGCACCTGAGTGCATGAGGAACCTGAAGAAACTCCACAGCTGTTCAGCAGAGGAGGGAACTGGGTTTTATCCAGTGCCACTGACACAGAATTTTTTTCACGGAAGCTCAAAATTTAAAATCATTTAAGTCACATGCAAGTGAGTTAAAATGTCACTGAGATATTTTAAGTTGCTCAGGTGACAAGAGCCCCTGACTATCCCCACTGCTTCACCCAGTGCTCCCTCACTGGTGTATCCCAGGGTCTGTAGGTGATCATTGCCAAAATCAGCTCTGTGCTGCACTCATACACAGGCCTCCCTTGATCAGAGTCCTTTGTTAGAAACTCAGTCCCACAGCATCAGAGATACCCAGAGGAAATGGAAAACAAATTGCCCAGTATCAGTGAAACATTCAGTAAAAATATGTGAACATCTGCCAAGAAACACCATCAGAGGTGAGAGGGAAGGTAAGATGTGTTATTTATGAGAGAAAAAGCAATGGCATTGGATCTTTGGACTGAAGGGAAAAGAACTCAGCAAGGGTCAGTCAATAAGCATCTCCTGGGACAGTACAGCCCCTGAGCACAGAGTTCTCCTTGTAATCATGTCTTAACCACACTGGGTCACAGCAACGCTGGCCAGAAGGGACATCTGAAGGTCGAGTCCCACTCAAGGTGGAAGTTGATCATGTCAGCTTTGCCCAGCTAAGTCTTGAAAACTTTAAAGGATGGAGAGACCTCAAAATATGTAATGGCCACTGATTTCAACAGAATTTAGAAATTTAGATGCATACAAAAATATGTGTTTGAAACAATAAGACTGAACAGTTCTTCTACTGTTGGTAAAAATAGTCACTGCTTTTTGAAGCTGTGCTAAGTGAATTGGGGTAACCTGTATTACAAGAGTATCAGCATATCTCGTAGAGGCCAGCCAGCTCCTCCTGCCCTTTGCCAGCCACAGAAGCTTCTGTAGCTGCACTCGTGCATCTTTCTCACCCCTTGAAAGCAGCAGCAGAGCAGTGACAGGGCAGCATCCATTACAGGACTAGAACATGTACCTGCAGTGCACAAAGAGTTGTTTAATGGATCCCTTCTCATGATATTTGCAAAAGCAGGCGGGCAGGCATTCTCCTCATGGGGAGGGAGAGCAGCATAGCCCACCCAGGAGTTGTTTTTGACCATTGCTAGTGATGGTTGCCTGCTGTAAGATAGCTAACAAAAGTATTAAACATTGATACATTTCAGTGTGCCAATTGACTGCGCATTTTAAATAGACTCTGGTATTCTCTCCTAGTGGAAGGATTTATTTTACTTTAAGAATATATAGGGCTGTGCTTTCAGTACTTTTTCTTTGTTTAACAAGCAGCTCTCTTGCTGAAAGCCCAGTAGACCACAAAACCAGTCAGGGGCTTTTATCCAGGATGTCTGACCCATCGCCTGACAATAATTAGTTCAGGTTAATTACAGCAAATCTGTAGATTTGCAGCCTGAAATCATCTCATCCCCTAAGCTGAACCCTCCAGAGGTTTCTTTTATGAGCTCTGCATCCTAAGGGTGGACTTAAAGTAATGAATTTGTCTCTAATAAGATTCATAGGTTTGTTCCCTAAGCAATGGTGTCAATTATAGAATCTAACTCTGATGGCTTATTTTGCTGAAAATAGAGAAATTGAGAGTTTTTAATGAAGCATGCCGGATTTTTAATGGTTTTGTTTAACTCTTTGCATTGTTGGAAAGTATAAAAAATACAATTATGCGAAATATCGTACCACTTTCTAAGTATTTCTGTGTGTGCCAATAGCTAATTTCCTCCTGCTCTATAATGGAAAAGGTTAATGTAATGACTCTGAGATTTCATTTGGAGATGTTCCAGAAGAGTGTCTGAGTATTTGCTGCACTTAATGGCAGGAAGTAATAAGTGAGGTTATGTATTGGTGAAAAATATTTCATGTACCGAGAAGATTAATACTGGAGAGAGGCACATGGGACACAAGCCTGAGGCTTCCTCCTCAATTCTGGCACAATATAATGTGCCCATACTTGATACGTGCCCTTCTGTAGTTAGCTCTTAATCATTAACAAAGCAGACAGTGAATCTCTGGGGGACGTGGTATCAGGAGAAGAGAGGGAACCAGATGTAGGATTCTGCTCTCTCCTGCAAGTGAGTGGCAGACATCTCCACCTGGGAATGCTGGGCCAGATGGTACCAGTACCAGCAAGGTGTCTGCATGGCAAGATAATGCTGGGAGAACCTGAAAGGGTTTGACTCTATCCTGACTATTCCAATATCCGCACTAATTTTTGGGCATCGTTATTGTACTTAGGAAGATGAACCACCATGCCACAGCTTCATTTCAGCATTTTATTTCACAGGAGGTTGCTTACTAATGAAAAATTTAGCATCATTACATTTATAAGATTTAGCCCTTTATTTCAAACTTTTAAAATTTACTTTTAATTGAGATCCTATTCCTGCTGTCTGAGTCTGTCCAAGTCACAAAACTAACATTTCAAACTCATGAGAAATAACTCAACTAATTGATCTTACTAATTCTAATAATTAAATTATTATTTTGCTTTTAATAGTGGCTTTTTAAAAGGGCATCTAGTGATAGGACATGGGGGAATGGCTTTAAACTGAAAGAGGGTGGGTTTTGATTAGATATTAGGGTGGTGAAATACTGGAACAGTTCATTCAGAGAAGTTGTGAATGCCCCACCTCTGGAAGTGTTCAGATCCAGACTGGATGGGGCTTTGAGCAAGCTGGTCTGGTTGAATATGGCCCTGCCCATGGCAGGGATATCTCCAAGGTCCCTTCCAACCCAAGCCATTTTGTGATTCTATTCCATGATTCTAGAAAAGAAGAGACAATGTTCAAGGACTCTCTACACCACTGGAAAGACATTTTTGAGGATGGATCTGGAAGGGGTTAAACATGGCAGTAGTCAGCACTGGAAGGGTGGATATGTCTAAGGAACACAGCAACTGTTCACCTACAACAACTCCTAATCCTCAAAGCACAATTTATTTCAGCAAGATAAATTGCTGGAAAGTTGAAGCTAACCCTCCACTCCTGACAGCCACAGGAGCTTGTTCCTCTTCCTGGACAGGGCTAACACCAGCAGGCCAAGGCAAGCTACTTTTTCAGAAAGGCTTTCAGCTCAGCTGTGGTTTCTCTGCGCTTTCAGCTGAGTTGGTTGAACTCTGAGGCTCTTGGGTCACACTGTACCGGCTGTCACAGAGAGCAGGGATTGAGGACTGGGTACTTCCTCCCCTTCCCCAAGCCCACTCAATTCTCACGTTTTGCTGGCTGCCATGCATAATCTTTCACTGAGCTCCTCTCTAAAGGCTGCTTATCTAAAGAAGTCTATTTCAGTGCACATTTGAAGCAATAAAGTTATCCATTAGGAAGAATATAATTTAGAAAAGAAAAAAATTGCACTGGAGATAGAAGATTAGAAAGAAACATTTCTCTAGGTTAAGCACTGATCAAATTCTTGCAGTGACACACTTTTCTAGCTGGAAAAGGCTGGAACACAGTATTGGATTTACATGTCAAGGTTCTGGATAGAACAATCTCTTCCTGTCCTTACCTTGACCTATAAGCTTTTTGTCCTATTTTCCCCTCACTGCCTTTGTCTTGCTGAGGAGAGGGAGTGAGAGAGCAGCTTGGGGGGCATCTGATATCCAGTCAAACTCTATCCATTGAAAGCACCAAGATCTAAACTTTTAATGGAAAAATCACTTGATCTCATCTTTTCCCAACAAAGTCAGGGATGGTGTTTCTGGAGAAGGAAACCCTGAGAGCGCAAATGGATGGATTGCTTGTCTCAAATGGCAACACTTCAACTTCAGCTGCTGCTCTCTGTTTCAGGGCAGGGATCTGAACCTACAGATTAGGTGTTGTGCATGGGTATCCACTCTGCTGGAGGGAAGAGAGGGTCTCCATCAGCCTGTCTGTAGATCATACTGCCTCTTACTCATTCATGCAGATAAATAAAGACAAGCTATTGAAGGCTGTACCTGCAGCCTGGTGCTTCCAACATTTGTCTTAAACACAACTTGATCCTGGGACATATTACTGAGGGTAGGAGAATCATCTTAGAAATTTTTCTTCTGATGTTGAATGAAATAAAATTCTGCAAACTCTCACAAGCATCATAGAGCTAAAATTTTGTTTTTCAGACGGCCCTATGGATTGACAAGTGGTATTCATTACTTAGAAGGCTGCTTTGGCCACCTCTGAAAACATTTCCATTACAAAGTTTCAAGCAGTGGTATAGGCGGGGGAGGCACACAGTGTGCTGTCTTCTGCTAAACCTGTTGACTCAACATTGCAATGTATTTTGCCACATAACAACCCTTCCCCACAGAAAACCACAGGAAAGCTCAGGTGCACAGACCAGCCATTGCTTAATCCTGTGTTGCAGTCAGAACTCTTCTCACTTAGAACCTGTAACCTGTTAATTGCCTTACCCTCATTTATATGATAAGTGGTTCATTTCCTTTATTGTGATTGAATCCCCTCCCTATATTACAAGAAAACTGGAGCTGCAGAGAGTGCTTGATTGGATTTCATTGCTGTAGGCCATTTCTTAAACAGGTTACAGGTTGACAAACATAGAAGGGGGATCAATATCCATCCTTTGCCTCATTGACAAGCTAATCTTTTCAGTAAACATTTCATCAGTACCTGCCATTTGTATACACACCTGCCTCATGAGGATGGAGAAAGCTCTGCTTTATAAGGTTTAGGTAACTAATAAATGAAAAGACAAGAATATAAATTGGGCAAATCATTAATGTAGCATTTTTAGGAAAATGGCCTTTCATTGCCTGCAGAATATAACCAAACACATTTCCAACCACTCTTAATTTTAATTAGGTTGCATTACACTCAGACTCGGTGTCAGTTCCTGTTTCTTTAACTCAGCTTGTGTTGCTCTCTCAGAAAGGTCTGTCCCTCAGCCCAAAATCTCACACTTGCCAGAGCTGAAGATATTAAATGAGCTCAAGGGGACTAAACTGTCTCTTTTTCAGGCATGTGGCCTGCCCACTTTTTGCCTGCTTTTTCATTCCAGTGCAGATAAGAAGGGCTGCCACACTCAGTAAAGTGACATCCTCCTCTCTTATCATAGGAAACAGGACTATTTTGAGTGGGGATAGAAGCTGAGGTTCTACTAATCATTTAAAACACATGAGTCATACTCCAAAAGAAAGCAAGACCGTTATGTTAAATGTGTTGGGAGACTTTTTTTTTGTTTGCTTTTGTGTCACATGTTGAAGCCTCCTTCCCCCACAAGGGTGTGGGCTAGAAACTGGCATTGTCTCTGACATAAATAAGGGCCAAGAGAATCACTATATTTAGGCTTCTCTTAGAGTCCTCTGTATTAGAATTGCATGGCTGGATGACAAATGTTGCCATAATTGGTGACGCTGGATTTCAGTCTAACCTAAGATGGAGTATGAACACACTCCTTGCAAGGTCTGGAGTGACGGAAAATGAACAGGAAGCTTTGAGTTGACAAGAAAATTAAGCAGTTCTGATATGGATACTTTTAGTAATTATTCTTATTACCCTCCTGTCTTTATTATTAACCAAAAAGTGTATCTTAGTGATGCAAACAGGCTCTGAAGCATGCCAGGTAATTTAATTCTTTGACTAGCCCTTCCTCTGCTGCCAGGATCCAAAGCTGCTACTGGCTGTGATAGAGGGCTGCACTATTTCCTCTTGCACTTCTGAAACACCACCAGCAGAAGGATGTACACATGAGAAATAACTCCTTTCCAGGTAGAAAAGTCTCCCTTCTCTGCTCACCAAGGCTGACAGAAGTGGGTCTGGTGCAACCTGGCCATTGGTGCATGTGCTGCTTTAGCTAAGCTGCTTCTGATCACAGTACAGGACTGGGTGTTACTCCAGCTTTAGGCAGTGTTAAGGCTTCTGGACCATCTCCACAGAGAACTGCCAGTGGGTGCTGGGATGGGAGATACTGGTCCTCTGCAGTCATATCAATACAGGCAGGATACTGCAGCAGCTCTGCTTATGGTGTGTGTTTGTTCCTTTGGACACCTTTAATTTGCCAACTCACAGAGCCCTGCAAACCAGAAAAAGTCCCCTGCAATAATTTCAGAGGCAAATTCTTCAATTTCTCATTAACTTTCTTGTTTCCTTTCTTCTGTGACATAAAGAAGCTTTACAAAGTCACACAGTAACACTTTCCAGTCAAATACATTTTGCAGAGAGTAGAATATATTAGAGGGGGCGATTTCCCCAGGTGTAACTTCACTGACATCACTTAAGTAATGCCAGAAATATTTGGTGCTGAATCTCACTAGTGAAAAATGAGGTGATCACTACTCAGTGACATCACTGAGTGTAAAGGCAGGGTAAAGGTCAGGGGACCACATACACTGTTCCTTTTCTCCTCAAGGGAGTATTTCAAAAAGTATTTTAAAATACGTAGTAACTGAAAGCAACACATCTCAGCTGTCAATTCTATCATCTATACAATATTAGGAAGAACAAGTAGAAAGAAAGGGATCAGGTAATGTCCAGCAATCTGAAAAAGTAGTTAATGTAACATTTTCCCAGCATATTGGATGCCTTCTTTTCTCATATCCATCTAGTCCATGTATGCTTGAGAACTTTTGTTTTCTAGACTCTTCAATTAGCAAAAGTGGTGTTAGGATACATCTTTTATTTTCTGCGCAGACTAGAACAGAAATGTAATAACAACAACAAAAAAAAATCCCATACCCATAGGTTAATTGCTAGCAAATGTTGCTCAAGCAGTCCTGGGTATGTTGATTAATGGCCTCAGTGAGCAGCTGAAAAATAGCTGGGCTGCTGGAAAGATCATTAGCAATTTTAACTCCTCAGCTATTGTGATGAGCATAGAGAAACAATTGCTAACATGTATAATACATTTTTCTGAGTACAGTGGCACACTGAAATCAGTTATAGCAAGGGAGAAACAATCACTGAGTTGTTATTGAAATCAATTTTATAGAAGTTTACAAGACACAGAAAGAAAAGAATTTTTTTTCTTGTTTTTCAAAAGCTTTTGGACACCTCCTTGATAAATGCATGGGAGGTTTTATATGTAAACACAAATACTCAGTTCTGCTCATTAAATCTTATTATTTGGAGGAGGAGAGGGACAGAGATGCTGTGTGAAAGGTACCATGCCAGCAAGCAGACCCTTTTACTTGTGAAGGCACAGCAATATTAAGGAGAGCCTTGTGACAGCACAAAGCTGGCAGTCCAGAGGCTGAGGAAAAGAATTATGATCTTTAAGCTGCCCCTGATCTTCGAAAGCTCTGAATACCACTGCCTTCAGGAGACTGTGATCCTTTTGGGAATTCATGACAATACCTCTCCTTACCCAGAGTGGCTGCAGACCCTGAGGGTGCCACAGTGCCAACTGAAGTTTTGGGGAGGAAATCTCTCAGCAATCAGAAGAGGTGAGTTCAAAGCTCTTACAGACCACTCCTGGCCATTTACACCACATAAAACCAGGGCAAGGATTCCAATATCTTCCTTTGGATAGATGCTCAGCTCCACAAACACAGTGATAAATTGCCTTTTTCTACTTAAGTCCTCAGAAAAGAAGGAAATATCACCTTCAGGAGGACTCTTTCTAGTGAGGCTTCTGCAGAGCATGGCCCCAGAAAGATCTGAAGCACTGCATGCAGGAGGCTGGGAAAACAGACAGCTGAGAAGAAAGTTCATAGAAACACACAATACTGCTTTGTTCAGGAGTAAAGCAGCTTCCAGAAATTATGATCAGGTTCCTTGAAATGATGTGCTTTTCTGCTGACTGTGTGGTAGGGAGGATGTGTTGGTACATAGGTCTGTCAAAAGCAGCTCTGTGTTGCTGAATGATCTTTCCAGTCCTAAGAGTCCTTGATTCACTTCAGGCACAGCTGGGGCATCTCCTCTGTCTGCTCTGCTGCATGAACCAGATGTGTGCAGAACGATCCTCTGAAGTCCTGCTGATGCTTGTGTCAATCCCCCCATATTCCTTGAGCCACCTGCCACCTTCAACCCCAGGAATTTCACAATGACCTCTGCCCACCAGATCATGTCTTTACTGAAAAGAAGCATAAGCGTGATACACTTGTGAACATCGCTGTGTCCTGGACTATCCTTTGGTAAGCCCTGGTCTAGGATATAGGCACCATGTAAACCCTTTAATGAAGCATCTCTACTGCTCAGAGCCCTCTCTTCCTGACATTTTTCTGTGCTAACCCAGACAAACTTGTGACACCTACTGTCAGAGACTCCATGATCCATATTAGCGCTCAAATCCCAGGAGGGGAAAATAAAACAATCCTGAAAGACAAGAGAAAAAGGATGGCAAGAAGCTGAAGGCTATAACTGGCTGATAATTAGACAAGTTCAATTGTAGCAGGCTCCTGGAAAGCTCATCAGGAACAATCCCTCACATGGTTTCAGAAAATATGCAACAGGAAATTACTGCCTGAAGGCGCTGTGTTCACTAGCAATTCCCAACCAAGGAAAAGAGAGACAACACAAACCAAAATAATTGCATAAGACTCTTTGAGCTTTACATGCAAGCTCTGCACTTGTCAAGGGAAGTGGGCAAGCAGCCAAAAGTTATTATCAAATATAGGAGAGAAATAGCCAGCCTGTTGGAGAAACAATTCATAGAAACAGAGAAACACAGTATCTTTTACGATGGAAAAGACCTTTAAGACTATCAAATTCAGCCATGAATCCAGCACTGCCAATTCCAGCATTAAACCATGTCCCGAAACTCTGAATCTTTTAAATATCTCGGGATGGTGACTCAACACATTTCCCACAATTTAATTCTGTCTGGAGCAAGGCATTTGGTAATGTATCTGTGATGGCAGGGCAGCGGGAAATCCCTTCATGCTCCTTACACTTGGCACAGCTTTTGTATTGGGGCTTCTAAGGAGAGATTCAGCCAGTGCACAGCACAGACACAAAGCGTGCCAGGCACTCCAGGCTATTTGCTTTGGGTGAGAAACCTACGGGATAGGTAATTTCGTGTGGGAGTTTGCCACTATCATAAGGCAAATGAACCCTTCTTGGCAATCCCACAAAAAGCCAACTCTCTGTAACTCTGTTTTGCAGAAAGCCTAACTAAATGGGGGGAATGAAGAAAAGTGGAGGCAGGAGGACTGGGGAAGTCATCTCTATCCCCTATTGCAGCCTGGAAGGACATTGCTTTCCCTCGAATGGGAGGAAGCACTACAGGTCCAGCCAAGCTCTGAAGCAGTGTTCCAGGCAGTGATTCCCTCCTCTGTGCTCTGCCATTCCCAACGCATCGACAGACACCCATCAGTACACGCACAGATATCCAGCATCACCTTCTCCCTGTGCCTGAGACCAGAGATGATGCTTAGATACTGAGCCAGGACTACAAAACAACACTGTGTCAGCCAGGACACTTTAATAAACACAAGCTTTTTTTGAATTTCTATATTCTTACTTTGGGTTTTGGCAGCTTTTTGTGAATTGCTACATTATTGCTTTGTTTCCTGGCAGCTTAATGTGAATTTTGGATGCAGGTGTGGGTGGACCTGCAGCCCCCGAGCCATAGCTACAGGTGCAGAGGCTGGGCTCACCAAAAAGAGACAAAATATAAATCCTCTCCCTGTTCCCACCACTGTATCTCAGAGTATATTTGTGCGGGCTCAGTTAAACCGGTTCCTCATGGCATTTCCAGTGAAATCGGTGCAGCAGAGCCCCAGACCCCAGCCTGAGTTATTCCCGCGGGTGCGGTGGGATTGAGGCTGTTCGGCCGCGGCCGGAGAGCGGCGGTGCCGGGCGGGATGCGCGGGGCTCGGCTGCCCCCTGCGGGCCGCGCCGGGAACCGCGCTCCGGGAACCCGCCGGGACACGGCCGGAGCGCTGGGCAAGGCCGGGCTCCAGCGGGACCGGCGTGGAGCCTCCGGAGTGTAGGGGTGGGGAAGGCAAGCGGCCAGAAACTGCAAACTACGTGCCAAACTAAGGGGATATCAGATCACAGAATCACAGAACCGTTCGGGTGGGGAGGAACCTCAAAGATCATCTAGTTACAATCCTCCTTGGCAGCCCCATCCAGCGGGGCTTTGAACACTTACGAGGATGGGAGTATCCACAGTTTTTCTGGGCAACCTGTTCCGGTGCCTCACCACCCCCACAGTGAAGAATCTCTTCCGAATATCTAATGTAAACCTACCTTTCTTAAGTCAGTTTCAAGCCGTTCCCCGCATCACTACATGCCCTTATAGAAAGTCCCTCTCCGGCCCTCATACAGGTCCCTTTCACATACTGGAAGAATGCTACAGAGTCTTCCAGGAACCTTCTCTTTTCCGGGCTGATCAGCCCCATCTCTCTTAGCCTCTCTTAGTTTTCATAGCAAAGGTGCTCCAGCCCCTGATCATTTTCACAGCCTCCTCTGGACTCAGCCCAACAAGCACACATCCTGTTTACACCAGGGGCCCCACATGCTCCAGGGATGCAGTACTCTGGGAGCAGGGAGAGGGTCTCACCAGAGCAGAGCAGAGAGGCAGAATCCCCTCCCTTGCCCCTCCCTGCTGCCCACGCTGCTTTTGATGCAGCCCAGGCCACTGTTGGCTTTCTGGGTTACAAGTGCACATTGTCAGGTCATGAGGAACTCCTAGTCAACCAACAGCCCCATGGTCTCCTCAGGAAGAGATTTTGTTCTTTTGGGAAGGTAGAGGGAAGCTGGCAGTTGAAAATGCTTAATGCAGACTTCCTTTTAAAGCATCACCTTTTAAAGACCAATCCCAATTCTTCCCCAAGTGCTCTGTAATTATTTAACTCAGCAGACTAGAAATTAAGGCTCAGACCAATTCCTCTTTTCCCTCCTCCTCCTCTTTCTCCTCCTCCTGCTGCAAAAAGACCTCAGATATCATCTGCAGGTCTCTAAAATTTCTCTATTTTTCTCAGTTTAGCCTATTCTTTGTTGCCAGGGCAGATGTTACTTCTACCTCTAAAACTGTGTCTGAGGAACATTTTGTTTTGCTCTAACCTGACAGGAGATAACACTTCTTTGCCACTTCCCAATCTCCACAACTCTCCAAGATGTGAGAGAGGGTGGGGCAATACACCAACACAGAGTCTTTTAATACTGATGGCTGGCAAGTCAAGGTTCAGTGTACAATTCCCAAAAATCATGTGGCTGTTGAGTGAGTCACATCAGCAATGTGACCCTTCCCTTTGTATTTGAACTCCTACATACACCATGGTTTGCTGCACAGCCAGAGCTCATTTGCAGAAGGTATCAGCATCATAATCTTGGGTCATGAAGAAGTATATTGACAGTCTGGGGTGTTTTAATTGTTACAGTCATACTTACATGGACTCTTTGTGGAGTGCATGAAGCAAGCACTGAGACAATCTGAGTGGCTTTGTGCTTCTTCCACGTCCAGTTACTTCTGATGCCCCTTCAAAATGGTCTTTCTAAAAACCTCCAGAAGTTCACTTGCTATTATCATTTTAAATAAAGATAAGCAGAGCTTTGTTTTGTTTTGTCCTCTTTACCGACCTTCCCAGTTCTCTCTGAACCTAAAATAAAACCTAGGTGGCAGCAGAGAAAGATTCTGACTTGATTCACTCAACTACAATATGTACAGTTTTGCATAAATCATTCAAGGGATCATAGGGCCAATAGCATGAAAGTCATTAGAAAAAACCAGAGTATTTTAACTCTGCCAATTTCTTTAACATCAGCTTTTAACTTTACGTCAGCTGCAGCAAGCCTGTTATTTATTTTAGAGTCCTGTTTTCATTACCATCTTTCTTGTCAGCTGAGGACTGAGGGGAGGAAGGCCCCAAGGCTGCAGTTCCTGAAACATACACACACACACACACACACACACACCCCTGAGTGGGAGTCGAGTGAATTTTCTTTTCTGACAACACGTCAGCCGAGAGAGGGAGCAGCAGAATGAAACAAGGTACAGAGCAGGAGGTCAGGAGACACAGAGGTACTCACTCCTCTTCAGCTTCAACTCTTCACTCAGTCCTTGTATGAAGTGAGGATCTATGATCTGCTGTATGATTTAGCCTCTCTTAGAAAGTTCCTTCTTTCTTTACTGGACTAGAATAGTTGTTGCTTTTATTTCCCCTCGTGTTACAAAAGTAATACTGTCACATGTTAATGTTCTGGAAATAAAATCTGAGGATTATTCTATTAAGAATCAGGTAACAGCAAAGGCTTGAGTAGTTAATATTCAAAAATATTTATTTTTCAGTTGTTGAGTATGTTCAGTTGTTCATACGTGTCAAATTCTTGATTACAGCAAAAAATTGTAGCAAACAGCATCACAGTGACATATAATCAAGCCATAAGAGTGCAGTTTATAACAACTGTGTAAACAAAAAGAAGTTTTTTCATAATGGCACTGAACCAGATTATGGCATACAGAATCTCAACCAAAGTCAAGAGAAACTTTTACAAAGAAAACAAACTCCCAAATTGAAGCACTCCCAAATGAACCTGGTCAAAATGGCCCAATCCACATTTAATCAGAGAAAAGAGTGTCTCCAGATTTTTTTCTTGCTGTCTCTTAAGGAAATTAAATCTTCATTGTTTTCAAGGCATCAATACAGCATGTGAAATAGTACTATTATGGAATAATATGAATAAAGAGCATTAATTATGACAATGTGAATACCCCTACTGTTACATTATTAAAAGAGATGAGATGATTTGGGAATGTTATCACCTGTATGGCATAACACCTTTAAAATATATTCCTTAGGAAATAAAAATAAGTTACTGAGAAATAAAATCCAAAGTGCACCATCAGAGAAACTTTTTTGTGCATAAATATAAAAAAGTAGAATCTTTATTTTCTGCAACGGAATTAAACAATTTTATTATAATACAAGGTACATACTGTAAACTGTAGGATGCACTTTGAACTTAAAATACACTCATCTCAAACGTATTTTATATATCAGCATCTAAAATGGGATGTAAAAATTTTAGGGTTTTTTTTAGGCCATGCATTAGTTATAGCTTGCTTGATGGCTACAGTTTTGCCAGCAGCCTTTTAGTGTTCTGCAAGATCCTCTTAATAAAAACACACAGGTCTGAATTCCACTACATTTTACACATGTATCTTTTGTACAGGTAGTTTTGCATGTGTTCCATCTGCAGAGAGTAGGTCCCACAACAGCAGGAGGTAAAGACAGAGCAATAAGGGTACAGTTATTTTAAAGTACTGGACAGCTGGGAGTACATAATAAAATTACAAGCTGGTATCCTCAGTTTACACAAAGCTATACACTGGTTTGTTTAAAAAAAAAAAAAAAAAAGATAGACATCCAACATGTGCTTACTCATATGGTGACACAGAGTTCACAAACAATTAAAAAAAATCTTACCCATTTTATCCTTCAGAAATGCTGCATATAGTTCATCCTCAAATAAATGGAGGTCCTCTCAGAAACAACAGGGATTTTCCTGATGTGCAGATTGACTCAAGCAACTCATGTAATTGCTTCTTCCACACTGAGACATGAACAGCAATATCAAACAGGAGATTTCATTGAATTGGGCTTAATTTCAAACACTGTTAGGTCCAAATCCAGGTTCACTTGTCATTAAGCAATAAGACTACCTTTTAAAAAAGTAAAGTTATTTTCTTGGAGGAAGAACATTTTCTTCGTAGTAGCCTGGATTTACTACATTTCCAGCTGGATCATATCTAGCCACCACAAAGGTTGAGCCATCACTAGCAGATGCCTTTCCAACTCCCATCTTTTTTGTGTTCTTCCACACCATTGCTGTAAAGTGACCTGAAGACAGAGAGAGAAACATAAACATTCCCTTTAGATACTAAATCTGTAACATCCCCTTTAACATGTGAGGTGCTGAAAGAAAAAAGGAAAATACACAGCTGCTTCTTTGTCTAATATGAGAACAAGGTAAGCACATGAAAAGGAACTCTACCTCTAGCATTTTGCCTTGAAAACCCCTAATCTGATCTGTTTTCATACCACTATTCCCACTTCCATGTCCTATATCCAAATGAGAATACATAGAGGAGAATCATGAAAGAAGTAGTTTGGTAAGTATCTGACTCCAAATTTGACAAAGACATCACAGTCTCGACTCGCTGCAGCATGAACAGCAGTTCTGAGAGTGACTATTATTCATTTGCTTTAACCTCCTCATACTCCCCCATGTGTTTGCATGTGCAACTCTTCAAACACCCCACTGTTTCTGTGGCTTCTTCTGCCTAGTTTAATAGCCACCCCTACATTGTTGTTCCCACTATGCACAGGCAAATCCCCAAATCGGGGAGAAAAGCATGATTTTCTTAACCTGAAACAAGGTCAGGTACCTGTAGCCCTGGTTTCTTGCCTGAGATGTTTTGGTTTCTGAAATTCCTTTCCCAGGGAATTTTCTGTAAACAGGACAAATGTTTATGTTTTGTACATATGTTGTGCATTCTTTTTCTCAGGAGGGACTTCTCCTTGATGTCCCACTGGTTTGACCAATGTGATTGAAGAGGTTTGCCTTTGTTTCACCAATCAGACTGGTCTGTGTAAAATAGTATAAAAGGCAGACAAATCCCAGAAATAAAGGAGTCAATTTTCAGCCTTCTGATCTCGGGGTCCGTGTTGTTGTGGAGTAAAGAAGCAACAGGTACCTCTCTTGCTTAAGTATTATTTGGGGAACAATGCTCTCAAATTCATTTTGCATGGGATTGTCAATATGCAGCCAATGACCTGTTCCCAATCTCCATACTTTAGCTGAAGTGATCTCTGTGAGTGCAGTGATATAATTCAGAAGTCACATGCCAATATAAATAACAACATAGTATATTTAGTAAGACTCCTATACGATTCCAATTTAGTATTTCTTACAAATTAATTTGCCTTAAAAATAAGTTGCCTGTTCAAAACTCTGAAATTGGAGGAAAAATGCAGCACTAAAAAAAAACCCTACAAACTTTGCTTAGTTTTTAATTTCTCTGGGTTTTTTAAACTTTTGTCAGTTTTTAGCAAAATAGCAGAAGTTTTGTTTTTGAAGAGACAGTTCCCAGTCTGAACTTACCTGTCCTGGAAGAAAACCCTGGGTTTTGGAAGCTGTAATTTTTTATTTCACTGTACCATCTGTCAGCCACGTCTTTCCCTGAAAGACAAAAGAAACGTGCTGCAGAATCATGGCATAAACACACAAGTGTAGCTCACTTACAACCTGGCCATTAAGATCTTCTGTAACTTTCAGCTTGGAAGGTAATGAAGACAAATCTCCCTCATCTTGCATAAGTACTCCTGTCATCGGGCTTATACATACAGCTTTCACCAGCTTTTTCCTCTTGAAATATGCTTGAAAATGCCTGTGTGCCACGTTTTCTAAGCAAAAGGCCACACCTTTTACCCCTTCCACCTCCAGGTAAACCAAAGAAAAATTAAACTTTTGATGTCTTTTAGTTTCCCATTTTCTCACCAGCATTGAATATTTTAGATTTCTGAGTGCATATATTTTTAGTGGTTTCTACCTAGCACTAAAGCCATTGTGAAGGTCCATTTTGAGGCACTATAATCTGAGGTACTACAGAAACCCCAAATATTCATTCTTAGGAGCTGCTTCTGTGTGGAAGTCTGTGTGTCCAGCACTGTCTTGTCCCATCGAAGGCTTTCCCTGACAACAGCTGTATAAGGACTATGACTACAGCCAGGGATGTAGCTCAGACCAGAATCTGCAGATGCTATGCAGACAAATGCCAAATGTTGCTTGTTTTCCATTACTGGTTGTTAGGAAATTCTTGTGTCAAACACCGGGGGGATGAGAGGGGCCAGGTTTTTCCCTGAGCAACCTCAATAATGAAATTTCTGCTTAGCATTCCAGGATGCATCATCAAGGCCAGGCCAGGAGATTTCAAAGCAGGCTGCCAAAGCTGTTGAGCCTGCCATCATGAAGAATGCTGGTCCCTGGTGGACTGTTGGCTGCAGAAGAGCAATGACTCACACTTTGCTGTTTTGCCACAAAAAGTCTTAAACTTGCGCACTTCTAAAGTCAGACGCTGCATTCACTTCTTTAAACTTCAGTTTGTTATGACTGAAACCAGCTAAAAGGATGATGCTGTTAGCTTGGCAGGCTGGGTGTCAGAGCCCTTGCTGATAAGCAAATATTCATTGAAATGCCATCTCTAGAGAGGCTTATGAACTAGGAGTATTATGAACTTATATGCCACACTGCTTATTAGGAATAGTGTGTAGTAAACTATTACCTTCTACATAAAAAGGCAACAAAACATCTTTTGCCTCCCAAAGTAAAAGTTTCAGGAAAAATAATTGGTTTCTTTTTGTGTTCTCCGTGTGCCAAAAACCCAAACGCAGCAGACCCGTATTGTGGTTAAAGTATGTAACACATACTTGTTTGTTCATTTCTTGTTCACACTAAAGCTCAAATGAAGACTAAAAGAAAGTGGAAATAGTGACCTTTATGCAAACAAGGGGAAAAGAAAAAGCATATAGTAAAAAAACACAAAACAAACCAAGCAGATCATCCTGTCCCACTCTAGATTTCATGGCTATGAAGGATTTAGATAAGTTTGTGGCAAGCTGGGTATAACAGAAGTACAGAATGTGACTGCTGACATATCAGGCCTTGTGAAGCCCATGTATTATGTGTACAAGTGGTGAAGTGACTATGCTACATAAATAGGATTTTAGCAGATGTAGGACTTCATTCTCACTGCTGCCAGCTTTTTATTCCCTCTGTTAATGTATCAGTGTGAGGTAGTATAAACAGTATTTAAAGAGAAAGTCACCTCCACTTTGTTTACTTTAGTTCTGAGAAGTGTGCCTAGGCTGCACATGACAGAACTTAAAATCTCCATAATGCAAGTATTGCAGGGCACATGGAAGTTTTGACAAATGCTATCTCTTCATAATTAATTTGATTTTAATTTAAAGAATACTGTCATTTGAAAAATTGTTTGCTTTTTCATTCAAGGGAGATAGCAATGGCATCAGGTAAGACTGCTTCAATCCTGTACCTGAAAGAAAATGAGCATAGTTGGGCAGCACAGTCTATCATGTATTAATTCCCACATTTCAAAGATGAAAGCTTTCAAATGACTGAGGCCAGGCAGTTAAAGCTGAGAAGCTGATCACTATTCTCCATTTTTCACATGCAGGATCAAGTTTTCATTACATAGCATTGTTTCCATCATCCTTGAATTAAAAGAGTCATGGCCTCATAAGCTGTGAGAAAATAAAGACTGACTTTTTTCTAACAAAAGAGAAGGTCATCAAAGGACTAGGCAACTTTTGACAAACTCTGTCTTAAAATTGTGTTGAAGAAGTGTCCTGTAAGTGAAGGGAATGAACTGTATCTGTCACATGATACAGGAAGTGAGGGGGAGACCGATGTGGGAGTTATTACCATGTGAGAGGACAGGTTGGTACCTAGTGATTAAATAGGTTCTCTTTCCTCTGAAATACTTTTCTTCTGATTCTTTGCCCTTTGTAGAACAGTAAACAATGCCCTGGTGGGACACAAGCCAAACCAGTGTTGAAAGTGGCAGCTGGCACACAGAGGACTAAGGAAAACCCCTGCTTCAAACCCAGTGACACCCAGGCTTCCACAGAGAAAACAGCACAAGGGTCAGGAGTGCACTGAGCCTACCTGCTTTAGCAGCAACTTGCATCCTCAGATTTACTGGTTCAGAAAATTGACCACAATATTTCCATTTAAATGTATTATGGAATAAATTATGCAGTCATATTTATGGTCTGTTTTGATTGCTTTTCAATGTTTTGTTGAAAACAGCTCCCCCTGCTTCCAAAGTTCCTCCAGAACAGAGGAAGTTGGTTGCTGTTCAAAATGCTTTTCAGTCAGAAGGAAAAAAAAACACACAAAAAATTTGGTCACATCCCTCATTCCTGATCAGAGCAGAAATTATAAGGTTTACTCCTTTCAAGAAGCACATGGATCTGCCTTGCAGTCAGAGCTGCAGCTTCTCTTCTGTTGCTCTGCTTATGGAACTGGTTCATAAACAATCTGCTGGGCTTTTTTATCAGCCTTCCTCTTTGCACTGCTGTAAACCACACTCAGAGTTTCAACACTTTCACTATGGAAACACAGTTTGACTCTACCCTTCTCCCAGTGAGAAGTCACTGATGACCTGCTCAGTTAGGCTTACTAGATGTTCATTTCAGAACAGGCTGAGTCTCACTCCAATGAGTTGCAATTGTGATGGACAATCTTGCTCACATGAAAAATTGGTGCAACAACTCTTGAACTAGTGTCCAAGTACAGTTTTGCCCAAGACTAGGATCACAACCAGCACAGTGATTTGATTTTATTTACACAAGCTACATGCTTGCAATGTGACCACACTGACTGCCTCAAGCTTCCTCAGAGGGTCAGAGGAGTGATGACCATGTGGGCTCAGCCCATATGTAGGACTGACAGTCTAAATTATGTCCCCCCATTATCACGGGGTTACTGCATGTAAGCAGGTGCCATTTACTCTTGCCTGGCCATGCTCTGCATCTCATCAGTTGTGCTGTTGTCCCACTAAATGTCATTTCTAGCTATTCTCCTGGGCAAGGAGCTCCATTCTGTGTGGATGTTGAGGGTGTGAGTGCCAACAACAAGTACCAGACCAAGCCTTGCAGGGACCTCTGTGTCTGTGGTGCCAGCAACTGCAGCACCAGCAAAGCATGAGAGGGACCTGCTGGTGAGCAGGGGAAGTGCTCTGGGAGGAGTTGCTACAGCAGTGTGTGGCCATTGCAGGGTGGGTTCTGGGCAGCAGCCAGGGATCTGTGTGTGTGAGATGCTCTGTACTGGCAACTGGAGTGGAACTGCAGCCTCAGGAATTGGTATGTCCCAGTGCAAGCTACTGGTGAGATCGGGATCCAGGGACAGCTACTGGGCAGACTGAATGTCTGAGCTTAGTTACTGCTGAGATCCACACAGGAATTCTATTTCTATTATTTTATTTTATATACATATACACAAATGTAATTAAACATTATAAAATATACATTATATCTACTTCTAAATAATTTCCTGATAAATATATATTTGTATTTTTATATACTATATTAATTTACTTATATATACTTCAGTAACATTTATTGGAACATATATTGGAGCCAGCTGGAAAATGAAAGAGGAAGAGGCCACTGGTGCTGTTCATTTTAATACTGGCTGCATCTGTTTGTGCTGCTCTGCACATAAACAAGTGTCCATGCTATATGTGTGTAAGGCTGGACACACATTTCCAGCCTCACCCTTGGGAGCACAATGCTATGGCAGCCCTATTCCTGTATTCAGCTCCCCTCAACATTTAATTTCTCTGGGCCCAGCCTTACTGTTTCTCCTCATACCAAAGAACACTTAAATTCTCAAGCAATCACACTAAGTTGCTAAAAACATTCTAATAGAATCACATAGACCATATTTCTCTGATCTACTTAAAAATTAAGTTTTCACAACATTCCTTCCATTAGTCTTAGGGGAAAGAGAGTAGATTTAACATTGCCTTCAAAATAAAATATCTGCCTAGACTAAAGTCATACCAATGGCTTTTGGAAGTAATTCTCTACTTTGAACATCCCTCATGCAGGTCTTTATTTTATTTTACTTTATTTAACAATATTGTATGAGCCTGGTGTTAGACAGCAAGAGATACATCAAGGCAGGCCTTCAGTCAGAGCACACTCCTCCAGGATTTGGGCAGACAGTGCTTGTGCTGTTCTGCACACCAGTCCCAACCTTAGGAGACCCAGATTCCTGATAGCTGACCATGGATTTCTCTTACAAGCTCTCTAGAGATTTCATAAGCCACAGTGTTTACACCAGCAACAGAGCATGCTCTTCTCAGCCTCGCCAGCCATCCCAAGCAGAATTCACACATCCAGTGCTTGCCCTCAGCCTCCCAACACACGAGAAATGAGATGAGGCACCCTGAGAAGCCTGACATAGCACAGCTGCCAAGGCAGGCTGTGGTCTCTCGCATTAGTGGCAGATGACAGCTCACTTATTTGAGCACAGACAAAGAAAAGCCTGCCACAGAGCACTTCCTGCAGGACTGGAGGGAGGAAACAGCTGTCAACTATTTCTTGGATTACAGGGATAAACATATTTCTAGCAACAGCTTTAGGCTATGTAACTCTAAAATCCTGAATAGAATTCAAGGTATTCCTGTACCAGGAGAGGAGTCATATTAGAAGGCTTTATAGTTGAAAGCTTAAATCTTCCCTGAAACAAGAAATGCATCTTCTGGCATTATTACAGAACTCAGCAAGAGCCAAAATAAACATCAGCGTCAC
The DNA here is from genome assembly GCA_013400435.1 of Pycnonotus jocosus. Classification (NCBI taxonomy): domain Eukaryota; kingdom Metazoa; phylum Chordata; class Aves; order Passeriformes; family Pycnonotidae; genus Pycnonotus; species Pycnonotus jocosus. The sequence continues at coordinate 103,593 of VWYP01003839.1, read as the reverse complement.
TTTTTGCAAGAGAATACAGAGTATTCTAGAGGTTTATTGAGTCTTGCTTTATCTGGGAAAGAAACCAGAAGACACTGCCTGCCTTTGTTAAGCCCCTGAATGGATGTCTCAATCCAAATTTCAGGCTCGTTGAGCAGGTTACAAATTAACTATCCAGAGGGAACTTTATGAGAAAAAGAGGAAGAATGAACTAACTCCACAGAGGTGAAGACTAAGCCTAGATGAGAAAATAACTTCCTTTGAAGAGCTAGTTTTCTCATTCTGGTACATTGAGTGATCCTGCTGCATGGGAAATGTAGAAATGTTTCTCAGAACAAAAGAGGATGTAGCTTAATTTTCTCAACATGGCATTTAATCCTGTGGATAAAAACCAGCAAAACTTCTCAAAACTGGAAAGTTATGTATGGGAACTGGGCATTGAAAAAAACAGACCAGATCCAGAGAAAAGACAGACATTATGTAGGATTAGTGTGTAACGTTTCCAGCTCTCTAAATGGAAATTCTGTGGCTTTAACCTCGAAGGAAGGAGCACAGGCCATTAACACAAACAAGAAGAAAGAACTAAGCTCAGTGAGTCATAGCCACTATGCAAACTCTGCCATACATCTGTGTTTTCCCATGCTGCTCCAAATCCTTTCCTCATATCCTTGCAAAGGATAGATTATGAGCAGATAAAATTGTATTTTTCCACCATGGGTTTCTTTTTCAACATGAAAATGTACCCACTTGGGACTAGAGTTGGCACTTGAAGAAAAACCAAACAGCATCCCTGGGACTAAAATTCACTAAAATTTCCAGATCCTTTAAACAAAGCCTCCAGCCTGCAGAAACAAGCTTCTGTTTCTTTGGGGCTGTGCTGGAAATTCCAGGGGTAGATTGGAATAAAGCAAGCAAGTGGTCACTTTTAATACATCCCACCTGCTGTCCCAGCAGGCTGAGGCATGAGCCCTGCTCACTGGAAGGAAGCAGGAGGGAAGAGCCTGCTGAATCTCTCTCCAGCTGAGGGCTCACTACAGGCTGTCAGTCTGACCAAAATTCAGCTCCTGGGCCACCCAAACCAAAGGCTCTCAGTTACACATTACATTTGCAATAAGAAAATACATGGTGTAAAATAGTCTTCAAAAATGTAATCATGGAAAAGGGCTTAAAGCTCTACAGCTGACAGGGTGGGAGATACTAGTGGAAGGACATCAGCCACTGTCACTTTGGTGTCCAGTCCCCTGCTTTTGCCCCCACCAACAGGAGCTGCTGTGCAGTGTGCAAGAGACATTTTTTCACTTCCCTCACCACAGCTGGGCTGTGGGCAGACCTCTCTTTGGCTGGGACAAACTAAGGATAAAGGTGAAGTAGGGGGCATTGTCAGCTTCCTTCCCTCCTGCCATGGACACCACCACAGACAGCTCCACAGCAGGGACATAAGGAGCAGCCTAGCTGCCAGGTTCTGTCTCCAAAGGGACACAACACACCACCACAGTCCCTTACTCCCTCTGTGCCCACATGTTCTTCCTGCTCTCAGGACACACAGGTGACTGCAAACCACCAGCCTGTCCCCAAGGAGCCTGGGCTGGGCTGTGCTGGATAGATTTTTGAAGTAGAGGAAACTCCAGCACTCTTGCAACCAGATGCTCTGAGCCCAAAGTACTTGAGATAAAGCATCTGCCAGGTGTCTGTGAGACAACAAGAGAAGAGAGCTCACCTGACTGGTCATAGGATGCCCATGCTAGGTTTTCTCCACAATTCCCATTAGCAGACTCAGAGCTGTGCTTGAGGACCCTCGTGGTAGCCAGTTCTTCTGCATACCTAGAAAAGGAATCCACACATTGGGTCAGGGACCACAGCTGCAATGAGCAGAAAGGAGGAGGATCAGGAGGAAGAGAAGGATATGCAAGCAAGGAATTGTGCTGGAAGATGACGGGTTTAAGTCAAGTTGCAAAGCCCTGAACCCAGAGATGCTTTAAGGTTACATAGATCTATGAGTTAGGCAAAGGAAAAACACATTTTCCCCATCTTTATGAGCATCTATATAAATTCTGAGGAGGGTCTAGAAGAAATCAAAGGGCAGATCCCCTTGCACCACATTTTAACCAGCACCTGGAAATCCACTGGCCATCCTTAGCCACAGCTGCTGGTGGAAAGGGAAGTACCTACAGCAACTGCCACAGGTGTCACCTCCTGGCATTTCTAGGTCCCCCACAGGAGTAAATTAAATGTTCTCAGTGAGACTGGAAAAAAAATCAGAAGTGGGGATTCAGGCAAAGCAAGTGTAAACTGCCTACATTTACAAATGAAAGAAAAAAGTCAAACATAAAAAAAGAGCAATGTACCAGGCAACGAGATAGAAAAGAAGGGGATCACATGGAGACTCTGGGGAACAACTGTGTAAACCAGCATAGGGATAAGCTGCACTGTTTCCATAGAATTTGACATGTGTGTGAGTCTGGGATGTATTTTATTTTCTTAGAACAATAGAGTTAAGAAGAACATAATGGGTAAAACAATTACTCTCTTTTTTCAACATTGGAAAGGCTTCAGTACGGAGACAGGGGAATTGGAAAGACCATTTGTTATTTCTTATAGCGGCAAAACAGAGGGCCATAAGGTTGTAGATTTAAAATTCCAGCAAGACAAAGCACTGCTTCCACACTGTGCAGCAGAAGTCATCACCACAAGGACAAGGCAGGCACCACAGCACATGTGAGTTTGAAAAAGAGAGAGGCAAATTCACAGTTTATGGATGTGGGAAGGAATCTTCAAAGCATATTAAACAACAGCAACAAACAATTGAAGATACAACTTACTGCTTGGGAAAACCGTAATTTCCAGGATGAATCTGTAATTTTCAGGAGAAGATAATGGGGGAAGGATCACATTTGTTTTGGTCTCCTACTCCTTCCTTAATCATGAGTTACTGGCATCTGGCAGAGACATTGATTTTGTCCAGTTGAACATTTTGACCCAAGTACTTCAGTCAGTAGGTTCTAATTTCCTTCTGCCCTAATCCTCCCATCAAAACAACAACAAAAGAGTATTTAGCTACATCCATTAATTTAGAAATAATGAAAACTTGTCAGTTGTCAGTTAGCTAGATTGTGGACTAGAGGATCTTTGGATGTTATCTCTACAGTCCTATAATTTTTCTCAGGATCCTTATACCCCAAGTTAGAGGCAGGACTGGGACAAAGTATACCTTGCAGATGGATGAAACTGCCAGGGATTTGAGACAGAGGGTAATTAATCCACTGCAGCTCAGGCAGCTGAAAACACGAGATTTTCATCTGAGATCATCACCCTATGCTTCATTATAGTCAGAGATAAACAGACACCTGCTGAGGCTGACTCATCTCATGTTAAAGCAGGGATCCAATAGTCAGTTCACCTGTCACAATAACTGTACCTGAAAGCAGTAGGAAACATACCATTTTCAACACAGGTGGAGAAGCATAGAAAAGTACCCAGAGATACATCAAATACATACCAACAAAGGGGTATATATATAGGATGTACCCAAAGAAAAGGTGAAGTTCTTCTTTTAATTTAAGAATATGCAAAATCTGTCTTGACAAATATAAGATTTCTTATATTTCATGTCTTTTATTCAGACCAAAACATTTATTGTTCTTTTTATCAACCAGTTTTACCAGTCTCTGAACATGTATTTTAATTCCTACAAGTTAAGTTACAGACCTCAACCAAAGAGAGGTTTCCTTTTGCTGTTCATCACAGTAGGGTGTCAGCTGAGACCAAAGACGGCTGTGAGTTATTTCTGAAGGATCTAAAAATACCCAGCAAGGGCAACAGCACACTTGGAGATAAATGTGGAGCAATGCATATTTGATAGAATAATCTCAGCTATTCATACAAGCCGACTTGTTCAAACCAAGTGTTGCACTTCTGAGACCCAACAAGTGCTACTGACAAGTCAATGAAATCTCCTCCTCACTGTGAGCATGAAAAACAGAAACGAAAAAAAACAACCCTTAGAAGAACAGAAGGAAAGCCCCAGCAGATTACGAGGTTGGTGAATGAGTCATTGGCATTCCACATCTTAGGAATACTGTATCCAGTTATAATGGTGTCTCAAGAAAAAAAAAATAAGGAAAAAGTGAAAACACCAAGATTTTTCTTGCTGCCAGAGGTCATATCCACATGCCATTTACATGGTGTGTTGTACAGCACAACACCTGGGAGAAATCTAGGAGCCAGGAGCCAGTTCATCTGCATGACATCTGTGTCCCATCATTCTGGAGCAATAAATCAGGTTCTGGAAAGACTACAGCATCTCTGTGTCCCAATCACCCAGCACAGAGAAATCTGCATGGTTATGGTAGAAAGCTAATGGGAGGAGATCTTATGTTTAGTGTAGGGCTCAAACTGCCCACCATTTAGTATAATCTACCTTCAGAATAGTTTAATCAGCATTTACTCCTTCAGTTATCTCCTTTGTACTGTGAGGATCACATAAACCCCCCCACAATTTTAAAATCTACTTTTTGAAAAAGATTGCTGTAAAGAGAAGGGAATTAATCTGGTTATTGTAACTACAGTAAAGAGGACAAGTAGTATTGGACTCAAATTTTTGTATGGAAGACTCAAGTCAGAGAGCAGAAAGATGGATCTACTGTATGTTAGACTGAGAAGAAGTTGTGCAATCTTCAACACTGGGGAAGAGGCAAGATGTTTTCTTTCTGACAGAACAGAGAACATATAATACTTTTACTTTTGGAGCTGGGAGATAGATAAACGAATCTGAAATTACTACCTCCTGATTCCACTGATCTTAGACCAGTCACCACTTCTTACCATGTAAAAGTTTTTTTCTCACAATTTCAGCAGGAGTATATATTCTCCTGCAGATGACAATTCCTCATCTGACAGAAGTGGTGGTGAAGCAGGTTTTAGACAACTGCCCTCTGCAGAGGACACCTACCAGTGCAGACAGATGTAGTCCACATTTGAAAAAGGTTCCAAGAAAGACTTATACAATTGTGACTACAGAAGTGTCCATGTGACCAGCTACTGCTATGTGATGGAAAAAGAGATGAAAGAGTAGAGTCCCTCACTTTCTACTCAGTAAGTCTTCTCTGGTTATAAGATGTCAAAAGGCAAATATCTTTGCAGTAAACGTAGTCAAACCTAACAGACAAAAATGTCACAAATCTCATTAGAGAAAAGAAAGGACTGAACTCACTGTTGGGCTCCTCTGTTTAACTTCTTGCAGAGTTTCAATGGGGGGACTCCATGTTTCTTCCTGTAGTCATTGTGTACTTTCAAGACTTCTTCAGCAAATTGTTTGGAAGCTGAAATCACATCAAAAAAATCAGAAAGGTCTGTCAAATACAGATAGTAGTGAAGACAGAAAAAGCATACCCTGTACCTAAGCCACTGGTGCAGGCTGGACAGAAGAACACAAGAGTCCCACCCTCATTACCTGGCAGCAGGCTGAAATGAACCACTAATGACTTCCATTCAGAAACAAACTCTGAGAGACACTCCCATTGGGAAGCTACAAACTCACCAAAGGTTAAAGAAAACTTTGATCCTCACTGCTTTCCTCAATGGCTAGGTGATTTAAGGTTAGTCAATCAGTTTGTCAGTTTAAAACAGAAATCAGGGTGACTGACTTTCATTTTAAGCTATCAGAGCACTGCATCACCATTCCAATCTCAGAGTAAGCAACAAATAAGTCCCTCAAGGAGATGCATTACAACTGCAAATTATTGTCCCTCTATGCAAGAATTGTCTGTATTAGTCAGGGCACCACCTAAGGAGAATGAAGATACTAAAATATTTAGATATCTGCAAGTACTTTGAAACATGCACCATTCTTCTAATTCATTTTATAGTACAAATTCAAAGAAATCTCAAAATGCATCTTTATTTGGCTAAAGACAAATAAATGTTCACAAATAGCAATTGGTAAGGAAAGAAACAACTCCATGGGTTTTTATATTTATTAATGAGTCATCAGCTTCATTTCTAAATATCCCAATAGCATGACTCCCATAATTTTCCTTGTAAGGCACTTCAGAAACCCAAACAGATCCTATGACTAGAAAGTGTTTCCTGTTATTAACCTTAGATTACTCAACTTCCTCTTACCACTTGATCCTAACAACTAAAATCAGTCATTCTCTGCTGTATTAGCATTATTCTCTTCTGCTGTTTGTAATGATGCACTTTCCCCACAACAGAGCTGTCAGTTTGCACACACTTTTCTCAGAACATTTTCCTAAGGTGATTATCCAGCTCACTCTCATGCTTTAGGCTGTTCTTGGAGTTCTCTCCAGTTTCCTCAACAGCACTGGTATAATATAGCAGCCTAAAATAATCTCAGTATACAATGCACATAAGAAAGCCATTACAGCTTCATGCAGTACCTTAAACCTTTTGAACACAGTCTGAAGTTGGGTTGCCTGTTTCCTGACCAAAGTGTCATTGTGGACATATACCTAATATATGCTCCATAACATGCTTTCAGGCTCACTTTTCTGGTATCAGTTTGTTGGTATAACAGAGCAGCCCTGTTGAGCAAGGTGATGTCTGCCCACCACCTTTCTCCTCTTCAGTTCTCCCTCAACTTTGTGTATCACAAATTGCACATCATCATAAAAAAAAAAAAAACAACCCCACACAAACAAAACAAAACAAAACCAACCAAACAAACAAACAAAAAAAACCAAACAAAAAAACCACCACCAAACCAGGCACCTCCATTCTGGTATTCAAGCACACAAACTCCTTTTGGCTAATGAACCCGTCCCATCACTTTTGTTACCACTGCTCACAGCTCACTGATTCTATCAGGCCAGAGTCCTAAACCTCTCATCTGCTCTATTCTAGAGGTAGCCAATTCCTACAGCATCTATCAGAAGACACTGAGACATCCAATTCACCCCTTTCTCTGATGCAGGGGGTCCAACTTTCCAGAAAGGAAATGTTAATACAGCCTACAAATTAAAGACATTGAAAAACACAGCTTTGAAAGTTGCATCACATATTCCAGACTACTGGTTTTTTGCTTGAGACCATGCTAAACTTGTGGCTGTTATCACCTAGACTTAATATCCCACTCAGTGCTGAATAGTAGATAAACAATCCGACCTGCAAGTGTGGAAGGTTCTATCTAAATAATTTGCTGCCAATGACAATATCGAATTGCAATTCTAATTTAAAAAAAAAAAAAAGTCAACTGAAATACAGATTGTGTCATTGCTCAGTCCAGACATTAAGAGAAATACTGCTCTGTATAATAAAGTAGCTCTGTACTAACTTTCTGACTTACAAAGAGTAAGAAGTCATGGACAAGACTGAGCTGCTTCTAGCTACAGCAGGCACTGCTATGCTGTCCCTGGAGAACTTCCATCCTCCCCTTCCTTCAAAGGTGGCTGCTATAGAAATGCTTATCTTCTGTGACTCAAGCTCATGTGCTAACCACCTCCCTCTGTACAGTTTCTCCCGTGCTTGATGATGTGTGGAGAGGGACGCCCAAGTGCCAGATATATTTCAGATTTGTTTCAGAATGCGTGTTAAGTTTTTCCATTTCACCAGTGTTCCATATACTGAGAAGCCAGGCATTAAAAGTGAGAGTTAATGGGAGTTTTCAGGCTCCCACCCAAATGGGAACAGCTTCCCAAACAGCTGTGGAGACGTACTTCTTTCCCTTCATGTAAACTGCTTAAGCTGCTTGAAAAAAATAATTTTCTACTGCCAGAGAGTTAAGTTTGGTCATGAATCATTACACAGCTTAATAAGTAAAACAACTGAAGGTATTAGATACAGTTGATTGCTTCTCAATATTCAATTATTTGCCTCTATTTCTTATTCTTCTAGAACATTGGCTAAGATAATGGCAACATGTGATGAATTTCTAGGCTATGATTTGGTACAGAGCATATCTTAGAGCTGTTATGCTCTTGGACTTTCAGTTTCATTGATCAGCTTTGTGTGACAGGGAAAAATAAGCAGAAGAATCTAGGTTGTCTTTTCCCATCACATTTGTTTTTCAGAGAATTCTATTTCTCTGTTCTTACTCTCTCTAAACAATCTACTCGGTCTTTCTTGCATGAAGAGCTCTTCATGCCCGAATCCATACAGCCTCTTCTTAGAGCCATCTTCTCCTGCCATTTCTGCCTTAGTTTGGGCATCAAAACAGAGATGAGTTACCCAAATGTGTTCCACAACACGAGCTGCCCTGCATCACCTTTGCAGCTGTCAACTGCACCTCCTCCTCTGTCTTGTGGAGCACAGAGTTGATAACAGTGAATGGTTCCACAAAGCACCAAATCCCTACACAGCAGGAATGCTGTGGGTAGCCTTTACCTCAGCACTCAGGACACACAACATTACAGCAGGCACACACATGACTAGCAAAGCATGACTGCCTAAGTCTCCACCCCAGTGACTCAAAAATGAGCCCTGTATCAATCTCTAGAGGTATTGTTTCTTCTCAGTGCCTTTTGTCCTATTGTTTATGGATCAACCTTCACAGGTAATGTTTTACTTTCCACAAATACTAATTTTTTCTATTTAGCCTTCAAATAATTAGTATATAAAGCTATCAACAAGAGAGAGTTGGAACTGCTCAGTCTAGAGAAGACAAAGCTTTGGGAAGACCTTATCATGGCCTCTGATTAAAGGGGGTTTGTAAGAGAGATAGAGACAGACAATTTATTAGGGCCTGTAGTGATAGGACAAGGGGTAACAGGTTTAAAATTAAAGAAAGTCAATTCAGGCTAGATGTATGGAAGAATTTTTTTATGATGAGGGTGATGAAACACCAGCACAGGCTGCCCAGAGAGGTGGTGAAGAACCCATCCCTGGAAACATTCAAGGTCAGGTTGGATGGGGCTCTGAGTAACCTGATGTAATTGAAGATATACCTGCACTGGGGGTTGTATTAGAGGACCTTCAACAGTCTCTCCCAACCCAAATGGCCCTATGTTACTATGAAACAAACCTCATTCAGAATCCTACACAGAAGGGTACTATTACATCTGCCTCAATCTCTTTGAACCCTGACAGAGGCCTCAAACTCTCCACCCAGTGTGTGCATTAGAGGTAAAATGAGATAATGACTACCCCTTTCAATCTCCTCCCAAAAGTAAATAGCTAGATAATGTGCTCATATTATAACAGGATAGTGCATATTACTTCCATATTACTCTTTTAGGCTCAGAACCTGGGCAGAAAGAAACTGTCCTGCTTCCAGCCAGGCCAGGGCTAATTTTTGCAGTAGCCAAGAGGCAGCACAGCTAGGACCTGGAAATTATTCTATACCACCTCTCATCATTTTCCAGGATTGGGGGAAGGACCCTCTTCCATGTCAAGGTAGTGTGGCATAATTAGGTATTTTAGGGTCTGAGTGGTAGTGAGCATTTCCATATGAATCGCTCACCTGTCTTGTACATTTTTCTATTAATATTGTTGCTGTTACTCTTTGTTTTCTTCCTGTTTCCAGTAAATTCCTTCTCATTGCTGTTTCCAGTGAATTGTTCTTATCTCAACATGTCTTTACTTTTTGTTTCTCCAATTCTCCTCTCCAGCCACCCATGGGTAGGGAGAGAGGGGATTGAGAGAGCAGTGCATCATTTAGTGTGGTTTCAATGGGAACACTAAATTGGAGAATACCATTCCTAAACCACAACAGAAGCCAAGTGCCAGAATACATGAAGAAGACACATGCAAAGTAGATAGAAGATACATAAAAGGTAATCAAGCAACGGTTTGAACACTGAGTTTAAAGCTCTGCTTTAAAACTGAAATTCCTTCAGTCTCCCCTGATTTTGCGTAATTGCTTTACTCTACCCTGAGAAGCAGAAGTGGGTCATGGAATAAGAATGCAGCAAATACAGCTTTTAGTATGTCCAACAGGTTTGTGGAAAAATAATTAGAAGGTTTAGGGAACTGTAAAGTAATCACATTAAAAAGTCCTTTGTTACTGTCCCAGGTAACTAATACTTCTATCATGACAAACTTCTCAAAGTGTTTTCACCAACTGGAAACAAACTAAATTCTTGAGTAAAAGAGATCCCAGCCTCTAAAGACCACATTTACATCTAGACTCTTCTAAGAGAATTGACATTTATTATTAATCTTTATCCACACTTGAAATGCAACTCTTGGTAGCCATCCCTAGCTGAATCTTTCACACTCTGTGAATAGCGTTCCTTCTACAGAGAAGTGATGGATGTCTAACTGATATGAGAAATGTTAAGAAATCAGTCATATTCTACTGCACTTTGACTCAGCTCTTCTGGTTTGAAGCCACAAATGCTTCAGGGTGGTCTCATGCTGGCTGGTGTCTGCAGCAACACAGGGGGTGAATGTTCCACACTTCTTTCTCCATGTATTTAACTGCACTTTCTTGCCCCCATCTGGGACTGTAACATCTTCCAAGACTGGCCCTTAATGCTATATGTCATTTGGGAAAACAGATCTGATATTCCAATTCATGAATCATTTCCAGCCATAAAAACTGATCTCCCCCAGTCTTAAACTCCTTTTTTCTCTACAATAACTGGCTGATGGCTTGGAAACATACAGAAGATATGAAACCATGTATAAACCCCAGAGGAAAGGAAAGATAAAATCATACTATGTTTAGAAAGTATTGTGTCCTGGGTGGGGTTTCCTTGTCTCCTTTTACACAGTCAAGAATTCAATAAAGGGGCAAGGTCTCCATCCTATACAATAGGCATTTATGAGAGATATTGTAATTGTTGGTACATTATTTCCCTTCCAACTTGAATTATCCTGTTACCTTATGAAAAGTTAGAAGAGAAAGTATTGCTTATGGAAGTGAAAGGAATTGGGAGTTATAATTAGATACTAGTTTAAATGGGAGTAGTTTCCTGGAACATGCTTATGTTTGCTGCTCAAAATAGCTTTCCCTTCAGCTCAGGAGATCCTTCTTCAGGAAGGAGTTTTGTGATGTTTCTCAGCATCCAGTTCTGCCTGAGCTTTGCTCACACACCTGCTTATCACTGCAGTGAGCTGTCTGAGTTAACTGGATCTGATGGACAAGGACCCCACTTATTTTAGTATCTGGGCTTGCTCTACAGCAAACTGGCAACTTAATAACCTTACATTACCTGTGCCACATGATGTAGCACACTCTTTTCCCCCATACCCAATCTGGGGCATGTGGCCTGAGAATGTGAAGCTGCTGATGCAATAATGTTTCGATGACATTAGTCATGTCACTATTTGATTGCAAGTCCTATTCTTGCTGTAATAGACAGTGCTGATTATTTCCTCACTTAAGGCCTTTTATAAGCAGTAAGGCAATTGACTGCCCTGATTAAAAAGGAACACCTGGTAAACTGGAGGCTGCAGAGCTCTGAGAGGCAGCAGAGCAATCTGTAACACAGGCATTTAAAAAACAAGCAGCACTAATCAGCAGTCTTGAGGCCTTGAGCACTCACAGAAGCAAGCTTTCACTTTCACTGGAGGCAAGGGTGTGAGGAGAATTCCTTGGCTTGTAGCCTCTGTCTCCTCCAAACTGACCAAAAATCAGAACAGCAAGTAGTCACTTCCATGGAGTGTTCATCTTACACAAGTTTGGAACTGACTGCTCATCATCTCCAGAGCAGCCACTCCTGGCTTTGCATGAAAGACAATCCAAAGTGTTGTTTTTATCACTATCCTGCCAGGAAGGACACCTGAGTATTGTAATCATGCCACACACCCACAGAGACAACATTTGTAGGCAGCTAATGTGTATGCTGCTATCCCTTTTTAAAAAAGACTAAGGAGACCCTCCCATCAGAAAGACCTTCTATTCTTAAGTCCAAGTGCCACAGGACTCCTAGGGCACATGCACTTCCAAATACAAAGCCACAAATGACCTGCATGTGTTAGAATCACACTACACAGGAGAAGTAATTTTTGTTATCTTCTTCATCTCTTCTTTCCCCAACACTGTTTCTCCTTAGAGTTCATAATTACGGAAATTTATAAAAGAAAATAAGGCACAACTCTATTCATCAATTAATAACAACAGAAATCAGCTGTTTTGAGTAATTGAAAACAAGTAATTGAAATGGAGTATTTTTTTTCTGGTCACCTATTCATATTTTGGATGCTGCATGTTCTTATGCTCTGTGGATGGACAGCAGCAGACAGAATCTGGTTTTTACCCAATGCCAAGTTCATTTTACATAGCACTGCTAGCCATGTGGTGCCAACCAAAGACTTTGGAAAGTGAAGAATTTTGCAAACCAGAACCAAAGAGAGATAGAAGAACTATCCCATGTCTCCTGAGATATGCTCCTTCATTTTACACCTCTACCATTCATGTTCTATCATGTTTTGGGGTAGGCATACCTGAACTAGTTTTAATCTCATCAGTTCCAATATCCTCCCACCTTGCTGTTCTGCCAAGGACATCCAAGATAGCTGTGGCAATGCTCAAAGTTTGTTTACTTAAGCATCTCCCTGAGGCATGGAAATATGGCCATGCACATTTCTTCTGAGCATTGATGTGTGTGAACTCACCTATTCAGTAGCAAAAGTCAGGCAGGGAGGGACAGAAATCTTTATTTATTCACATTTACTATCAATTACATCATATGTTTTTCATTCTTCTGCTCAACAGGTTACACACCAGCTCTCACAATTCAAAATCTTTTGAAAAAGGTATTTATTTCACAGAATCACCGAATAATAGAATGGTTTGGATTGCAAGGGACCTTTGAAGGTCATCTAGTCCAATCCTTCTGCAATGAGCATGGACACCTTTAACTATAGGAGGTTGCTCAGAGCCTCATCTGACCTGACCTTGAACATTTCCAGGGATACATTAAATGCTGTTTACAGTGACCTAAACAGGCCCATATTGTCTTCCTACACCACACCCCAGCTCCTCTCATCTACTTGCACAGGAGCCAGTTCTCTACCAGGGAGATTGGGCACCTGCACATCTTCACCTCATCCCCCTCTGCAGGGCCACCCAGCGCTGCTCTGGCTGCTGTTCAGACCTTCGCAGACTGGGCAGAACTTGCCTATATCTGCCTGTAAATACAGAACAGAGATAGGCTCCAATCTATCTTTCAGAGAACAGCACAGCCTCTACAGAAAGAGAGATCTGACATAGCCTTCTGGCCTGTTGAGATAAATAATAAACAACAAAACAGTTAAAGTCAAAATACTTGTTTTCTCATACTTTTTGTTCCTGCACATAGAGCAGCAACAGAAGCAAATTCAGACCGAGACAAGACAGACACACTGCACTGATAGAAAATGCATTTGCATGTTTCCAGTAATAAAAGCTTTCTTCATGAACAACTCCTTTTTTTTTTNAGTCAGGACAGAGAAAGATAAGTCCCAACTCCTTTTTTTTTTTTTTTTTTTTTTTAATGTTCAGAACAATAGCATAGGAAACCTTGGTAGGTATCTCAGTTACTACAGACCATCACATTCTATCTTATTCCTGAGCCCTTCTCACTTGTTTTGGTACTTATCAGCCTTGAACATGAGGAGCTAAGGGTATAATCTAACAGCTGACAGGAGCATGGGGTGGCTGCTGCATTCTCCTCCCTCACCAAAACCCAGAGGGTTCAACAGACAGGTAAAAACTGGGCCCAGAGTACTGCCAAAGCCTGATATATTCCTGGAAGACTTTTTTTTTAATCTGCTGTTTATTGATCTTGAACCCAGCAATCAATGTCCTCTGCACACAAAAACTGGAGATGCGGGGCTATGCACTGAATTAACTTTGGGTTTGAAACATCATTTTCCAACCACACCTCCAGTTCAGTTCTGGTGTAAAGAAAGAGACAGTAACTTATGTTGGCAAGTTCTGCAAATGTCACAATGTTACCAAATACTAAAGTTTCTACCAGTTCAGAACAATCCACCTTCCCTGTTCCCACCAGTCCTGTAAAACCAGCCAGCACAACTCTGTCATTTTGGCAGCTTGTATTTAATTTCTCAGAAAGCAAACAGGTCACTTGTCTAGTATTCCTGTACTTTTGTCATGACCTGCCACAGCTGTCTCTTACCAGGATGCTGAAGTACAAGTCAGTATTTCAGCTAAAGATGTAGCTCATTCTGCACAAAACACAACAGTCCTTTTTACTGTACTCTGAAGATGCACCTTAAGAGTTAAAAACTAGCACATGCTTCGAAATGAGATTAAAACCAGCATGGAAAACTGCACTGAGTCTGGTTCCTGTCTCTTTTCCTTTTGTCAAAACCCTTTCTCAGTGCCTCTTTGTTTTTTTTTGTACTGACTCAACACGCAGAGCAGTGTGTAACTCCCAGCCCTTTCTCTGGAGTCCCACCCACATTTGCAGAAGGGGGAAAAAAGAGGAAAATCAGCAGAAAAATAAAAGCAAACTATAAAAAGAAAACCAACCTCTATAAAATAACAGCAGTATTTACTGAGCCTGACCCTGACTTTGACATCGTCTGCACCCACTCGCCAGAATAAAGAGGGCTATTCCCCCGTAGGGAGCAAGCGGGGCAAGCTCCCTTCCCCCAGGAGGTTGAACCCGAGGGCAAGCGGAGAAATAAGACTTTTAGCAGCCTTTCCTATCACCATCCCAGCCTTTTCAGAGACTCCCACTGCTCAGCAGAACTCCACGTGCTCCAGAGCGGAGGAGTGGAGCTTGCAGCCAGCTGCTTTCCTGAGCATCGCCTGCAGCTGCTGGCAGGGATGGATATCCCCTGTGGGGCGGGGGCTGCCCGCAGGACCCCGGCCTCCGGCACAGCTGCAGCGGGGTCAGAGCCCTGCCAGCACGGCACTCTTAGCAACGAAGAGCTGCCAGCTCACCATCCCCTCCTTTCCCCAGAAACACTTATCCTTGTCGTTTTGGTTAGAGCTCTCTGGGATCTGTTGGGACAGCTGCCTGCACCCCCCACCTAATCCAAGTGGTGTGTGAAAAGGGAAGACCTGGGGGAGGGCAGAGGGGGTCCCCGTGTTTGGTTTAAGTATTTGCAGGAGTTATGACCACGTGAGGCATTTTTCTAACCCTGACAAGGAAGTTTCAGTATGAGTTTGGTTTCATCAGGCTGCAGTTTCCAGGGAAGAAAGCTGAGTCAGAGGCACCGATGCTTTCAAAACTCAGCTCTATCCAATGAAACTCAGCAATGCAAAGTCTCTAGCTCTGACACTTGGAATTAACATTGCTTCAAATATAATCTAACAACCAGAAATACAACACTATTAGAGAGTTTTTATTGAAGAACTGAGATTTCCAATAGCAGGTTTTATTTGCATAGGGATACTTGGACCTCAAGACAGATTTACTAGAACCAAAAAGTTAAAGAAACTGCTCATCTATATTAAAGTAGTGGCCCTGCTTGTCATGAGTTAGAGCACTCTTAAATTAAACCTTCAGGTAATCTCTCCCTTAATCTTTCTGACCCAGGAGAGGAGCCAGGAACCTGTTTTGAGGTCAGGCAGATCTGTCATGCAACCTGTTACATGTTCATGTATCCTAGTACAGAGAAATTTGTCTGCATCACACCTTAAGAGAACTAGAGCGGGAACCCATTCTGTATTTCACACAAAATACAAAGGAAGTAGTACTCTATAAAACAGCTGCTCTCCCCATTCAAAGGCAAACCACACTGAATGATCTCAGACAGGAATTTGAAGGCTTCAGTGAACTAGAAAGGGCAGGTGGGATTTAATAAACCAATTGTCAGGACAAGATTTCAGTTTTATGATTCATCTAAAAATATTGCACACAGCCCAAAGACAATAACCTGGACCCAGTCTAACATTGGTTTGAAAAGCATGACACAAGTGACGAAACATTTTTAACATGTACCTAGATCTCAAACTCTATTTGTATAACCACTTAGGGATGCAAACATTACCCAAGCCTTGGCAAAGGAAGTTCCTGGTCTGTCATTGTTCCTAAGTTTGTAAAAATCAACTAATGCACAGCAATAAATACGCAGGGGAAAAAAATGAAGATGATAATAATAATAAATTATGACTGTTATAGCAATTTGCATGTATTGAAACAAAAGGAGATTTTTATTCCTTTGGGGACTGGGAAGTGCACAGTGGAGTATCTCTACTGCATTTGCCCAATGTGCATTGCTAATGTAATGTACAGGCACTACATGGATTTGGTATTTGTACTTCTTATTATGTTAGCATGGGAAGAGCTAAACTTGATACTTCACAACAACTACACTTATTTAAATTGTTATATGGTTATTTATCCCAATCTAGCTCCCAGGATATGAAGCCAAACCCACACACTAGCAGCTGGACTTGCCAAAAAAAAGCAGGTGGTTTGTCTGGACTGGGTGTCACACCAGTAAGCCCTCTACAGTCACATTTACAGAAAGCTCTGAATTCATCTAGCAAGATGACCTTTAAAAATAAAGAAAAAGGAAAAAACCTTATACGCCCATGCTGAGGCCCTTTAAAGTGTTACTCACACAAAGATCTTCCCCAAGTTTCTCTGAAGAGGCCTACAGTTTTGAGTTATTAAAGTACTAGGTTTTGCTGAGCATGTCCCCAAATGTGCTGTTCACACACAGGACGGACAACGTGCTAGCAGGCTCTCATTTGTCAGAAGCAATGCCGAACAAGAACAAAAAGTCCCATCCAGTTTCACAAGTTAAGATACAGTTTTTCACTCCTGGCCTTAACAGGACAAAGGTGGAGAAAACCCGGGGCACTGAGCACTCCTTTCTTAAAGTCCCTGGCTCCTTGGCAGCTTTGCAGAAGTCTCTCCCAGCCCAAACCGAGAAGGGCACACAGACTGCCAGTAGCAGTGGGGAAAGAAACGACAGCACAGGCAGCCACAGCAGGGAAAGGCTTAAAGAATATTTGCACAGCTGGGGAGAGACTTAGGAGCTGAGCAAGGCTGTCCTCAGTTAAATGGTAACCAAATCTTACACTTAAATCCTTACGACAGGAAGGGTGATAAAACTTACCCCCCTCTAAGCATCCTGCCGCTTATCTGCAAGGCTAGTAAGTTTTGTCAGACAGCGAGACACAAAAAAACCCTTTAAAGCTACAGGATTCATAGTCATTTTTTACAGCAAAGCAAAAGTACTTTAGATTACAAAATACAAACTGTATATGAAATACAACTACCTCTACACCGTGCATGCTGAGGAGGGGGGATCGCTTTTCTTTTCTTTTTTTTCAATCCAACCCTTTGTCAGAGAGAAAGCTCCTCCCAGGCTGTACCATGCACAAATGAAAGCAGCCTTCTCCGAGGAAAGCCACTGAACGTTTTAGCAACGCTTTCCATGCACAAAACCAGGCACGGACTTTGTGCGAACACACAGCCAACTGCAAGAAGGCATTTGCTCACCTGAAAGGCCCATGACCAAGTGGGTTTCTTTTTTTTTTCTTTTTCTTTTTTTTTTTTTTTAAATTTCACCTGCTTCCTCCTCTCTTGACTGAGTTTTGCTGCTAAGCGCCGGATGAAGTGTTCGCAGTTTCAGCTCAACTTCTTCATTCGCCTGCAACCGCTGCTGGAAAAAAATTCAGCAGCACGAACCCGCTACCGCCCCTTCTTGAGCGCTGGAATAAAGCCTGCCCATGCCTTTATAAGGCATAGGGGCATTGCTCTTTTTCCGTGAAAAGATCCTGGTTAGGGTCAGGAGCTATTTATCCTCCACAGTAACCAAGCAGCTCCAAAACACCATATGTTTTCACATACCATTTTAGCTTAGTAATCGCATCTGTCTTCTGATAAGAGTAGGCTGTGAGAAGAAATTCTGCTGACAAATAATTCTGCTGCCACAGTGGGCATAGCCCATGGGGATAATTCATACAGCTAAATGCTGTTGAAGTTTTATCCACTTGCTGCACGTAAAGTCGAAACAGAAAAGTGATAAAGCACTTTGAAGTATTAACTACATTTGTATGTCTAAAATGAATCACTTCCTGCACTGTTACAACACAAACTGTAGAAGGTATTAGTAAAATAAGACTTTGCAGGTTAAAAAGGAACCATGCTGATGGTGTGTTTCTGTGAAAAGCACTGGATGTGACTGTGTCTCATTTTATCTGTGTAAGCACGCTGTGCCATGGTTATCTTCACATTACATCGAAATGCCTCAAGCTAATCTGGCAAATATTAACTACTTTAACTACAGCAACATGATACTTTGATTTAACTTCAGAAGTGCTGCATATCTACAAACAGTAATTCAGTTACGTGTTTCAAACTTTCATCTTCTCATCATCACAAAAATCATCTGAGGTTAATGCGTCCAAATTTTTTACAATGCCTTTCAATACTTCAAGGTTCTTCTTGGTTTTGTGCCAAGTCTGCTGGCTCAGCAGGATTTAATTATCCTTTGTCCACCTTTGTAGGCTTGTCTTCATGGTAAGAAAAGGGGAAAAAAAAAAAGATGCAAGGGTTGGGTTTTTTCCTTCTTATGCAAGTAACAGCAGCAGGTGGGGAAATGCAACATCACTTCACTGCTCCTCCTGTGGTTGTTTCACTGGCTGGACTGAAACACAGGTTGAGGGAGTGTCACTGACAGCTGATGGGCTCATTGAGAAGAGGCATGAGGGCAACTGATCACCACCCAGAGCAGGAAACTGCAGAGTATGAGACCACATTCATCTTCACAGTAGCCTTTTTCCTTTGCTGGCAGCAAGGCAGGCAGCAGAACAGGAGAAGGAAGTCAGAGAAGGTGCAGAAGGAAATCTCTTCCCAGTCTCTCTGCTGCAAGTGGCAGTAGTTGGCTGAGGAGGAGGGTGGAGAGCTGGAGTTGGTACTATCAAAGCCATATCAGGAAAAAGCTGCTGTTTTACTTGCTTGCAGGAGTGAACAAACCATGGAGCAGTCTGAATGAAGCAGACCCCTAGCCTCTGAAAATGCTCTGCTAAACTTGAAATACTGGGCTGTACTACTCCAAGGACATACATCAGTGCTCAGCAACAGCCAGTGCCACCCTATGGCCATGACAAGGAGTAAAAGGGATTTTATATTTGTATAGTTGGGAGTCTCTGGTATTTGAAATGTTCATTTATATTCTCATACTTGATTGTTATATTTTATACTGTTTATGTTTTAGATCTTTATAATATTCAACTGAATTATAAAGCAACATCCCTTCTCAACCTGGACTGCTGTAGGAAACAGCACCAAGCATTTTCAAAAGTGACCAGATACACCTGCATGCCATCGACACAACATCCTGTGAAATCACAACTTGGAAAAAACTGTTTCTCTGATCTAACAAAAATCCAGTGATACCTACAGGGAAAAAAATTGTTATTTTTCTGATCAGAAAACAAGGAAACCAAAATCAATGCTCTGGCCTGAAATGTAAAAGTACCAGTACAAAGTAAATGCAATGACTCATCAAAGACAGGAAAGCAGTGTAAGCTGAGACATACAAAAGCAAAGAGGAGGAGGGAGCTGGGCTTTTTTATTAAACATCCCCTGCTGAAAGTTCCACACTAAAAAATATTACTGAAGAATATTATCAGATGGAAATTTAGAGGAGGTATGTACACTAATAACTAAGAATGCAAACAAGCCTTTGAAAATAATAAGAGTGATTAAATAAAAGCCACTGTTAATGATAATTTTCACACTGTAAGCCATTAATATCCTTTTACCAGTTTCAGGCAGTATCAAACAAATGTGAATGGTAAGAAACAGGATTTTCCATGTTTTATGATGCATCAAAGCACCTCCAAATGCATGATTCCTTTACACAGAGAAAATATTAGGATGACATTGGTATAATCTAATAGTGGACATTGGGAATTACATTACAGCTACAGAAATGCCCTGTGCAGTCAGAGGAGTTCAGTATTCTGCCTCCAATGACCACACCTAGCAAATGTTTCTGGAAAAGGAGCAAAAAAGGTACAGTGTGGACTGACTAAATTGCTTCATCTTCCTGTTAAGAGGAAAGCAGAACAGAAACAGCTGGCTAAAAAAAGTAACACTTACCTAGTAAAGACTAGTGTAATAAATATTCTTTCTGGAATTAGACTATAGAGCACATGAGAAAGAAAAATGGATTTTGAAAGGAAGTGCATTAATCATTACAATCAGGGAGTTAGTGATAACTCATCTGCAGTAGAGATATTTCATCTGCATCCTGAAAATTTGTGGCTAAAATTTTGGTGTCAAACTGACTGGGCCATTCAGATGACAAAACATTCCTCCTTCTATCCTATCTCCCCTTTTCTCCTAATAAAGCAAATTCATTTCACCTGCCCACATCAGCCACTTCTCTTTACCTTGATGTGACTGACCTTAATGCACAGTCTCATAAGCTCCTCTGGTGCCATCAGATACCTCCCTTCTTTGTTTTCCTGTCTCTTCTGGAAACCTTCTGCACCTCTCTTCCTTCCTCTTGTGCCCCAGCCTGTGGCATGTGACCTGCTGCTTGCATCGTGACCAGCCCTGGGTAGCCATAGGAACCCCTGTGGTGCCCCACAAGTTGCCCCAAGGCTGTGGACCTGGCAAGGCCAGTGGTGGAAGTGGCATTTCTGGGCTCAGCTGGGATTCTGCTGCTGCTGCCTGCTGTCTGATTCAGCTTGGTCCTCACAGCCAAGTGCTGACAGCCTTCGATATTCCTCCAGGGCCCTCCACCAGCCAGCCATATATGGCCAAATCTGTAGAAACTCAGAATTAAACAGATGTCTTTTGATAGAGCAAGGAGCCACAGTTGTCTTCCCAGAGGTCTGCCTGCACACAGCTAAATATTCCCTTCCATCTGGCAAGGGCACCCCCCTAAGCAGGGCTCCCCAGCAGCTGTGTGCCTGTTGCAAGGGCCCTGGTAGCATCATGGATTTCAGCCTGCACATTTCTGTTCCAGTAGCAGTGTAAGTAAGGAAGGAACAGCCAGCCAGCTGCTGCCTGTGCAGATCCCCAACTGCTGGCAGGCAGGTTCAGACACATATAAGGAAGCCTGAGATGAACCTTTCCACATGTGCACACTCTGATGGGTCCAGTTGATGCAAATCCCTGTCATCATCAATGTTTTGAGTCATTAATTCATTCCATCAGTCAGCATCTATCAGGTACAATTAGATATCTACACGGACTGGGACAGACATATGACAGCACTGTCACACGCAGGTCCTGCCAGGGAGGTGTGGATGCATCCCATCCTGCTTTTAAATACAACACTGAGCAAGTGTCATCCACAGGTCAAACTATGCAGACAAAAAGTTTGTGAGTAATTCTAAATGTAACAAATCTGTATTCCCCAGACACCCTTAAGAAGCAACACTAAGGACCAACAGTATTTATATAAAACCATCACACAGGAATAACATCACATATAGTTACAAGAACCATGAGTAAACTGTAAACTTATGAACAAAGCTGTATCAGGTAACCAGAAAACTGCTTATTTTTAAAAATGTAAAAGGAAAATGTTTGAGACTATTCCTTCTCTTACAGTTATGCCAGGCTTTACTTCTAGGCTCTGTATTGGTATTGCCATTTCACCTGTGAATTAAGCCAGGTTGTGTAGCAGATCACACAAAGTCAACTTGAACACAGTTGGAAATGTTAATATTCCTTGCAAGACAAGATACTGCTTTTTAGTTTGACCATAATGCTCAGTTGCTGAAGAAAATGAAAAGAACTGACATGAAAAGAGGAAGAGTGCAAAAGCAGGGCTATACCTCTTTTCTCAGCACTGTGCTGTTATCAGATGGCCACATCCACAAAACCCTCACACAGAAAACAGCAGACTATGACTGCAGAATAGTCACTGACTTCAACTTCTTCCTACACACTGCAAGATAAAAGCAGCGCGTGATTAATCATCATCATGGAATTACAGAATGCTTTGGGTTGGAAGGGACCTTAAAGATCACCTAGTTCCAATCCCCCTGCCACGGTGGGGGTTGGAACCAGCAATGGTCTCAAGAACTGGGTTCCAAGCAAAGGTTTGGGGAACAAAATGTGTGAGTGTGGTTGTCCAAAGAAGCACAAGCACTGCCTTTCTCTCGAGAGGCCCAGTTGACATTCTTCAGGATCATCTAAATGGCTCAGAATAACAGCACACTAATCTCACCAGAGCAGGGCAGTGAAATGCCCACTTTGGACTTGGGATGTTCCTCAACATGGCTCAAACTACGGGGTTCTTGCTCCACAAAAGAATCAGAGTAAAATTCTAGTTGCTCTCAACTAGCTCAAAGCAAGAGCATCTACAGGAAATGCCACTTCCTACCTGTCCAGATGCTCAGAGTGCTTCCCCTCCACCCTACCAGGGAGAAAAGGGGCTCTGTAGGAGGAAAAGGAGTCTGTACCCCTGTTCAGGGTACAGACTTGTGACACAAAGAAGGATTTAGGGGCACTGAAAAGAAAGAGAGTTCTGTCGTTTCCTCAAGGTGTTACCTGTCTCCCCCAAGGCTGCAGTGGGCTGAACAGTATCTGGGGCATGCTTCATGGGGTCTCCGCTTCAGCACAGTACCTCAGGGCCATTTTTTCAGGACCACTGCTCTGTAGCTGTGATAAGAAAAGGTAAATCACAGCCCAGGCAGGCACAAATACACAAAGGGGTCAGACAACTAGTCCAGTTGCTGACCTCCAGTAGTGGTGTATCCACACAAACACACTGACAAATGCAGCGCCTGTATTTTACCTTCTTCTGCATTCCCTCACAATCTACTGCTTTTTATATCTGATCCACATAATCTTTGTTTTAGCAAAACCTCATCCTACTGATTGGAAGTAGCTCCTGCTTAACAGCCACAGATTTAGCTTTTACATTAAAATTTCCCTGTACATGAACAACATTATGAGTCAGAAAGTAAATTTGAGCACAGTTACTCATAAATGAGATCACACAACTCTGATAGGTCCTGGAAACCATCAGTTTAAACATTCAGAACAAGACAAGAAAGTACATCTGATACAGGGAAATAACTAGAGAAGAGATGAGAAAAAGGCAGGTTGTGGTACTGTTTAAACCTCTGATTTGCTTCTGCCTTAAATTACATGGGTAGACCTAGTTTTCTGATCTCAGATAGGATACAGCAGAAATGGGAAAGGATCAGAGAAAGGCAGCAAGGACAAGGAAGCTTTATACACAAAATAACAGGGCTTTAACCAACCTCTTCTAGAGGAAAGTATCCCTGCCCATGGTGAGGAGTGGAACCAGATATCTTTAAGGTCCCTTCAAACCCAGGCCATTCTATGATTCTTCAGCCAACGGAAGAGATCATGGAAAAGGAAATAACAGACATTACTACAAGAGGATGAGCAACACAGATGGCTCATGACTGTTGATTGTGTCGTCCAAGAATTAGGGGATATTAAAAGAAGCTTGTGGGAACAGGGTTCAAAAATATGAATGTGGGATGCAATAGAGAAGGTGCTTTGGCAAGGAGATTTTATTTTTGTGCACACTGCCTCTTGCCGAACCAGTGGGCACTGCTGAGAAGTGCTTGTCTCCCTCTCTTCCACTTCCTCCCTTCAGGTATTTATACAGACTGATGAGATCACCCCTGAGTTTTCTTCAGGATGAACAATCCCGGTTCTCTCAGACACTCTTCACAGGACATGTTCCAGTCCCTTAATTGTCTTTGTGCACCTGAACTGAACTTACTCCAGTTAGAAGATCTCTATCTATCCCTCCATCATCTCCTCTTCAGCAGCAGATTTCCTACCTGACATTTACATCAGGCTTTTCACAATTCCCACAATGTCCACATTCAAGCACCATCCCATCTGCATTCATCTCAGAACTTTGCTTCAGTCTTTTTACCCCTGCTGAGTGCTGTGTGCCACCCTGGGGCTATGACTGAGCAAGCAAGTATTCAGCACAGTAGTCCAGGCAGATTTGTGGCTTAATGTTTCATTGACTTTCATCTTGGCCTAAAACTAGTGCATGGCCAGCAGCATGGAATGAATACCCAACAGCAGTTGCAGCAAGTCAGCTAAACTCCTGAGCAAGTCTCTGGCTGTATTCAATCCCAAAAGAATCCATTTTACACCCCGAGTCAGTTGCACAGTGCAAATTAAGGAGAGACAGAACACTATTCAAGATGGGCACTGGTATCTCGTATAACCCTGCTTTCGCTGACCACTTTCTATTATTGACTCTGTGTCCCCATAATTTCATCCAACTTACTTAGCAGAATCTTGACTTACCTCATTGGTACATGCAATGAGTTTGCAATGGCACTGCTCATCTACCTTGTTAGCTAACAACAGCATACCTGATTTTCCTTAGGCAAGATTCCTCTGGCATTACTGCTTCATGTTGTCCTTCAACTACAGAAACACAATTAAATTCAGGAGAAGTCAAGCCAGTAAATCCAGAAAGAAAATGTAATTTTTGTTCAATTATATTGTTTAGTATTTTTCCTCCCAAATTTTTTTTGCTTAATAATACACTGGATTTTATATGCAACAGGCACACTTCCAAAATAGTTCCCAGCACCCTCTGACACCAAGAATAAGGGCACTGCTTATGACTAGCAGATGAACCGTCATATTTTAGTTGACAAAATATTCCTGGAAGCAGGCATCTGAGCAGGACACACAGACATCTCTGTAATGACAACAAGAAGGTTATTCCCAATACCTTGTTTCTTTCCTGTTCTTCTTTCCCTCTGTTTCCAATCAAATTGCAAAGCCATCCCAGTAGAAAAAAGGGCTAATCAAAGAAACATGAAGGAAACAGATGTCAATTCCATAGCAGGCATCTCCCCAGCTGTACATGGGGAGACACTGCCAGGGTAAGTGCTTTGCTTGCCTTCTCAGGGGGATGGCTGGGAGTAGAGGACTGTCATTCCCTCACCCTTGTGCCAGGACATCAGTGCTGGGGCTGGACTGTTTGGCTTGGCAGGACTGATTTTTAGCCAGAACAGTCCAATGACCTGCAAGTCCTACTGCTTCTGAGACAGTAACCAGAGGCAGTAACAGCAGCCTGGTCCAGACACACACACACTAAAACTGGTCCACAGTTCTACTACAGTTATAGCCCCTCCGAAAACTATGTACTTGGGAATAGGGCACACTGGAGAGAAAAAAAGCTCCAAAACTGTGAAAAAATAACATCACATATATATGTCATGTTTGTTGTGGATCTCTATTCATACCTCCCAGTTCAGGGCTCTGTGACCATGAGTTCACACCTTGGCACGTGCCCTGGCTATGCTATTTTCTGCCTCTTCTGTTCTTGCATAAGGCTCTTATCCTTCTTTTTTTTTTTTTTTTTTTAATCAAACAGAATTAGCTTNGCTATGCTATTTTCTGCCTCTTCTGTTCCTTCATAAGGCTTTTACCCTTCTTTTTTTTTTTTTTTTTTTTTTTATGAATCAATCAGAATCAGCTTTGTTGCCAGTCTGTAGTTCTCAGGTGCTTCTGTCATATTTAGTGCCAGCCCTCCGTTTTAATGTCCTAGGATTGTGGAAATTTCTACTTTTGTTTTTCTTAAAGGTTGCTTTCTAAGCCTCTCACTTGTAAAGAAACTCCTGACAGTGTCACCTGTAAGGAACAGATGGCAATTAATTTATTTTTAAATAATGTAGGCACTGAGCTATTCTCATGAAACCTACAGCTTCTGAAACAGTGGGAGATGAGAAATTGGATACTTATCCTTCTTTTCTCAATGAGTGCACTTTCCCCCATGAATTCTGTCCCTTTGTCTTCTCACTCAGAACTCTCTGACTAAATCCTTGCTAACATTCAGTTAATTTTCTTAAGTCTGTCAGTGCATTTATATATCTCTGTCTTCAATATACTTTTAAAATATACTATTTAAGATCCCATATAGATAGCACATTGGAATGATTATTAATGCAATTTTAATGTATTTTTATTACTTTAATAGTCCACCAAAGAACATACAGCTAATATCAAAGCTGACAAAAATGAAGTATCATTTCCAGTCTTCCATGTAGATTTTAGACAGGATATTTCAGTTTCTCTACCATATCCTTTAGTCTGACATAATTCCAAAGGCATTATTGCAATTTTTCTTTTTCACACTCTGTAGCTATAGGTGATTGTACTGTACTGACAATGAGCAACACCTTCTGTCCTCCTTTTTTCTGTTTTGCTTGTTCCTTAGCACTTTTAAGACATCATGCACCATTCACATACCCCTTGTATTTTTTTAAAAATCATTAAAAAAGGCTAGCATTGAAAGAGTTCATGAGTAGATAACATCAAGCAAGAAAGTAATGAAAACTCCCAAAATCTCTGAGGTCAGCTGGAGTCTGTGCTGCCATCTTTAGGTTATACTACCACCCATCGGCTGGAAGCAGAATCAACAAAAGGAGCTGAGTGGACAAAGCCTCTGCAGCACAGCCTGCCACCAGCTCAGCTCCTACAGGAATGTGAATCCCAGCAGCAGGAATCTCCTCATCCCCGATGGATTTAGCTGCAGTGGCTAGAAAGGTACCGACTCCTGTTATGGTACCTTTGTATGGCTCTTTGACCACAGCTGTATCTGACAGGGATTTTGGCTTTTCAAGAATTTTCTTGGTAGCTGGTCCAAGACTAGATACCTTTTCTACTAAATGTGAGGAAATTTGAAATAGTAATCACTTTAAAAATTTTTCCTTTTTTTTTCTTCTTTTTTTTTTTTATAGGAACATTATTTACCAATTTCAAATATAAAGGTTTTTTTCGCAGATGAAAGTGCAAGCTGTCTTGCTCTTCCTTCTCATTCTGGGAGATCTTCACTAAGGATCACTCCTTACAGCTTAAGCTTGCCACTTAATTCTTAGTATTGCAGATGAAACTATTAATCTTGAAGGTTATCATCAGCAGAAGTAATGAAACGCCACAGGTTTTGATGTCAATGTGATCCAGTGCATCCTTAAGTAATTTATTTGATTTGATCAGATCAATCATCAAACCTGATTATTTTCATTTCAGTCATCTGCATCCTTCTGTAATTTCTTTTGGCTTTACTGCAGTTGCAGCAGCATTGCTTGATTTGAACAAAATCTGCCAGTCTAAAAATAATTAAATACAAATATCAATCTTAATGTACCAACTTCAGGCATAGTTTATCATATAACTAAATATCTATGTAAGACAGATCATGCTGATTTTTGTCCAGGAGCTATGAAAAGTGTAGACCTTTAACATTCAGTCCAACCTGACTGTGATATAACCTCACTGTGAATATCTCGTGAATGCAGCTTCTGTGACATATTGACATACATTGTACAGCAAACAGATAATTTTCAGAAAGCTGCAGCAGCAGTTTCAATTAGCATTAGGCTAATGCTAATTAACATTGGCCTAAAATGTACATAACTATAAGAATATAAAAACTTTCAGCATTACTTTTTCTAGAATTACTTTAAAATGTTTGCTTAAAGACATAGAAGAAAAGATTTGTATGCAGACTCCTTTGCTGATATTAAATATTAGCTAATTTCATGTGCCTGATACCCAACCTTTAGCAGCTCAGCACAGTAACCACACCTTGCTTTACATCAGTTCTTGATGAAGAGCTCTTCATCTTAAAAACAGGTGGTGCAGCCTCATAGTTACTGGCTTTTATCTTGGAACTCAGGCAAGAGGAAAAATTGTGTAGGGAAAAATAAAAGTACAGCCTTCTGGAGCTGTGAATATTGTTTTCAGTGGATTCTGAGATTCAGACTTTGTTTACAGCTAGCAAATCCAGTGAATATTGAACCTAATTCATAATATAGTTATTACTGGTTTTACACTAATCCAAGGTAACAGCAGACAGAATGAAAAAATATTCTAAGCCTTTCTTTACTGAGTGTGAACACTTCGGGTGTTTTTTATGTTATTCCTGCATGGTGAGACTGACCATGAATAAGGAGATAGCCAAGGTGCAAATAAACCAACAGCAAAGTGCAGTTTGTCAAAACCATGAGAATGCCTTAATTTCATAACCATGAACTTAATTTCATAACAGATGAATTGTGACCTTGGTATTTTGAACCATGTATTTTTAAAAGCCATAATTTATTTATTGTCTGTACTTTTATAGCATTTCCTTAATTTTTTTTCTATGTATTGTCCATTTTTTTCAGTAATAAAAATATTTTGGAGAATTTCCAACTATACTAATTATAGGAAATGTCTGACTTTTGTTTGTAGTGTGCCCTGAAGATACAGCTCTTTTTTTTCCATACAACAGTTCAACACAAATGCCCACTTCAGAATATACAAATTTTCACTCTTATTAATATGAACAATATTGTGTGAAAAAGACTCAGCTGCATAAACTTGCTGAAATCTTTATTAATATTTCAAACATCATCTGTTTAAAAGAAACTTCATTTTGGCTCCACACAGCAGAGGGCAAAGTTATTTGAGAAGATGATTCATTTAATTAGAAAGTTCTTCTAAAGATAACTTTTTTTTTTTGTACCAGTGTCAAGTATGTTTACGAGTATTATTTGACTTTAGCCTTGTGTTGCTACACTAAGTATGTAATTTTACTCGATCTCACTGAGGAGGGATAAACCTTCAAGCCTTATTCATGCATACACTGACAGGCACCACACCTTTTAGAAATGCAACTGTTGCTCCAGTGTAACACCTGAATAATGAATTATTTATGAAAACAAGGAGAATGGGAGGGGAGCCGTTCTTTAAAGTCACTTCTGTTTCTTTCTGCATGTTGATATGCAATTATTTTTCTAGTCTTGATATTAAAATTCAGGTAAGATTTACAGCATAACTGCTTTTGGAGCTTACTAACTTTGACTTGAAAATCTTTGTCTTAATTTTCAATAAATGTTGCTTCAGATATTGAAGATGCTTAGAACCCAATCCCTGCTGGTCTTTGGAGACAGGATCTATTAATACATAATCTCTGCTCTGAAACTCCATACCTGTTTTGTGCATGCAACATGAAATCTAGAGAAATATTGTTTCTCTAACACATTCCTCCCAGACTTGAATTTTGAGTATTTCTAATGAGTTACATTGGCAATAGAGTGGCAGAGGTAAAACTTGTTCAGAGGAATACATCAATTTATGATTAACACCTGCTAGGTCAGTCAATACTGTCTGGGAAAATGCAAGACCACAACAGGGGTTAGCCAGCTATTAGTTTATTGATAATATAAATTGCAAACAGCATGGGAAGCCTCAGTAACCACAGAAAGTTGTGAAGGAAAAGCAATCTGGTCAGGTACCTGATCGAGGTTCAGTCCAGGGTCAGCCCTCCCTCAGATACTTGTTCTTTTTGATAGCAGGTTTTATACATCTAAATCTCTCTCTATATAAATCTATTTCATGCCTACCTGGTTACACATCAAACAATACAAAGATGTAATAATTAAAAGCTTGGGTCATTGTGACCTGAGGATCACCAGTGGGGGCAGGATGTTTGCTTTGTGAACTGGGACATCACCACACACACTGAGCCAAGTCCTTGATTCCTTGATCATCTTCCACGTCCTGCCCCTGCAACAAGTACATCCCTATGTGGTGCATTTCTCTTTACAAACTGTAAGGACCAGGTTTAAAAACCTTGGAATAGATCATCTTATGCAGTTTTTCTCTCACCTCAATCAGCACATTATGAAAAAAGACAAATAAGCCCCCATCCTTGTGGTATAGCTACTTACACTTGCAGCAGCACAGATATTTATGTGTTAAAAAATGTATATACAATAGTATGTTTCCTATTATTTCCGTACTTAAAAAAAAATGTAATGCAAAAATATTCTTAAATTCCTTCCCCAAAATAATCTGAAAAGTTACATGGTGTTTTAGGAAGGCTTTTGAAATAATGTGCACAAACAAAGATTACCTGAAAACATCGCCTGAAGGAAGACAATGAGAATCAGAATGGCAATATGCCATCAATAGTGCTTAGAAAATGCAGCTGTTCTGAGGTTGGTATTCCTTTTGTTCACTTAGCTCTCTCTATTCCAGCTGATTCATATCAGTCCCAAAGCAAAAATCATCAATAAGGTGCTTCATTAAGACACGGAAAATAGTCTTCAGTCTTGAAGAGGACTGGAGGTTCATAGAGGGTCTGCTGTTGTCGTGAGGAAGACGATTTCTGCAAATTAGATAAGTTTATTTTTTGCATTTTTCATAAAACATTTTAAAACAAAGCCTGCAGAGCTAAAATGCAAAATAAGGAAAGTTTCTAAGGCATATCTCCTTAGTTGGATAAATTCTTAATCATAGCTCAGGTGAGTCTGGCATATTCCTAATGTTAGTGAAGAAACACAGCCTTTGACCTTTGCCATTCCAGCACCTAAACAGACCCAATTCTGGAACACTTACGATATGCCAGCACTGCAGGAGCCAAACTGTACCAGCCAGCTGATGGGAGAGTCATTGTAGCCTTCATCCTTTCCAAGCCATACATCTTTACCTTTCCTGCTCTAGCCTCCAAATTCTCCTCAGCTGCTTCTTTTGAGTCAACTCTGGGCCTGGGTTCTCATTTAGTTACTCCAAAGTCTTCATATGGAAACATGCCTAGCAAATGATTCTTTCAAGAAGGTTGCTGCTCCTGCTGAGCTTCTTCATATGACACATTGTTAAAAATAATCTGGTAGTGGATTGGAAAAGAGCTGTTACACTGTTTTTCAGAAAAGGTGTACATGTTTCTTTTAAAAATTAACTGTACATTGTATTGCTATATGAAATGGCTCATTGAAAGAGACAACATCAAGGACCACTAGTGACTACTGTGTCAGCCTTGTTGTGTATAAATAATGCTGCAATATAACACAGACACAGGGTATGTTTTCAATGCCTGACATTAAATAGAATGCTTAAAACCAAGATTTCATCCATTAAAAGTTTTTTTTCATCTAATAAAAAGATTTTGACAAATTATTTTGCAGAGCTCTGTCAGAGTTCTCATTTGGAATGAGGAAATTAGCCTTCCCCAATAATAAAAGTATACCAAATATCATCGGTAGCCTTGGAGTTTAGAATGGTTTTACAGCACCAAAATAAAAATATAAGATATAACCACACCTACAAAACAAAGTGGAAATTTCTCAATATTCAGTTGAGCTGTATACTTGTATTCCATATGAAGTAAGTACATATTTTCCTGCTATATACAAAATTGCTGACATATTAATTTATGTCTTTAGCTTTACAATACCATTAATTTCTCTAAGTTTGTTTTGCCATTCAGGTTGCAATGCAATTAAAAAATACAAAGAAAGATCTGATCTATAGACAGTGTATATAATCAGTGTTCTCTGTATCACAAATTTTGCCAAATGTAAAAGCAACCTTCAAAATCAAAGTTCTGTTTTTTAAAATCATTTCCTACCCCCTACTGTCCTATCAGATAACAACCTGCAAGCATAGGAAGCTAAGGGCACAGGTTTTCTGCAACTTCTGACACGGATTTAAGAGGACTTGTATTTGCCTCTGTGCGAGAAGGGAGTAATTTCAATCCAGAGAGGAAATTTATAGGCAGGCACAGTACCCACAATTGCCTAAGCACACATTTACTGTTAGTTATTGTTGTAGCTGTTTAGCAGACTTTTATACCTTCTGAGAGTTTACATTTTTAGTGGTATTAGAAGTCTTGAGTACTGTTCTTTACACTGCCTGATATTCACAAGGGAAGAATTTTAGGCAAAATCTGAAAGGGAGATTATAAATACACGCCTTGAAAAATGGCAAATACAGCCTTTGCAAAGAAACAGATACGTTTAAATGGGAAGAGAATGAGGGAACCTGAGTAAACTAAAACTAGCAGTAAAATGTGAACTACAGCTACAGTGAAAATCATGACACCAGAATAAACTTCTTTTCCAAAGCATGTATTTTACCATTGATGTATTGAGCTAGTTAAATACCAGGCACATGGAGAAATCTCTGTAGGCATTTTCATTCACATATGCTTGTGTTTACCACTGAAAGTAGGAATTTTACTATGCAATACCCAGAACCACTGTGGAACAGTAACCTGCCTTTTATTGAATCAAACAATGCCAGTAAGTTCTGAGTGTTATTTTATTGCTATCCATAATCAAACTAAGAAACCACTGGAGACGCCAGGTTCACCTTCCTGACACTTTCAAAGATTTTCTGCCTTTTAAATTGTGGAAAAGGTGCTAATTTGACAAAGTGTTCCCATACTACACTAAAAAAACTACTTTCTTAGAACTAGCAAACTTTTCAAGTGAAGACTGTAACTCTTTGGTTGATAACTGCTTACAGGAAAAAAATGAAAAATACTGTTAAATATTCTTCAACGCAACTTGTGCAGTTTTCTGGTTTTGTAACAGGCCCATGAAGTGCAGCTTTGTGTTGTTTTAGGATTTTTTTAAAGAAAAAATGACAGAACGCAAAACTTAAACACCAAGAAAAATGAAGGAATGAGATGAAAAATTAACTAACTTAAAGACTGCACAGTAAAGAGCAGTGAAGAACAAGTTCCTTGAACTGAGCCTTAACAAAACAACACATGTTCTTTTTATATGTATTTTTCTCTGCTGCCATATATGCTTGGAAGATGTAGGAACAAAAATATCTCGAAGAGCCACAATCTTATTCCTCTCCCCCTCTACAAAGCTCTTTTTTTCACCATTCTTACCAGAATACAGAAAACTGAGCTAGTACAGGATGAATACCTGAAAAGACAAAAAATCTGTGAGCTGACAAGATGCAAAAGAGTAGATCTTATAAATGATGTACTGCCAGGTGATGTTAAGAAGCATCAGGTATTCAGCTGATTTTTTTTTAACCAAAAGGTTATTTTAAACCCAAGGCAAAATGACAGTTCAGTGTTAGGTAAGGCATCTCTGAAATATACCAGAGAGAGCAAATCTTTTGTAAATGAAT
Organism: Pycnonotus jocosus; assembly: GCA_013400435.1. NCBI lineage: Eukaryota > Metazoa > Chordata > Aves > Passeriformes > Pycnonotidae > Pycnonotus > Pycnonotus jocosus. Next base: position 70,900 of record VWYP01003839.1, on the reverse strand, counting down.
AGTCCACAAGGAAAGAGAGAAAATTGCATCCTTAGAAAAATTACCAAGGTGGTAACATGATTATCAAACTGTGTGAATTGTGTATAAACATAACCTTTATTTTAAAAATACTGTGCAGATTAGCTTTCGCTTTCTTTTTTGGTAATATTCGTGCAGTGATATTATCAACGAAGAAGGATCCCTTAACAGTGTTGGCTGTACCGGCTCTTCCTACTTGCTTTGCATACCACAAGAGATCAGGGGTGCTTTAGTATAAAGGTTTGTGCATTGTGTGCTTGTTTGTGTCCTTCACATTCATTTCTTTGTGTGCCCGGCCTTCTTTTGCAACGTTACACAAATCCTTGTAAGAAATTAAATTTTTAAGTTTGGTTGTTTCCCCCTTTTTTTTTTTTTTAAAGAAACCTGAGCACTCTGTAAAAATCCTAATAAAGTATATAAAAAATGCACAGCTACAATCAGATACATGTGTAACAAACTTATTTCAATCATCTGCTCTAGTGTGCAGAGCGACTAAGCATGTCACATGGCAGCAAAACTTTACTTACATTAAGGAAGGATGGCATGCTGATTGTGTGCAAGATTTTCCTGAATGTGCTCGGAAAAGCTCCAAGGTCTGTTTCTGCCTTAACGACCCGTTCTTCCAGTCCAGCTACGCTATTCCCAATCATTTTCACAAAAGCCTAGTGTGAAAAAAACCCCCCAAAAATATGATATTTACACTAACAAAATAAAACAGGATTATGTATTGCAAAACAGTGGTGAAAGATCCATTGCTTAAATGAGGAGTCAAAAACTTCGTGCTCTATTTCCCTTCCACCTAACATGTCCATTTTAATGCTAGAAATTACTTGAGATACTTAAAAAGCTGAAAACCAGGTTAAATCTAATAAAATAATCTTCCTTTTCCAATTTACCTTTCAAATAACTAATTTGGAGTTTTCAGAATCTAGACTTCTATCTGCCTTTACAGTACCAAAAGAAAAACCTAGGATCTGAACCACAGTTTTGAAGTTTTATTGGGAATCAAGACATCTCTCATTCTATTTGTTTCCGAAACTTTGAAAGCTAACACAAAAAACTGCCTTGCTTCAAACAGTCAATGAATAATTTCTTTTTCTTTTTCTAAATATGTTAAAAAAATTATCTAAAACATGTCCGGAATTCCCCCAGCCCCCAGAAATTCTTCATAAATGTAGTCCTCTTTATTAACCCTGAAGTATTGAACCTAGCATGGATACAGAGAGCACAGCTCACCTGAGCTCATTCCACATGTGTACACATGCAAACACAAATATGTATTGATTTTTCCCTCCGTTAGGAAACAAAATGCATCTAGAAGACAACAAATACATACCTCTAGTTTGTCAATCTTCCTATATATCTGCCTCATTTCTGTAGCTTTTGTATAAATTTGAGGTATACTTTCATTGACAACTTGAGAGGAATCACTTCGAATCTAAAGACAATGCAAGGAAATAATACAAAAATCAATGGATGAAACAAAATATTCAGTAGATTTCATTCTGGAAACTAGAACTGTGCTCCAATGAACAGATTAAAATTTAGAGTTTAAAAATACCAGAATAAATTAGTACAAAAACACTAATTTAAAATAAATACACTACTTTTTTTTGTATAGTTTCTAAGTAGCTTTGAAGAAAATGTATTTTGCAGAGACTTATATTTACCTTTATACTTAAATTAAAAATAGGCTAATATAATCTCTTCTGAGCTGATATGAAACATTTTCTAAGACACACTAAAGAATTAAATACATTAAGCTAAAATTTTGTCTTAAGTTTTACTACCTGTACTTTTCCTCAGGTTTGTTGAAAAAGTCAGGCCACAAAAATCTCAGTTTACTGCTATTTAAAAAAAAAAACCAAAAAACAACCCAAACCTACAATAGAACTTTGCAGAAGAACCATAGGTGCTACACTTTAAAAGACAGCCTATCTACCAATGTCAGCTTACAGGAACTTTCCATTCAGTTCCCCCATTTAACCCTATGAGAAAAGTGAAAATAAAGCTGCCTTTCTGAAAAGAGGGTCCCCTAAAGACAAATCTAGCTTTGGTGGTTTGGCAACTCTGATTAGATACTTTCATTATGAAACCAACAAAGGATGTCTTTATGTATTTTAAAGGATAAACAGAATATCATACTGTTCTTTAAAACCTCTGTCACTGCACCATTCAAAATGGGATTGTGTGCATATACGTAGACAAGAATGCAAACGCAACAACACAAATATGCAGTTAGGAAAAATTTCTTCACTGAAAGGGTTCTCAGGCATCGAAGTAGGCTGCCCAGGGAAGTGGTTGAGTCACCATCCCTGGAGGTATTTAGAAGATGTGGCACCTTGGGACATGGTTTAGGGGTGAATATGGCAGTGCTGGGTTAATGGTTGAATTTGATGATCTTAGAGGTCTTTTCAAACCTAAGAAGTTCTACATGATTCCTGAGTTATATGGACACATTTTGCTCTGACATGAAAGCTAGGCAGTTTTCATCCACCTGATTACCAAAAATAAGTCATCTGATTATCAAATGTGTTTTCATACTGGAACATGCCTAGACTAAAGGCTTCTTTCTCTCTGTATCTTACTTACAAACATCGATTAAACTGTGTTTAATTTGACTTCGAAAACACAACCACATGCCAGTTAAGTTATACGTACCATGTCCAGCATTCCCACGAATTCATCCACCCTGGTCAGTAAGTCTTCTAAACTCTTGTCTAAGCTTTCTATCTACAAAACAGAGACCATTTAAAGTGCTTGAAAACACACACACATTCACCCGAGCCAGTCTCAAAAACAAGACCACCGAGTATAGACACACAGGAATAGTCAGTCCCCCAGGAATCCCACGGCTTTTCCCTCTCTCGGCTTCGTTCAGCGCAAGGGAGCCCTGGCAGGTCGTGTCCTGCACAGCCCCAGCTCGGAGCGTGTCCAGCCCCAGGGGGCAGCGCTCCATGACGCCCCTTCCCCGTGCCCGGCCCGGCCCCTCGCCCACCTGCTCGCTGAAGAGGCTGCGGTCGGCGAGCAGGTACGCCGAGTAGGCGGCGGCGGTGGCGCTGAGCGACGCCTCCGAGACGTCCTCGTCCTCCGCCTCCCCGAGGCCGGAGGCTCTGCTTTGGCTCTGGGACACGTTCCCGCTGTCCGCGCCGGGGCAGGCGTCCGGCAGCTCGGCTGCAGCCCGCTCGCCCGCACCGGCCGCCGCCGCCATGCCACGGCCCGCTCCGCCGGGACGCACC
>VWYP01003839.1:47383-67623 GCA_013400435.1 Pycnonotus jocosus | reverse complement strand
GGAGCGGGAGCGTCCCTGCCCCGGGAGCGGGCGGAGCGGGAGCGGGAGCGGGAGCGTCCCTGCCCCGGGAGCGGGCGGAGCGCACGCACTGCCGGTGTTGGGGCAGGGAGCCGCGCCTGGATGTAGGAAACAGGCTCCGCCACCGCCTCCGAGCCGCTCCTGCCGCACGGTGGGACAGGAACGCGGCTCCGTCTGCGGGAGCGTGTGTGGAGGATGCTGCCTGTAGCGAGGGCTGGCGTGCCGCTGCTCCCTCAGAGCCCCACAATTAAATGTGGCGATTTAATCCCACACCCGAAGGGGGCCCGGCCTGTGAAATACGAGCGGCTCAGCCGCGTTTCCGCGCAGATTCCTCCCGTTACGGCCTGAGTTGGGAAGGGAGCTCGCTGTGGGCGGACACTGTACAACACAGCTTCACTTATGGCCATGGGACACTCAAAATAGAAGCTGGGTTGTCTGTGTGTTTATCTTCCACACCAGGTCTGCAGCAGGCCATTCTATGAGCAGGGTAGGAAGCTACTTGGTTCCCATGGAAATCAGAATAACAGGAACCTTTAGTAAAAGCAGCGCTGAGAAAAAAATATTGCGCTAAAATGGTTACAAAGTTGAAGAGCCACCCAAACCGGATACCTTGTTTCCACAGGGAGCAGAAACACTTCCACATAAAATGCTTGAGGTACCGGGAAGAAATACAGAGTAGAAGTAAGACAGTGAACATTTTATTGCAGACAAGGTCACATTTTCATCAGTTAACTAAAATGAGTAACTTCAGCCAGACAAATCCACTTATTCATAAAAGTAGTCTTACTTAAGGTGTAACAAATTTTTCCGGATAAGATGGTCTGATTGACTGAAGCATATCCAGCTATTCATTTATTTTACTGCACCAATAATCAGATTTCTTTTAAAAATGAAAACCTTTGGTAAAGTACAAACACAGTTTTAAGATGAACAGGATCAATGTTCTATTCTTACTGCGCTGGGAAAAGTAAGTACAGCTCTATAGCTGCTTTGATACCTAGAAAAGTTTTAATTAGAGTAAGTGAAAGACTTTTAAAATAAACTCTTAAAGCAAATCTAAAAGAAATAAACTAAGTTCAATGTCCCAAAGATATTTAACCATGAGCAGAAGACTGGTTGTTCCACAGGTATTCTAAATCAGTGACAATTAATTAGTCCACACATCCTTTTTCCAGCCATTACAGATTCCAAAGCGGAATGTCATTTTTCCAAACCAAGACTCCTGAATTTTCATATTCATAAAATATTTAAGAAATGTCTATTCCACCATATAAAAAAAGCTTTAATGTACTACAAAGTTAAAAACAAAGAGCAAATGACACAAGCTAAAAGTAGAAAAATACATTTTTAAACATTTATATTTTGTTCCTTACACAGATCAAGATATAACAAAATATTTTAGATTAGACCACTTTCATAAAAGTCATGGTGTTTCCAGAAGCAGACAGGTACTGACTCAACAGTCACTGGTCACTCACTAGCCACCTGGCCACCCAGCAAAGGTGTCTGACCTGCACAAATATCCAGTATATTTTAACTTTCTAGAAGTCCTGTGTAGACATTAAGCTTTATTACTGGAGGAGTCCAAAAATAACAGAACTATTCTAAGTTAGGCTTGAGAGTCAGCCAGCACCCCTCCCCTTGGCAGGGCAATCTCTTGTCAAGGAAAGACCTTGTGGATTCAGGTTGCCCCAAAGGTACAGCAAGGACCTGTGTCAGTTCTGAGGCTTGCACGCCTAAAACTCACACGAATCATGATTTTGAAAAAAACCAGAGATGATGCGGAGAGGGGAAAAAAACCAACCAACAACAACAAAAAAGGAGGTATTATCTAATAAATACGGTAAGAGAATACAAGAAGGCAGCGGCGCTGCCCCCGCTGCGGTGCCCCCGCCGGCCGGCAGGTGGCGCCCATGGCCCGGCGGCCGCGGGAAACACGCGTGTTTACATGGGTAGAGATTTCTATCGTTTCCTTTGGAAAATGTGGAAAACGTGCAGCGTCTCCCGAACGCTGTTACTACCGGAATAGGAAACGGCTGCTTTTACAGAGCTCGTCTGGATTAGACATAACGCTGAAAAGATGGTGTAAACAAGTCGGCAGAAGGGCTGCATGTAACAGAAGAAGATGGGATGGGATGGCTATTAAGAAGCACTCTCTCCTTAGCTGGTATTAGAAGAAAACCAGGTTCCACTTCAAATAGACACGTCTGTTACTATTAAAACCTAATCCATATACATGCATGTATAAATACATTTACCCATGCTTTCAAACCCGAGTATATAATACTGCCATGGGTAGCCTGTAAGACTGCTTAGGTTTGTACCAACTAAAACAAATTTGTGTTCTCGCTCTAGGGCTGGGACATAAACCAGGTTTTGCAGTCTGGCTTTCTCCTGACAAATTTTGCAGTGCATGACAGTTTTACGTCTAACTCCAGATGCCACGTTTCCTAGAAAGCAACAATTTTCTGCACCGTGAGGTCTGTGAGAATATCAGCTTCCTGTTTTGTGCACATGTTGCACGAGTCAATTGTCCCAATTGGCACTTAAGACTGTAAGAAGAATTGCAGAAATTGCTACTAAAGTGTAATGACTGTTCCGTCCTCCTCGATACCTCCTCTGGGGATAACCAGACTGTGTCGGGGATCAGTTTTTAAGGAACTGAGTAATTTGTGGATGTTGCCGTTGCTTTCTCGGCCAGAGTTGTTGTTGAGCACCAGGTCCCTTTGAAGTCTGTGGCTAAGGCTGCTGCCATTGATTCGAGAGAGGCTACTGGAAGTAAGGCTGTGCAGTTTAGGAATGTGTTGTGGCTCCAGACCACCCTCGATGACAATGTCAGCCTCTTCATCACTCTCCATTTCATCAGGATGGAAGTTCTGCAGCACGTGGGATGTAGACAAGCTATGGTGACTCGCAGTGCTGTCTGTAGACTGGCCTGAGCTACCAGACATCCTACTGCTCCGAATAATATTGTTCCTCTGGTTTGCTGGCTTGACCGTGATAATGAGATTATGGCTGTTGGCAATCATCATGTCTGTGACTTGGTCAAGAGTCTTTCCTGCTACCTCAATGCCATTAACTTCCAGGACTTCATCATTCACAGCCAGCAAGCCTGTACTCTCTGCCAGGCCACCAGGAACCATGCGGGAGATGAAGATACCGGGTACTTTTTCCAGTCCGTGAGGAGTCACCCTTACACTGGTGCCGTCGCGGATGTAAAACCCCAAGGGCTTCTCACAGCCGTGTCGATACAGCCGCACTCTCCTGTGTGTTTCGGGGAGAATGTCCACATCGATTATGGAAGACACTGGTCTAAAATCATGAGGCATACTAATGTTGATGTGGGGACGCCGGCGGAGGTTGTCATTGCGCAGTGTCACCAGAGCCTTCTTCTTCCTCGACAGTGTATTGGTCCCGAAATTGCTGTAGTCCACTTCATCTGAAAGAGAAACAGTACCAATGTATCAAACAGAATAATTCAATCTGCAGGGCATTTTCCTCCTCCAACTGGTTCAGTGAAAGCACTAATAGTAATATGGAAATAATAATAATATGAAAAAAGTAATACCAATATGGGAAAAAGTCGAATTAATTCTTCCATTTACTCTAATCTTTGTTTCACTTTATGTCCATCAGCACAACACTCAGAATGAACTAATTGTTTACAATGACTCTCCATACTTCTTCCATGTTTTGGAGAAAAGAGACTTCTGATTCTCAACTCTAGTCAGCTGTGCAGAAGGCAATTTCTTGCTGCAAGCCTGATAAACCACCTTGGACATGAGACTGAATTTTTATTACACATACTCTCAAGTGGGTAAGAAGCATATACACATTCCTAACCTAAAAGTCTGAACTGGGGAGTATTTTAATACCCAATACACTGCCTTAACCTTTGGTACAAAGATGAAAGCAAGAGTGCAAGAGAGTAGCTTTTCAGCCTAGGCTTTTCTAGTAAGGGAGTTTTGTTAATAAGCATCTCTTGCTGCATCACTTTTCTCTCTGGAGTATTTTACTTAAGTTCAGCTGAAAGTGCTGTCAATAAGGAATGCTAAAAGTGCCAGATAACAAAAGGCACTGTGTAAGCAAGGAGCCTGGCAGAAAGAGAAGCAGGTAGAAGAGAACTCCTCTGCTTAGTCTGTATGCTCAGGATCACAGAATGGACATGGATTCACACACACAGTCCTGACTTTGAGAGCAAGAATCACAGGAAAATGCCTTTCTGGGGTCTGCAGTTTAAGGAATTGTTTAAATATTTCAGTCTCTGTAGCAGTTATCTCAAGGGCATATGAAAAGTGATCACCTTAAATTCATCCAAGTAAACTAAATTATTCCACATAAGAAGTTTGTGTTGTGCTTTGCATAAAAATACTTAAGTCATGAAGTTGTTAGTGTACAAATTGTGTCACTGCATCTCACAATAAAAATACTGTGCATGTTTTAAACATGAACCATGCACTAGTTATTTCACCAGGAGTTTAAGCATGCTTTTCCAATAAACTAAGACTTGCAGTTTATTCTCCTGTTGAAGACAAGCAGTACCATACAAAGTACAATTACAGAACTGCCACTAAGAAAATTGCTTCTCTGACAAATTAACCTTGCATAGCAATGTTTGAGACAGTAAGACAATACCTCTACCTGATAAAGGTTGGAGGGGGGGGGAAGGGTGTTAGTAAAAACAAGCTTATAATTGCACTTTGTAAGGTTTGCAAGGTTTCATTTTCAAGCCCGCTTTTAAGATGTATTATTGACAGACTTCAACCAAATGACATTAAGTTACACTAATTAAAAGACACTAAAAAAAGTGGTCAGTAGCAACCTGATCTAACTGAGCCTCCTCAGAGCAGGGTGTTAGATTAGCTGGGCCCCAGAGGTGATCCCCTCCAATTTAAGTTATACAGTGATCCTACATAGTCCTTTGGGCTGGAAGAAAGGACCTCAGAAAGATTATTTCTGCATTCTCCTGTAACTTATTTACACTGGCTATAGTAACCCTGAGGAGATCACAAGGCATCTGGAAGGTCATCCTGAAGAAAAAGTTTCTGCAAAATCAAGATATTCCTTGGACAAATCTGTTGTGTTTAACCACACATTCACCTCTTCTCTGTCCTCCCAGGATGTTCAGAGCTGCACCAGCTGCACAGGCCCTATTGTGTTATTTATACCCATGAAGCACAGGATTGGAAGTCCTTAAAATCATCCGAACACAAGTGGCTCCCAACTGGTTTCTGGAAGGGCATTCAAAGCCAAAACAGTGACTGTGGAGAGAATGCACCTCCCCAAGCCCACCGGGTGAACAGTCAGTGCAGTGACTACTCTTTTGAGTACAGCAGCCAATTACTGCAGCCAAAGGCAGGTATTATGCCTCTTCTTCCATCAACAGGATCACCATCTACATTCAGCTACTTCTGATGGATGATTCCAGAGGTTAACAACAAATATTTATCCTTGTAAAATATGGCTGTACATGAGATATCTTTCATCACTACAGTCTCCAACACTGTGCCCAGCTCACCCCCACAATTCATTAATAAATTTCTGTGACAATTCTGTGAAAACAACTTGGGGCTTCAGATCTAGAATCCAAGTTCTTCCTTACTTGAAATACAGCTCTGCAGAACAGCAGTGCTGTGCCTTAAGGTCCAAGAGAACCTTTATCACAAATTTTCAGTTTAAGATGCCAATTAAAATTACACATAGGTTTATGCATCTAAGACTGTCCCTAGAAGTACTGGCAGAAAAAAGCTTAAAACAAAACCTGCACTGCTTAAAGACTCAGAAAATTAGGCAGGTCAGTACAGTTCATTGCACTGCAGGTAAAATGAAACACATGCCCTGGTTAGCCATCTATCCCCTGGAAGCATGCAGGTAGCTGTTATCTCCCTCTCTCTGTTAGTACATTAATACTTAATTACTTTAGGGCAAACTTGCAAAAGCTTTACCAAATAATTAATCTCTGAATATTTGTTGACAAAAATGTGTAAGCAAGTTTCCCTTTTCTTTCCCTTAAATTAACAACCTAGAGAGTTAATTCTCACAAGATGCAAATTTGTGATGATAAGCAGCAAAGTCACAGAAGTATGATCCTAACACACATAAGTAATTTCTGAAGAACCAGCAGGGGATTGGCACAAAAGAAGTGGTTGTTTTGTGCCTGTGACCTCCTCACCTGTGCTCAGACCACTAACCAGTCTCCCCAGATGATTGCCAGCATTCCTAACCTCTCACCAGTTTCAAAACAACCACCTCCTTTAATAACATAAAGCCCATCTCACCACAAAAATGCAAACTTTTTCCTCCAAACACACACCAGGCATGAGCGAGGATTACATTACAAGTGATGCAGGTTACCTTCAGCGTGGGACCACTGACTGTTCTAGGATTTAGTATTAGGGAGCTGCACCATGTTAAAAAATTAAGTTCATGTCCTGCTGATGACTGGAGTTTTTGTTTTTAAAACAGTGGCAAGCAGTAGTTCCCAACTCTGACTATAAATGGGATTCCATAGGAGGAAGATGAAATCCAATTGTAACAGGTAAAAACTGTTACAAGCTATTACAGGTTGGAGAAATGAGAGCTAATTTGAAGAGGTTTTAAGAAAAAATACTAATTTTATTTTCTAGAAAAGATGTGAAGTTCAGAATACATGCTCTTTGACAATACAGAGATTACTAAATTACTTGAATTCAAGATAACCTGCTCTCTAGTGGTTACATTCACTTGAGACATCACCATGAAATAAAATTTTAAAAAATAGTAAAACAAAACAAAAAAATAAAAATCCTGTAGAACAAAACACCTTCACCCTCAATGTTATTTGGAGCTACTACTCTTGCTGCAGGAATAAAGCAAAGTATCTCAATTGAAGTTTAACATCAGCTGTTGCTGTGGCAGCAGAAAGTCATCAAGCACTATCACAATGGAAGTAAAATTTCCTTAGAGAAGTTAGCCAGCATCATTCACTTTTATCAACTACAGGGTGGTCACATAACGGTGCACTAGCCCTTTCCAGTACTAAACTGCTCAGATGGCAGGTGTCAGGCTGAAATGAAACTGTATCAGTGCATAATTTATGATGACACTCTTTTAATGAAGGTGAGCAGCTTGTTAGGGTTTGAGTTTCTCACCATACAGGATTTCAAGCAGGAACGCCACTTCAGCTGAAGAAATGGACTGTGCTTGATGCCAGGTCTCAGGCAAGAGCAGAATGTACCATATGGAACCAGACAGAGCTCATTTTTCATTATTTGTTGCAATATCAAATTCCCCTTTTGCTCTGCAAAAAGGGTATATAGAGCTCTGCATGTACACTAGCATGAGAAGTGTCATCAAATGGCACATCTGAACAACGCTTAAAGCACGGAATATTACAGTGTGTCGTATTTTCTTATGTCTCAAAGGAGGCCAGAGTTAAAAAAGTTAAATGTTACTTACATACAGGTGAGACAGGGAGAAATTAGTCTTTTAGGTCTTGAACATGTCCCTCATTTCTTGGAATATACTAGATTACGTGGATCGTTTTAATCTACAAGATGCAGTGCTTTCAGATAAAATGTACTTTGAACTGGATGGATAATCCTGGATAACAACTAAACTTTAAAAGACTTGGACTGAATTTTACTTGTGCCCATAATGTGCTTCTGACTGAATATACTGTTCCTGTAAAAAGAGATGAGGAACATAATTTAACCACAGCTGGAGAAGAACTCCTGATCTTTTCAATTCTCTCTTACTTGAATCTGCAACCCAAAGCCACACAAAAAATACCTCAAACCCTTCTGTAGGCACTTCTGTAGGCTCTTTCCCCCAAAAGCTTCAGCTTTCAGTAGGTTTGAAGAAACATTTTCTCTGTTAATGAGTTCCACAAAATCTGAAATGCTTTGGCTGAGTCTTTTCCCTTACTATGTGTTCGGTTGGTGGGGTGTTTTGGGTTTTTTTGGGTTTTTCTAATAGCAGTCACTATCTACTACCCATAGGGACCTTTCTGTTAGAGTAGATACATGTACAGATCTCTCCATGCAGTGATGGAGACTGTGCTCACTTTCTTGACAACGGTGATGGTGGTGGTTAAAAACACACCTGTAAAATCTGTAACTTTGAGGTTCTCTTCTAACAATTCTTTAGTCAGCCTGTGGCTTTACAGAACACCTTACACCTTCCTAGTGGGCATCACAAATCCTATTGCCAAGTCACACAGGACATAACAGCAGAGCATACTAAAGGGCTATTTATAAGGCTAAGAAAACTGCTTAGAGCATTTGGTTGTAGCCAAGAGAGTATTGTATTTCTGTAATTTACATGAAACAAGAAATTATAGACTTTCTGAAAAAAACACCAGGAGCACCACTCCCACTGCTTGGACAGCTGCTTTTCATAGGAACTGCCTGCCAGATAAAATACCAAAGCTTAGCCAGATAAGATTGTATAAACAAGCTGAATTCCACAGAGAAGCAGACTGCCAGGCTCCTATAAGAACAGTTTATTTCAGACTCTACATTTTCAGTGTACATGCACTCATGGCTTATTATTTCCTCTGGGAACTGTGGAACACTAGTTGACAGCTCTGGAAAGTACTTCAAAGACAAAATTACTTCCACTAGGGAGAGCGGCACTTCAGGCAGCTTGGGAAGGAGGCCAATGAGTCATTAATAGTGAAGGGTAACCCCTCCATCCAACAGATCTCTATTACTGAGCGTTCAAATTAGCAGCAGTCATAAAGCCACTTCAAGGGAACGTGTCATGTTTAACCCTTCCACCTTCCTGTGTCCTGGCTACAAAACACTGTCCACGTTTGACAGAAACTGCAATCACTTTCTATTTTCTCAGAAAGATCAACACCAGAAGCATTTGTGAAAGCAATCACACAGCAAATAAGCTGGCAGTCTCTCATTTATGACCTGTAAGGCTGACAGCATGCAAAGGGATTTAAGAGGAAACAGATATGAAATGAACTATGACTTGGGGGGAGGACCAGTGCCAATACTGCTCATCAAGGAGTATTTAATGGCGGGAAAAAGAAGGTTATCTGAATGCTAACATTGCATTGTATGTGTTGCAGGAATATATATTTTTAAAAAATTCCAGCTATACTGCTGCCAGCAACCTCTGGGTGAACCAAACAAAAAAACTCCACACTGTAGGTAAAGTAGTTGTAGCTGCTACTCTGTCAAAAATCAAGTAATGTATCCCACACATGCACAGACCCACCCACAGATAGTCACTCCTCTCTCTCCCCTCATATCACTGTATCAGAAGAAATTGCACATGATCTCATCAACATTTAGAAGACCACCTAAATGTTATAGTTCATCATTCACACTCAACAGGACTTTTGAAGCAGAAACTATGCCAAATAAACTGCAGTTTTGCAAAAGGCAACCTTCTATCTCCAGTGATTCAGTCAGTACTAGAGAGATAAATTTGCCTTCCTACTTAGGAAGTGTTCATTAGTAGGTAAAGATTAAAATCTAACATAGATGCATAATACTAATGTATCTCTACTTCCAACATATTTATAAACTTGTAATATCCTACATTCTTTCAAGAAGGTAAACGTTATTTTGTTCTTTGGTTTAGCATGTTAGAGCAATCAAAACTAAAATTGCATTTTTCTCAGTCTCTTTACAGTGTCGGACACATAAAAAACATTTTTAAGCTGGTTGCCTTGAGGATGGAGACAATCAATTGCTACTGGTGTGGCCTTCTGCACTTCTCACTGTTTGTCATCAGAGGCCACTGTTCCCTTGCCGAATCTCTTCCCTTCCCAGCAGAGGGCCCTTGTTTTTGACTCCCAGCCCTGCTCCAATGGAGCAGAAGCACGACCTATAAGTTCGCCCCATGAAAGAAGTGAGGTCTTTGGAAGAGACAGGTGCTATCAAATACAAGAAAGCACACAGGCATGTATCTCCCAAAGTTATCCTTGCCCTCAGAAATATCAAAACCCAGCTCTCCAAACTGTCCCATAAGCCAACTACAGGACTCCAAATTTTACAGTGAAAGTGCAGATAGTGATTACTAGGATTGTCAGCATTTTCTTCCTTTAAGTTTGATATGTGACTTCTCTTCTATCCTAAAACACGCCAGAAACAACAGCCATTCTCCCCTTGCTGCTTTCCACAAACCACATTATGCCAAGATTACGTTATTGCACTACTAGAAAATTGTGAGGTTTGAGCTTTGGCTTCATTGCTGGGTTTTTTTAAAGTATTAGTTAATCTTTCCCACTTCCTGCAGGAGGTCAGTCGGAAGTTGGGAGGAGTAATGTTTCTGCTGCACTTCTCAGACATCAATCATTATTATGTTCATCCCAGGTCACAGGTGCTGCCCGAGAGGTTTTGATGGTGAGATGGCTTCCCTGAACAGGCAGCAGTGAGGACACCCTGCAGCAGTACTTGATCGGTGATGCGTGCAGAGAGCAACAGCGTCACCTGTAAACAGCTCTCCTGCTGGCCTGGCAAAAGAAGCCGATCACCATGTATCCAGCAACCATCGGCAACTGTATTCACTCAGCTCATAGTATCAAAATGGGAGGGCTATCAATCCTAATCAAAGGTGTTTGGGGAGACAAAAAAAAAAAAATCACCCTCAAAACCACCCTCTCCAACCGATAATTTCATACCATTTATTCAGCATTATAAATTTTAAGATTTAAAGTTATTAAAAAGCAATCTTTAATTATTCTATTTCAACTACTCCATTTTTTACCTGCAAACACTGTCCTGTTCATTCAGATCAGGCAACTGAGGGGAGCACCATTTGCTCCCTCAAACACACACTAAAGGAATCACTTTTTCCAATAGAAAATGTATATGTGTTATGAAAAAAAAAAAAAAAAAAAAANTTAGCCAGAGCAGATACAATAAAAATCTCATTAATGACACAAAGAGTGGTAAATTTTATCAAGTAAATACTGACTATAACAGTTGCCCAACTGGTAATAAGAAGAAAATATTACTTCTTGCATAAGCCTAAAGTGTGGAAGGCACAAAATATTTACAGATTAAGCCAAAGAGCAAATTCAGGAGAATAGAATTCTATTTTTCATAGCTGCAATATTTGGAAAAGCTACAAGTAAAAGAAAAAAATCACCTCAGGATCACATGAATTCAGAATATGAATTTTATATCTCTGAAAACAAATAAAATTTTTGTGTCATACTAGTCTCAGGAGAAGCTTCAAATGTAGCTTGGAAAGGCAGCACAAAATAAAGGTGGTGTATCTGCACAAGACTATTTACACAGCCATAGGTGAAAGGAAATTATTTTTAAGGGCTGCAATACTGGACCTGATCAGAACTATCATCCTGCAGACGAAAATATTAAAACACAGCCTTTTCCTCTTTTTAGAGGTAACTTGATCAGCATCAAAGATCATTTCAATAGCCAACAGAGGTGAGCCATGCCAGGAAGGCAGGACCTCTGTTACCCAGCTAACACAGCTTGTGGCTCACCCGAGGGAACCTGAATCCAGTGTGGTACTTCACACTCCCTTCTGCTCCTGTCTGCCACTTATGCAGCCTTCTCTGCCAGGAGCTCTCCTCCTCTCTACTCTAGCTGATCCTCCCTCCGTAGCTAAAAGCAAAACTGATAGTGATCAAGGTTCTTTTATTACCCGTGCTCAGCTAACTGCTGCTAATCATGTTTCTGTAGCATGCAAGCAGTTTTTCTTCTTGGAAGGAAAAGATATCCCAGAATTGGGAGCACTTATTCAAAGGTGGCAATAGGGACATTCAATTGCTGCAAACGTGAAATCTGTGACATACTACTAAAGGATACTACAACAAAGACTGGTTTCTGTTCTGAAGTAATTCTTTCTCATGCATTCTTTTGCTGAGTAACACCGTATTCATCCCAAGCTAGTTCAGACAGGCAAGCTAGGAAGTGCCTTTTCACTTATTCTTCTAAATTCCCCGTAAAAATAATTTAAAAAAAATCACCAAACTGTGGAGAAGTTCATATTTAATGAAAATATAAGTCTCAAAGGAATAAATGACAATCTCTTCTACACTCTTTATCCTGGAGTGTTCTGAAGTTGCTACAAGATTTTCTCAGAGAAAGATGTGGTTTTATACAGTTAAAATTTTTTGTCAGTTTGTATTTTCTCTCTTTAAAAAAAGGACACAATAATGCTTTTATAGCTTCACTGTTGTGGTGTGATAATACCACATACATCCTGCAAAGGTGGGGGGAGGGAGAGAAAAACATTTGCAGTGCTTCACAAAGCACTTTTCTGGTTCCTGCCTCCAACCCAGCGGATTGTAAATGAAGTCCAGATTCTGCCTCTTATCACGGAATTAAAAAGGCTTCAAAACAAGCGTGGCATAAGAAATTAATTACAACACTTGTCTTTCAAGTCACGACCTCTGGGAGTCTCCCAAACTTTGCTGGCTGGAGTCAGGTTAGTCACAAGATAAACACGGGTCGTGGCCAGCCCCTCCAGCTGCACCTCTCCTCAGCCGCTGCCCCGGATGCCCCGGGCCCCAGGGCGCTGGCAGGCTCCTGCCTCCACCTGTGGCCTCCCGGATGCACCGGGATGCCCTCCTGGCTGGTGGGACTGTGGGAATCCCAGACAGCCTATCTTGTGCTCTGGCGGGCAGGAACAGGCGGCACTGCCCCTGCAGAGACACGTTTTCCAGCCCCCTGTTCGCCGGGCTGGAGCAGGCTGGGGCAGGCAGGAGCGAGCCCGCGGGCAGGCGGGGAAGGAGCGGCACGGAGCCCTGGCAGGAGCAGGTCTGAGCCGGCCATCAGCCATGCCAAGGAGTCCGGCCAGCGCAACCTGCACATCCCACACGGAGATGACGGCACTGAAAAGGAGCATCAGCAAGTGAAGCAAAATCGTGGGCTCCTCAGGTGGTGGGAGACGAGGGAGGAGCAACTCCAAAGTACTGCTGATGCAAAGCAGAAAAGTTGCAAACGCCTACTATATAAATATATTTAATGCTCGGTTTCCTAACGCAGAGGAGAAGCAAGGTCAAGAGCCCAGCCTATTACAATTCAAACTGCATCTGTAACACTCCCCCAAGTTGCCAGCACTCTTCCCCCTTCAGTGGACAATGGCTACTCACCTCACAAATGGAAATCATCTTCTTCCCGGTTATAAACAAAGCAAAAGCCAGGAAGCCCTCTTTCCTGAGGACAGGTTGCAAAGCAGTAAAAGCTGCCTGCAGAGTGCAAAGTCAGAATTTTCCTGAGTGATCATGAGGGCAGAAGGAAAGGAGACTTTTCTCTAGAGCTCTGTCTCTTCTGCAGAGGCCTAGCCGTGTGCCAGGCAGTGCAGAGCCGATCTCCTCTACAGAGAGAGGCTGGGAAGAACTCCCCACTCGGGAAACAAAATGCCAACCCCATCCCCAATGCATAGCTGCCCCCAGCTGAACACTGCTACTGGTGTACCCTGAGCCCCTGCCCACAAGCTAAGGAAGGGATGAAAAAAGTCAGTCTAAGGAGGGCCACCTGTCTTTGCCCCACGTACATCCTACCTACAGAGCCAAGGACACACTGGTGGAGGGAGAGGCTCCACGATACTTTCCCCCCCCCCAGTACAACACTAGATATTTAAAGAAAGAAACTTTATCTCACAGGTTCTCAGTGTGATATTTATCATCATCCCTGTAGTCTTCACACTCATACACATATATGGCACATTACTGTGTGGCTCTCATAACCCCTGCTCCAATGGTGGCCCTCACCTGGGCTACAGCAGCACATCACCTCCTCGATTCCTTTGCTGCCTTAACACCATGAAGAAAGAGGGTTACAGCAATGCCCCCATCCCTCTTCCTCAAAACAGAAATGAAGCTTTGCCTAACATACAAGAACCATAGCTTCCACTGCTTAAAACAAAACCAACTTGTTACTTTTAATGTTAGATTAGCAATAACCTTTCCTGGCCATCATCAGAAAGCAAGAGGCCCTTAACTCTCATCCCCAATTCTGTCAGTAAAAACTGCATGTTTTACTTAGAAGCAGCTTAAAGGATCATGGTGATTCAGGCAGAAGGATCAGCTTGTGTAGAGTTACTGGCTAAGTGATTTCCGTAACATTTTCATAATGCTGTATTCCTTTATCCATCACTGGCTACAGCTCCATACCCAATTACGTACACAAAGTAATTAAAGGCTGCAGCTTGCCCGAACTTTGCACCCGAGGAGAGTCCCCAAGATGTGCTGACACTCACAGCACCTTCATACTTGAGGGGCTTATCCCACAGATGACCACTAACTGGACTGTGAAGTTTCTCTTTTCCTAAAACATGAAGCACTGATCTGCAACACTGAAAAAACAAACAGGAGGAAAAAAAATCCCAAGTACACCACCTATGTTTACACTGCTTAAAACCTGGCTTCTTTCTTCCAGCTCTTGAGATGCTCCATCATTATGTAAGTGTAGGAAGCTCGTGGCTGGTACATTTTTTCCTTTAAAAAAGTGCTTCTTCCTATGAGCACATGATACAAACAAGGGAGTGGCAGACAGGAAGTGATTATTCAGAAATTAAAGAATTAGATCAGGTTCCACGATATCAGAACAAAACATGACACATGGCAAGTGAAGCTGACAGTTACTGGCTCAAATGTAAGAAAATTTTTCTTTATTTACTAACTATAATTCAGGCCTCATGCAAGCATTTTGCCTCCTTAATGAGTATCAGTGTTGGCAGCTGTGAGCATCGACATGTCTCCTGGGAGCACCAGTTATTCCATGTATTTCACCAGCAAAGTTACACTTAACACAGAAATAGAGACCTACAGCTTCTACCCAAACAAGTTTTTTTGAATGAAAGCATAACTCTGACAGTAGCAGCAGCAAGTGATGGCACTTCTGCTCATGGTTCGACTGGCACGGCTGCTCCAGATATGCTAAACACAGACACTGCTCAAGTTCAGCCTTCATCTCTGTTGCTAACAATCTCCTGCCACAAAGAACGGAGGTTCCCAATGTCACGGGTACACCCAGTATTCATGCCACTGGGAATTCCCTTAATGATCTCAGTTTTCCTGTTACACAAGAGATAACAACACTGAGTCATCACCGTGTTTGCCTGTTAATTGTTGGGGGGTAGGGGCAGTCATCTACCTGACAGAACATACAGCCTTCACAGCCTGATCCCTGCTCTAAGTGCACAAATTTTGTTAGGACATGAATCTTACTGTAGCTGGAAAATTAAGCTGTGGCCAGACTACTGCTGTGCAACTCCTTGGTGAGGAATTGCTCCTCCTGATTTACTACAATTTCAAGTTCCAGAAGAGACATCTTAAAAAAAGCATTCCACACAAGAGAACTAATTACATAAAGTCCTTTTCATCTGTGAATCCTAAAGTGCTAAAAATAAAAGTTTACTGTTCACGGGAGACTAAGCTCCCATTAAAATGGTTAAACTAAAAACCTGGAGAATACGTCAGAGGTTATGCAAAGCCCCACAGCTTTAAAGGAAAGAGGAGGGATATGCTGGGTTCAAAGGCAGGAAAGAACAGATGAGGTATGTTAGGACTTATTTTCACTACACAGCATAATTTGTTTCCAAGAATGCTTTCAACAGAAGCATCCACTCCATACAGAAGGCAAGCGCTTGTTAAGCTGACGAGCTTCGACACAAGCTGTGTCCCAGCCCAGAGACAGTGAACTGCTACCAGTAACCTTGGCTCACCATTTCTTGTGTCTGCTTCTGAGACATTTCTCCACCTTCAGTCCTTCGGGGGCTCTACTGTGAGCAGCCAGATCACATCTTCCCCTCCCGCATGAAACAAGAAAGAATTAAAAACACCTTCTGCTTTTCTTTAGACAGAAGCCCAGTGTCCCTTTTCTGTCTTTCCTCACCTCACTTAAATTGCTAGACAGCATCAGGAATTGGCAAGATCTTTAATAATAAGATCAGGGAGTATTACTAAATCCATACTAAATTCCCACAACAGGAGCCAAATGGTGACCAAGACAAGAATTTTTATTCAATGATGTGTTCCATCTTCAGAAGAAAAATGTTCCAAGGACATGAAAAGTGAAGACAAATAGCTACATAAAACAAAACAATGGCTCAGAGGTTGATGTGATTAAATTGCCTTCTTGCTAAGATGCTCTTGAGGGGGGATACAAACACTCAGCGCTAAGTTGTGCCATATTTTAACGTGTACTTATTAACACATGAGCTAATGGAACATCTTTTTTACAGTCTACCAGCTTGACAAAGTTTTGCAGCTGCAGTGTAGAGATCAACATTTAAGAACCAACAACTCACTCTCTGGGTTAAGGAAGTTTTCTTTGTGCTTAAGTTAAGTGTTATGGACATATTTAAAGGTGGCCAAGAACCAAAGTGCAGCACCTTTTTGTTCTGTACAAGCATCAGTGTAAGGCTCTTCCTGCAGAAACAGGAAGATCCCAGAGCTTCCTCCCATGCTGAAGGACAGATAGAGAGCGTCAGAGACAGGTTAAACAAGTTCCAAAGTTAACAACACCTGTCCTTAGCTTAGCAGCTAACACCACATTAATTCAGGGAGCTACAGTGAGAAAAAAATAAAATAAAACAGAGAAGTAGAATTTTAATTTTTTTTCTGGGCTTATTTTCCTTACCCAGGCAGATGGTATTTATCTGCTCAGCTCCAGTTTTTCCTTCTGCGTGGATGCAATTTAACAACTACATCACTATGCTAAAATTCTACACAAGACAGCTCATCTTGCCATTGTCTGTATCAGTTCATTTCACACAAATCAAGCCTTCAACCATGGCAAATCAAATGATATGTTAGTTGAAAGGAATCTACTGGAAATCTTAGTCTCCACTTTTTAATACACAGATACAGTACTGAAAGTTTAAGAAAGAAAATTGGGAAAAGGGCTGTGGCTATGAATTACCTGTTTGTCTGCAGAAAAAAAAAATCTGGAAAATCCTGATATTAAGACTACCTGAAGTATAGTGAAAGAGTGGTGAGGCATTCAAGACCAGCTGGGCATCATAGAGATCAAAAAACCAGTCAATAGAAGGGAGAATCTCATTTGTAACATGTATTTCTCCTGGGAAAGCACCACTGTCCTGTTTGGTTTTATGCCTCTCATGTCAGATCAGTCAAAGGCCAATGTAAAGTTAACATGCCAGATTTCACATCATCTGCTTGCCCAAACAGCTGGGAAAACTGTTTTAGCTGAGCTCCGCTCTTTTGCTCGCTTCAGATTGTTGTGTTAATTAAAAAGTCTTGCTCTCGTGTTACACAGGAAGTGAGGAGCAGATTCCTAACTTCATAATCACGTTAGCCAATAGCTCCCAGCGCTCTCCCCGCTGCTCCGCAGAGCGCCAGCGCTGTGCTCTCGGGCTGGCAGGCTGTGGGAGGAGGCTGCGTAGGAGACTCCTCACGTTGTGCAGCGTCAGCCCGAGCTCCTTCACAATGGGAGCTTTCTGCCAAAGAGCAACAAAAAATCCTCCCTAAAACTACAAGCCTGTCCGAGCAAATTTCCCAAACAGAAAGCCAGCCTCACAAAAATCCACTCGGTAAGCAAACGGTAATTGCTGGCTGGGAAGTTACTGGATATGGATGTGTCCCCTTTGGGCTCACCCCTAGCCTAACAAGTGAAAAATATTACTATTGTCACCTCCAAGCTTAGACTTTAGAATTTCCATCTTGGAAGCACTACAAGGAGTGAGTCACTCTATATACCTTGGCAGTGACTTGCAGGCCAACAGGGAATCTCCAGAAGGAAATAATGTCACCAGTTGGTGAGGCAGCAGCTATGTTTACCAGCCTAAACAAGCTCATGTCTCAGTACTTTTAGTTAAGTGTGGCCAACAGCGAACCTCCAATTCACAGCTCATAAAACTTCCAATTCAGAAGTAATTTACAATTTAATATGTCTGAAAATTAGAGATCTTCAAAAGTTATCCCTATCACTGAAGAAAAATACTAGATATTAGAACCACACCAAGTGGTGAATTATTTTTAATACCATACTGTCTGTCCTTGTCTGATCTCTGCAAGGCCTTTAGCAGAGTGGGAGGTTTGGACACTGGAAATGCAGAATGTCAGAGTGGCTGCCACCTTGTCCTATCTCTGAGAAGCAGGAGGAAGCCTTCACAAACAGGAGCCAGGTGTGGTGGCACACAGTACCCACAGGAGAGGAACCAGAGCAGCTCAGCACAGACAGGACAGAGGTAGGGAGATGTCTACTTGATTGATTTTGACAGCCTGAGGAAGGTTTAGGCATTTCAGCAGTTGACCATAATCAAGAATTTGCAAGAAGTGACCAAGCTAGTCAGGAAAAAACAAACATACAAACAAAGCCCCCACCCCAAGCCATTTTGTACTGGTCAAACTGAATTTTGAGGGAGATATCAATAAACAAGGCACTGAAAAATTAAGAGGACTGCTTATGTGTCAAATGAGATGGTTAATACTGTATAAGGTGGCACTTATTTACTGGCTAAGGCTAAGAATAAACTGAGAAATTAAGGGCTCTCAGTACATCAGTTTACTCCATAAGCTCTAGCAATTTACACTCGTGCTACCTGATGGGCAGTGCTAACACACTCAGCAGTGCACTTAAGGAAGTCTTTCTTACTTCATGGCAAATACACTCTGCACATGACTTACTCACATCTTGAGCTAAAAGTTTACTTTTGAAAAGGGCTAATGGAGATGCAACAAGTGCACCTTTGAAGCAGTGAGGGAGCAGCACAGAGCCAAGTTTATTGCATGGTAGAGTTAGGATGAATGTCACACCAAAGGCTGGCTGGGAAGCTATGAGAATACCACTAAGCAGCCACTTGAAAGAAAGTGTATTAATGAAGCAAGACCCTTAAGCTGGTTTTTGTCTACTTCTAACAGATCTATTACTCTCAGAGGATTTATTCTCTCCAAAGCATGCCAACTGCTTTCATTACCAGAAATGCTTTATAAAAAGCTGGACACTTGTATGAGCAAGTATCACATGCAACAATTGCACATTTTCAAAATGGTCTGCAAAAAATGAGGATGCAAACACCTTCCAGTACATTGATTCAGAAATCAGGAGACATATCTTGTCATCATTGCCCCTCCCTAAGAAGTTTTAAAACTGGCTGACAATAACTACATACACATCTTTTCAAGCCTTTTTATTTGTGTGAATTATTGCAAGTCCCTAGGATGCTTTCCTTAAGGCCACAAATGGAAGAAAGTAACTGTGACTACAAAGTCTTCCTTATTCCTCTCTGGAATTTATAGATGCCTTAAGTAAGACTCAAAGTAAGGCACAACAGTTTGACCAGAATGCTTAAATCCCCAGGTTGTATCTCCTTCACTGTGTATACTCTATGCCCTATCAGCTGCCAAGGGTTAACCAGCAGAAACAAAGGTGTCATAGACTTTTAACATACTAACCCCAAACCCACAAAATAAAGCCTTGCAAGAGCCTCTTTTTGTTTTAATAAAATACTACGTTTCTGCTGCTCACTCTTGAGGGCACTTCAAACATCCTTATTTTCTAAGCCAACAGAAACTGTGTCTTAGCAAACCCAAGGAAGGCAGCCTTTCGAGACCCATGATAATTTCTTCTTATGAGGAAACAGCTTCTTGAAATTCACTCTCAGGTTTCCATTTTTGAGGTATCAACACATGGGGCAGCAGCACACTCAAAGTGTCCCTAACTGGCATTTGCAGTTATTGCAGGATGAATTAATTGCTCATGCAGATATTAATTGTCAGCACACACTTATCACCGACCATAATTATTTGCAGACTCTTCGAGAGAAAGCCTGGCTTTCTATAACAGTGTTCTCACTACACTTATTTCAAGAAATCACTCACATTACAACGGAGGTAAACAAGTGAAAGTGACCATCTTGATAAAGCATTTACAACTGGAGTAACTTGTAAAGTTTGAGAATTTGGTTTAGGCAGAATGTTTGCACAGCAAGTTCTCTTTAGATGACTAAGCTGTCATTGAAACTGACTGAAACTCTGAACCACAATTCCTCTCACAGGGGGCTTTGCCAGCTCTGCTGCCTACTGCCAGTTTTCATCAGCTCAGCAGCAGCCGGCACCACCACCTGACAAAACTGCTTCCAAATTCAACTTCGGTATCAAGCCTTACAGTCTCGGGGCAAGGTAAGGCAGCCAAGCATTGCAAGAAAATTCAGACTTCCTACACTGTGGAGCTTGACTCAGAATGAGGGAGAAGTTCTTTTGTTTCTAGGAATTTGCACAAGATCAATACTGATAAATTTCTCTCTATTGCTCTAGGAGGGAAAGCCACATTAAAAAAAAA
>VWYP01003839.1:2129-47353 GCA_013400435.1 Pycnonotus jocosus | reverse complement strand
AAAAAAAAAAAAAGACAGACTACTGTATCAGACTTCTTCCCTCCTCCAAATTTTTATTTTCCCCCTTTCACATGTCTAATGAAGCAAGAAAGCTGTTGCTCTGTCCCCTCTGCTGCATTTCTCTCTGCCAGCAATATAGCCAAGAGATTCTAGCTTTAAAACTTACAGACTGTATTATAATCTGTTGGCACCTCTAATATGAAAAACATATGCCAGATCACATCCTTCAAACAATTTTCATCAGAAGAAGTCATGCTGTCAGTAGGGTGCAGAAAGTGGAGGAATTCCTGTTTACTGTTAGACTTGAAAATTTACTGGGGAAAGGACTTCCAATTACAAGCTAATACCTGAAACACCACACCAATTTGTGTGTCATTAGCACAGATGTTCTCTAGAAGACCAACCTAATGTTTGTGGATGAAGAATCATTGCAGAGACTTACATGAGAGGAATGGGGCATGCAGAAAAACATTGCTCAGTGCCTGTTAGGGTAGGAAGTGATACCAGAGGAGAGATGTGGCCCTGTCCTCTCAGAAGACAACCATGCAAAAGAAGGTGTCCTCTGTGTCATGGCATTGCACTCCCAAATGTGATTGTCAGGGCCCAGACTGCTACATGGATTCTGACACTGAGCTGCATGCACAGACTTCAGCTTCCAAAAGCTATGATCTGTAATTTCATTTTAGGACAGGCTTGACTTTGTGATGTTTTATGTTTTAGATGCTGTACTACTTTTACAGGTCTCTTAGAAGTTAAGACATGTGCTGTTAGCTGGAGTTGGCTCACTAAAAGGTACCTTAGACTTGAAGCTCAAACCTGACCACAAAATGCAGGCAGAGTCACCATGTGTGAGAGTCAAATAAAGCTGGCAAAGCTAGGACTGCCACTGCAAGGAGAACATACTTGACATTCTGCAGCATGCACAAGTGGATGCCACCTGCTCCTGCCAGGGCTGAGCACAGCTCTGTCCTACTCTTACTCAATTAATCACTGCAAAATGAGGAGAAGGGAAGTAGACACACTGTGGGTGAAAAAAAAAATTAAAGCTCTCAACCCAAATAAAAGCCAGATTCCTGCTCTGTGTTGGGAAAGAACACGCCTGCTCAGGATGTCACCACAACTGTCCTGAGTAAGGGCAGTGAGGCCCTCAGAACACAAGCTGGCTCATTACTGAGCTGTACACAGACAGATCTCATTTCTGCCTATTCACAGGTGGCTGATTCGTACCAATAGTGCAGCCCTGCCAAACCCACCCAACAGGCCCAGTCTGAAACCTCCAACGCTGCCAGCTTCCCATGGACAAACCTGATCTTTGCTAACTAAACTCCACCCTCAGCTCTTTCATCCTCACAAGAGACTGGGTTGTCCAGGATGCTCCTGGCTGATAAGCAAACTCCTTTTGATTACTGCTGGTTATACTAACACAGGCAACACTCTAGCAGCTGGCTCTACAACAGAAAGCTTGAGGAGACAAAAACCCAATCACCACACCAATAAAAAACAGGGTCATTGACAGATGAAACACTTGGAAAGGCAAATAATTTGTCAGCCATTGGCCTGCTTCACTCTGATCATGCAGCAACTCTGTCTAGTCTCTCCTGAATGAGTTCTTTCAGGGCAGGGACTGGATCCACATTTTTGGTACCCTGAGTCTTCAAATTCTAAACATAATATGGAGATCACTGAAGATTGTGGAAGAGAAAACGCAAGCAGAGAACGCACTGGTTTGTAAACAATCTAAGAATTTTGCTTTAAAAAGAATGCAATGTCTTTCATATATATATATATATGAAAATTATGTTCATACATACGTACGAACAAGCATTTCACAATTTTCAATCACACATTTTCATTTGCTTTGGCCCACTGCTGCCTGGAAGACAGCCACACTGTATTGAACATTCCACAGTTTCCAAGTTTAGACAGAACAGGCCTGAAGACAATCTGGATTCGACACAAAAAGCAATTTTGCCTCAATTGAACTTTATTGGCAATTCTGCTTGTGAAGAGGCAACCTAAGAGAAGAGAAGGATCATGTCAGTGTTACATTCCATTTCAGTCACAGAGAGACTTTCAGTGTGAAAGTTTTTCTCTGTTTACACCATGTAAAGTCAAAAAGCAATATGGAAAACACATTTGAGAGGCAGTAGGAAAGATGTATCAATACTGTTAAGTTCTGAAGAAGGGCTATGAACAGACATGTGAGTAATAAGGACCACATCCAGCCTGTTTGTAGTTTTGCAGAAAGGACAGATTCAATCCATGAGCAATTCCAGCATGCCTCCATGGTTCAAAGCTATAAGTTCAGGTCTCAGACTGAGAATTTTAAATACCCACTGTACTCAAGCTTGAATTTGGATTGACTTCTTGCCTACACTTCCATCTAGCTTTTGTGGCTAATATCATTGGTCCCTGCCTCTATCTTCTCAGGCTGCTGTAAACTGTGTCATGGTATGATCATAGCCTGATCTCAGGATTGCTACAGCAAGTCAAACCCACTGCTGTATCCTTCTTCACTTTCCCAGGACAGAGGGTTTTTTGGCCAGGTAAGAGTGTTTCCTTCCTGACAGTCTGAGCCACCAGGAGGAAGTCGCTGCTAGTTCCTGTAGATAACCAACTATAGCTTTAGTCTCTCCCCATGGGAAACTAGAAGTTTGGGATTCATCAGGTTAATGAAGCAGCAGTAATGCTGCCAGCAGTTTCACAGACCAGTATTAACGAGATGGTTTTTACTTTAACGTTTTCTTCACTGTGGGATGTCTAGTGCATTAACTGCTTCTTCTGAGTCCTCCTAGCTAAACAATGAAATATTTCCAGGCCAAGTCAATTCACCCAACTCTCTCCTAGAAGTTCTGCCATAATTAGAAGGTTTTCACTTCATTGTCCTCTTGCCCCCTTCCTAAGAAGTTCCCAGGACGACCAAAAAAAAAATCATATACATTTTCTCAGAGTACAAAATTATTTATTGCAGTTTATGTGCAAGTTTGTAGAAGAAGACTACCAATTCAGGATCAATAAGTTATATCACATGTTTGAAAACATTGGTCCTTAGAGATAAATGTTTCCCATGTTGTCTTAGCTCAAAAGCCTAAGCCTTCCCTGCTCCAAGTTTGATTTGCAGACTTTGCTTTGGAAAGGATTCTCCTCAAGTCAAGAGAGGCCTGTTAAATAAAGTCAAATACATATGATAGTTCTGTATCAGCTATTTCTGGATGCCTTTACAGCTGTAATCAGCAACCTTATGCATGTTATCACCTGACTATACAGACACCACCTCTGAAGCAGCTACTGAGGAAAGCAGGCAGGAAGTAAAGTCATGACTTCTGCTTTGGAGATAAGGGAAACACTTGAAGGACTATTAAAAAAAAAAAAAAAGATAGCAAGCTAGTAACTGGCTGTTCATCTGTCTGGCTTCAGAATAAATCCTTGAAATTTGTCTACCAGTCCTCGAGCAGCCCCAGGATCAAAAGGACAATGAAGAACCTCTGCCCTCATCAAGCTCCTTCTGGAGCAAAGACATACATGCACACATGCACTGGAGCACAGATGATGATAAGCTCTGCAGAGCTAGGCCATGTGGCCAACATCAGAGGGGTGATAAACTCTGTGTGAATATATCTGCATGGAAAAGGCCTTTAAAGTCAGATTGCTGACTGCAGGATGTTCTGCTTCTGCTGTTACCAGCCAACAACTTGCTCCAAAAGGATGACTGCTTTCTGTATGACTGCTCATTGCCTTGCAGCGCAAAAGAGAAGCTGACCTGTGAATTTATCACTCATGAATGTAACCTCAAGTTCCTAAACACAGGGCTATAACCCAGATTCTGTTCTAAATATCAGACATCCTTCCAGTCCAATCTGCAAAGAACTGACAGCCAATTACTTCAGTATGAGCAGAAGAACCTGGAGAAGGGACAGTGCCACAGCTCACTTTGACAATCTAGTTAAACTCTGAAGGAATATCTAAAGAAAGGAAAGGTTTGCATCTGATGTTGAGTGAGACTTGGAGTAAGAGCAGATGAAAAACAGGGTTGTTTGTCCTAGGAGGTTCTGACAAGATCTTAAAGCAATACTTAGGGTCTGGTCAGCATCACTAACAAAGGCCAACAGAGCTATGGTGATATGCCAGCAGATGGAAAGCAGTGTTAAGTGCTACTGTGGTGGGAGCAAAAAGCATCTGAACATCTGCTGAGCTCACTGAAACAGTGGCTACTTAAGCAAAGAAATTAACTTCCAGAAAAACAAAGCAAGCACAGCCTGTTCTCCAGACAGTCAACTTTATAGAAATCCACTCTAAGAGTCTGGATTTTAGAGCAGAGGCATACGAGGCAGTAGCCCAGTGTACACACAGAGTGTCAAAGGCTGTCATGGACACTCAGTTACAGAGATATTTAGAGGAGCACAGGGGAGAAAGAGAAATAATAAGAATGAACAGGAACAGAGGAGAAAGGAAGAAAAGAGGGGTATGGAAGGGGTTAGTGCTGAGCTAATGACTACATTACAAGGAGCATGTATCATGGAAAAGAAGCATTGAGAGCATTTACAAGAGTCAAAGTCTGTATAGTCTTAGAAGGCTGGCCATAGGGAAAGAAGATGAGCAAACTAGAGGGTAAGGCCTGAGAAAGGAGAGTATTAAAGACTGAAAGGACTTCTGTTAATAGACCTACATACACTTCCTCAAACACCTCATTTCACTCTGACATATGCTCTTGTTAATGCAGATTCCAGAAAGCATATGAAGAAAAAGTTTACAATTCACCTCACCTAGATAGGAAGTGCTGATTTATTTGTATCCTCTTTTCTTTCCACTGAAGACAGTATACAGGCAGAAAACCGTATTCCAAACTCACATCAAAATGTTTCATTTTCACCTCTAGGAAAAGAAAGCTGTAGCTTTTATTGTCAAATGAAACATTAAGAACTCTACACTGTAAGGCCTCCATGTGTTGTGACTGGATTTACAGGGCTGCATCATCGGCTGTCATGTATCACTATCACTCCACTGAAGTCAGTGGAGCTGCAGCTGGATCTACTTCACAAACTTCACTGTTTAAACATCAGCCTGATGTGCTGTCAAGTTGCAGAAAAAAAAAAAATACTATCTATCTTTCAGAGACTTATATATTTTCTACCGAGACAGTGAATCCTGACTTCTGTTTTTTGTCAAGTTTCCAACGCCTGGACCTAGTCTTCTGGAGGCCATCAAAGCCAGCTCCTGCCTCAACTGTTCAGAACTTGGCACCAACATTTGGAGCCTAACAGTGTTGAGATGTCCTCTGAAGACATACTCCTGGCAACATGCAGATAGGTGGATTGCATTGTCCAAAGTCTATACAGGTGTTCAATGAAGAGTGCTTTATAAGCTCTTTAGCCTACATGGATAGATCTATCACACCATGTCTTGGTGACTTCTCTATGAAGGCTAAGGTTAACTTGCAAGTGGGCAAGAGCCACAGCATTCCACTTCAGTACTGCAGAAAGACAAGAGAATTGCTTGAAACCTTAGTTTTAAAAGACATGGCATTTCCAACCCAGCAAACATCATGCAAAATAAATTCTGACCCTACCCTAAAGTCACTTCATGCCTATTCCCCATGCTTCTCCTCTCAGCTGCTGAAGCAATCGAGTTGTACAACTCCACTCCTACAGCGGAGCACAAAAACAGAACTAAGAGCAGAAGAGACAGGAGGTTGAGTCAGCTGCTGCACTGCACTTAGCAGAGAATTCTTGTTCCCTCAACTGATGAGGCCACAGAGAAGAATCTCTCACTGCTGCAACTCTGTTCTCTCGAGTAATGAATGCTACATGTTGGGAGGAGGGATAAGGGTGGTGGATGGAGGTGGTGGTAAGAGATGATCTCACACAGCTATCAAGAAAAACAGGAGCAAGGGAAAGAAAGCACACCTGACAGACATGTTAAGAGATGCCTGAACAGGAACAGGGCTGGCCCAAAACCACACCAGTCTCTTGGGAGTTGTGGAAGTAAAAGCAGTTCTGCAACTAAAGGCTTATCAATCACTTGTGTGCATATGCTCTACACAACTCCTGAGGAATAAAAGGTGGGAATTAAAGGATGACTCCAACAGGCTCTCAACAGGAAGAGAAGAGCAGATATGGGAAGAAGGGAGGACATAAGAAGCAGCATAAACATTATGTTTGGGAAAAGCCAAGACATGCAAAATGCCCCTGTGCCATATGCCTGGAACAATTCTTATCTCACCTCCTTTGAATAACCAGTGTCACATTGCTGACTTCCTTCATACTCCCACTTACATCAGACTCTCCCCAAACATCATTTCTTTTTCAGGAGTGGTGACTGCTATGCTGCAACCTATGAAACAAGCAGCTGCTGAAGGGAGGATGCAGTGAGTTTTCAGTCAACTTACTGGTCATGCAACTCTGTCAAAAGAGAATAGTAATTCACAGAACCATTCTGTGGAACAGGATGATGAGAATTAGATACTGAACTATCACCATTAGTTTACTAAGCATGCTTGTCCACAACTTGAACAATCCAGAAGAGGTGGTCAGCTTGCCTCCTAGGGGGAAAAAAAGCAAGCTGGATAACACCAGGTTACAGACTTAATCCCACAAAACATGACACCGCCTTGCGAAAACACATTCCAGCCTAAGCTTGTTTAGGTAATTAAAACAAAAGATCTTCCACCCTACCTTTGCTATAAGGTATTCCAGTACAACTGTACCCAACACTTAGCCTGAAAACATGCCCATTCAAGTTTGGATACTGGATTCAACCCACTTAAAAATTCTTCTGCATAACTTGAAAAACTGAGCATATGCTTCCTTAACAGCTGGATGAATAGCATTAATCAGCCATTTCACTCCTCTCTCACTGTCGCCGTAGCCAAAGGCTGAAAGGATGCACTATAAAGGCCACTCAATTGATAAAGCTTTGTCACATGAGAAATGTGGTCGTGACCTAAGATTATCACCAAGCCTTCCCTGAGTCAGTGCCACCAGACTGACCCATCTCCTGCAGTGAGTGTACAGTGCAGCCACATTAGTCCAGGAGGACACACTCCAACTCTTATTTCTGGCAAAATTGCCCCAATCTCACCAGAGCAGGTTTTAACATGGATTTTAAGTCCAACACGATGCAGCTATAGCTGTGTGCCAGTATTCTGTGCTGCCAGATCACTACACTGATTTGGTGTTTGTCACAGTTCATTCCTGTTTGAATACACAGTTCTCTGACAACTCTGCAGACTAGCACAGCACACTCAGTAGCAGCACAAGCCTCCCTCATAATACAGCTCCTCCCCAGCCCAGAAACAAGAGCCTTGGAAGGGCAGAGTAAGGTATTTGTAAGCTTTCAGGTTTGGAGGAATTTCGCAGAGCACATTTGTCCAATCCCTCACTACCACATTCAATTTCATAGAGTGATCTCCTGAAGCCAGTTAGATGCTTTTTTTCATTTTGTTTCATGGGAAGGTTCTCTGAAATCACATGCTCCGTTGATCAGAGACCATTTGAACTGCAGCACAGGTGTATTTCTATCAGTTCACAAGCATTTATTCTCATGCCAAAACAAGCCTTCAGCTTCTTCACCTCCTTTCCCTTCCCCAGTCTCATCCATCAGTGCTTCATATATTGACATCCTTAAAACTCCTCCTTATGTGATTCTCTGGCCAGGAGCAGTGACATTTGGATTGGTATAGCCAGGTCTTTGCCACTTAATCAGCTCCCAATTTCTATCTTTCTAGCTCTGAATGACCTGAAGGCATCTGCCTGCAAGGGCCTGGACTGCAAGCAGAAGCATTTCAGAGCTGCTCCTCCATTATTTCCCCTGTGACAAAGTTGGGAGTTTACAAGAACAGAATAGGAATAGGCATGTTAGTTTTGACAAGCTGGGGCTTGAAAACAGGAGTATGAGGGCATGTCAAATACAAAAAAAAAAGCACAGTTCTCAGAGTTTTATGCAAAACTTAATGAGAAAACATTCACGGGTTTAGCCTATATTTAAACTTCATCCTTCATTTTCACCAGAGTTAACAGAAGATAATTAAGTCTTCTGTTTATTGCATTTGCTTATGTTGTCCTTTTTTGGGGGGAAGTGTGTGTAATCCAGACTTTGGCATCTGTTTCTCTCCCCTGACATTCTGTATCGCACTAGACCTGATTATAAAAGACTCCAACAAATTGTTTTCAAGTATGTCAAATCAGCATTACCACTCCTCACTCAATCTGCCCTCCCTCCCCCTTGTAAGGTTACTCATTGTAAAAGCACCACCTGCTGAAAGAGCAGACATCACACAACTGACATGTTTTCATAAGGTAGTGAGACATCTCCAGCCACCCATTTCCTGTGGATTCCCAACAAGGATGGTCTGCTGATACTCCAGGCATGAAAGAAAAAAAACAATTTAACCAAGTCCCAGTTCCACATCAGCAAAATGCAATGCTGCTTCTGCAGCAAGTAGCGTGGAGAAGACATTTCCCAGTATCTGCCACTTGCCTCCTCCAGATTCCAACGATTCAAGTCTTTCTAGTCAGCAAAAGTAGCTTTCTTCACAGGAGCAAGGGGATAAGAAGTCAGCTGTGCCATACAGCCGTGGTGCTGTGAGGCTGCTGTTACAGTCAGCTTGAATCTTGCCAGCACAGACATATTTGTGAAGAAATTAAAACAGCTTTAACAACACACTGCACGGCCACCTACGCATCTTGTGAAGTCACAGCTTGGCTCCATTTGTTGAGGAGACCTGTGGAATGCTGGCAAGCAGAAACAGTTGCCAAAACCAGCAAACCAAAGTGGCATCAGCATCGGAGGGAAACCAGTGGTTAACACCTGCTGCTCTCAGTCAGACCTGCAAGCAAGCAAGGTTCCAGGGAAGAGTTTTTCAAAGCCATATACAAGATTTAACCAACTAACCAACTCCTGCAGCAAGGATAGAAAACCATGTATCTTGGATGTTTCAAGCACAAAACCATGTTCATTTCTTCTTCTCAATCAGACAGCAAAGGCATTTTCAGTGAAGCCAGAAATAGGATAAAACCAAAAAATGAGTTCTCCCTTCATACACAGCAGGACAGGGGAAAAGTGCATTTCTCATTCAGAAGAGGCAGCTGCTGAAGGAAGGCAGAGGATGGAAGGAGCAGTATTGCCAAAATCAGCAAGACAAACATCAGAACAACTTCAGCACCTCATCCCCTGCCTACTGGCAAAGCAGATGCCCTTCTGCCAAGGCACGGGGAAGGTCAGCCATCGTAGAAGTAATTGAAACAGAGATGAACACTGGGGATAGA
This sequence comes from Pycnonotus jocosus, assembly GCA_013400435.1. NCBI lineage: Eukaryota > Metazoa > Chordata > Aves > Passeriformes > Pycnonotidae > Pycnonotus > Pycnonotus jocosus. Next base: position 38,090 of record VWYP01003839.1, on the reverse strand, counting down.
ATTCCTCGAAGAGTCTCATTAGCAGATCAACTAGAGCCTGATCTCCTCCCTCTTTACTATCAAAACATATTCTTTATTAAACTCCACTTGCAAGTGATTTCAGAGAGACTAAGAGAAGGGCACATTTAATAACAAAACATGACTGGAAGGGTTAGACCTGATTTAAAAAGTCAATAAAGCGTGTGTTTTCATTTAAGAAACAAAACTTAACCATGGTTTTAATAAAAAATCCAACCCTTATTTGTTTTGGAGGAGGAGAAGGGAGATCAGTGTGCCGCTCCTCCTGCCTCCTCAATTTTGAATCCATCTCACTGCTCATGGCAACAACAAAACAAAATTCAGCTCATCCCTACGAGAGATCTGCTCCTAAATCAAGTGGAAAACTCAGGCATGTGTTGGGTGGATAGAGCAAAACCACTTGGAGATTTTTGCATTGCTTCAAAGATTAATCTAACATTTTAATTTTAGACCAGAAGAAGCACAGCAAGATAGGGATTTTGTTTTTAAAGGGCACTTAGAGCCTTCCTCCTCCATTTGTTCTTTCTTTAGAAGAAATATCTCTATTGTCTTGACATTTTGGAAAGGAAAGGCCCCACTGTGATTGTTTCACAGCAGTTATGAAATGCAGCAGCCACACAATATGCAGCCCTAGGTTTGTGTTTTCAGTTCTCATTTAGGTGCCCAGTCGGGGTGGTGCAGGCATGAAATCATTTGCCTGACAGCTCAGCTACTGGTCACTTATCTAAGGAGAAAATCACTGATGACTGCAAACCAAGATAAACACCCGATGTGCACAATGGAAGAACTCTGAAAAACAATATCCTCTTTCAAAGAGAGCCCACACATTAATGACCCATTGCTTTTCCACCTTAGCCACTACCTCTACCAGACTCATATCTTACTGATCAGCCTATTCAAACTCAGATATATAAATATTTGGTTTACAGAGCACACACAGACTTAAGAACAAGTTACCCTGGAAGGCACCCTGCCAAATTTATAGTCTAAAAACATCAGGACAAACAACCATCTACTGAAATGGCATCTGAAGAGCCATCTTAAAAGTCCTTTAATCTCTTATCTCAGAAGACTGGCCAGTACCAAATGAATTGCAGTCATGTTGCCTGCTAGCTAAGGTCAAGAGTTCTGCAACACTGTGCTATATGATTTTATCAGGCATGAGAAATGCAGAACTCCCCACATGTGCCAGCAGCCACCCCACAACACTTGGAGTGAGTGAATTTTCTCACTGTAAGCAGTTCCCTGGGGACATCTCAGATTCTTCAAATTTTTGCTATTTATGAGGTGCTTGCTTTTAACCCTGCAATATTGCAGCTTTGTTTCAGAGTCTGAAGGAGGAAATTTTGGGAAGCTTTAGTCAAGACACAGTGGGGCAGAAGCTCACTGCATAAAGGCCAGGTCCTTATTTATTTCATACAGCAGTCATCAAAAACAAAACCAAGAATTCCCAGGATTTTCACCTCAGTTTAGGGCTGGAGGAAGTGGAGGGAAGTGTCTGGTATTTGATTCCAGATTTCCCACAGTGATTAACGCATTTTAAAAAAGTTCCCCAGTAAGACACAAGAGTTGTAGTGATCCAATCGATTTCATGCCATGACACTGACAGTAAGACGCCTTCCTGCCAACAGCTGGCTCTTACTAATCCTCCCATTCAACCTGCTGGAACACGACTTTGCACCCAAGGCCACATGTAAAAGCTTCTGGCTCAGGAGGAGAAAAAGAGATGCTGTTAAGCAGGAGGAGTTCCACACCTTCCTTTTTTCTATCCCCACCAATGAACACAAACAATGTTTGATGCCAGATCCCAAGGCCCTGAGATGGAGGCTGCAGCCAGGAAATGCTTCTTCAGAAATGGGGGAAGGAGCATATGCTATAAATTAGGTACATGCCGGTGGCAGGTGGCCACAAGGTTGTAATGTAATGCAAACTTAATTATAGATTGAATTAATTTTAAGTCCAGAGGTTCACAGTACATCACTGAAGTCTCTTCAACGTCCTAAATAGAAGAGACCAAGCAGTCAAGAGTCTGCTGTGAACTCCTACCATCTTACAATTGCCAACTTATATAGGAAGATCAAGGAGGCGAACAGCAGCTTCCAACATATGTGAATTCCAGCAGAGACCATTTTAAGAAAATAACAGAAACAGGGCTGGACAGTAAAAACCCTAAACCTAAGCAGGTTCAAGGCACTCCAGCCCTTTCCTGCTATAAAATGCCATGTTTAACTGGAATGAAGTTTTTATGCCTTGATCCAGGGAGGATTTCCTTTTCTAGGACAGAGTAGCATACCATTTCCTTCCCTCATATAAAAGCAGCAAAACTAGGTCTTCTGAACCTAACTTGATCCAGCAATGCTGGCATTGAATGCTGATCAAACAACAAGGGAGAAATTATTTAAAAAATAATTAACATAATAGTTCACTCAGAGACTGCCTTTGCACTAAGACTCAGGAAATGGATAGCAGAAGTTTTATTATAACTAGAGGGGGAACATTTTTCTTTAATAATCTCCACAACTGAAGTTACTCAGGTGTGTCTCCAGCAGACCTAGTCTGAGACGCACTGCATAGTCAAAAGATGAAGTCATCATCAGGGCAAAAACCAGTCTAGCCACCAAAGACAAGGCTTTTCTCACAGTCAGCTACTTACAGCAAGCATCTGGTGCACCTGAACAGGGACGAGCATGGCCAAAAGTCACAGCAAGCTTCCCAAGAACAGGCAAGACACAGAGCACAAGCTACAAATTTGGTAATGGAAAGCCCTGTGAAGGACCAAGTTGCCAAGCTGTGGAACTGCTCTGTGTTACTGATGAGGGTTTTGGAACACCGACATATATCTGCCTTGGAGCTTCAAAACAAGACAACTGGAGAGCCTTTAATGCATCTCTCTGTCCTGTGTCAGGAGCATGTCCCAGCCATCCAGTCACAGGGCAATTAATGGTGCTCAATGGTTAGAATCGCTTCCTGAGCTGGCCAAATTTAAACAAGCAGCATAATGAGCTTACACAAGGTGTGCGCCATTTAGGACAAAGCATCCTTCATTCAGATTAGGTTTTATCTATTTACTATTTACATCAGTCAATAATGTTCCCTCCTCTTCCATCTTAGGCAATTTCAAATGCTGGGGGGGGAAAGGAGAGGGAAAGAAGGAAGAGGAAACAAATCATAAAATCACAGAATGGTCTGGGTTGGAAGGGACCTTTAAAGATTATCCAGTTGCAACCCCCACACCATGGGCCAGGACACTTCCAACTAGACCAGGTTGCTCAGAGCTCTATTGAACTTGCCCTGAAATATTTCCAGGGATGGGGCATCCCCAGCTTCTCTGAGCAATCTGTTCCAGTGTTTCCCATGAGGACAGGTGGTACATCACTTCTAGCGGGACCAGTCTTTCTTATGTCACCTTTTGTAACCCTGTTCTGGGGAAAAGCATGGCTTTGCTTCCCTCACTTTATGTTTGATTCTTTTCTTATTCACTCTCCTAACCATCATTTCAATCTGGGCAAAATATGCTAAGACTGCGACAACATCATATACTTATGGTGAAAGGCACACAGGCATCTCTAAATATCTCTGCAGGAGCACACAGAAGCCAAGGAAAACTCCCACCAGATACCACCTGTTTGGTATGCAGGGACTGAGAAAGCTCAAGAGCCCATTTAGTGCAATTTTCTACAGCAAGACAAAAATCAATTCTTTCCCAGGAAGGGAAAATAGCAAGACGATGAAAAAAGGGCTTCTGACAACTTTCAATGACAGCATAAAAGGCAGCTATAAAAAAATGAACAAACAAAACAACACATCAACAACAAAAAAAACAAACACAAAAAACCCCATCCACCCAAAAAAGTGAATCCACTGAAAAGGAGAACAAAAACATGCCATGCATTTCCACTGGAAGAAGGGGATCTGCAGCCACAGCAAGTCAACATTCACGATTTCCAGCCTCGTCTCTGGGCAGTCTGTGTTTGCTACCACACTGGAGCTGGCTCTGCAGCTCCAAATAGCTTGGTGCACTTGAAGCAACCTATAGCACAGTGATGTAGAAGGTCTCAACAACCTGATTATTAAAGGTCTGCGAGGCTTTTATTTCATAGCAGGTCTCCTGCCACTGATCAAACACCCAGCACATCAGGTGACCCAGGTACGCCTTGAGAATGCAGCCTCTGGTTTTGTTCTAGGTAGAAGGAATCCAGCTTGCATCTCCTAATCCTGCTCAGCAATGCCAGCCAGCACACAGGGCAAAGCAAGGGGGAAGTCAAGAGCTTCACTTCAGAAGTGCCTTCCTCATCCAAATCAAAATATAAAAGGCAAGCATACACAACTTCCAATGCCTTTACCCCATACCAGTATCATACACTTGTTCTCCCCCCTTCGTTTATTTGCTCACTTTGGGAAACAAGAGAAGGATAAGTTTCCTAAGCCCCTTTGCCTTCTTGCTGCATACCTCTTTCCTTTCCTCTTTCCTTCTTTCACAAGATGAAGGGTTAATAGTAAAAAAGGGCAGAGCACATTAAATGAGGCTCCTCATGTGCCAAATTGCTTCTCAGCTGCCACTGTGCTGATTTTATTCATGAATGCAATCTTTGCAGCATGTTTTTGTGTCACGTTCCCTAGTCTGCCATTGACAAGGCTGGGTGAAACCACTGACTTAAAGACCAGCTTTTACAACTGTTTTTGAAGAGCTCCCCCAACACTTGCAGCATTGCTTACAAAATGGCTCAAGGCTGGGAGCAGTGAGAGAGGAAGAAGACACTGCACTGACAAGTCCATTGCATGGGCCAGGTGCTGGGCTGCTGCTGGAGCAGGGAGGGATGGGAAACAGTAGCCAGGACAAGGATCCTGGTCCAGCTGAAAGCACTTCCTGGTGGAATTGGAGGGGTATCAGCAGCCACTCTGTGACTTGAAAGCTCCTTGCCTGAGGAACCTTCCCTAGAAAATGGGCATTACCATCAGTTGCACCAGGCTTATGGGCAATGCCGTGCAGGACCATGGGCCAAAAAATTATGGATGCTTTGCTAGGCTGCAGTCTGAAAACACAACTTGGTCCTATGTAACTTGGTCCTCTTTTTAAAAGAGACTGTCACTTGTGGGAAGCTTTTGCAGAGAATGCAAATTACACACAAATACACACATACACACACTCTTACATGCCTTGAAGAGCTTCAAGCAATACTCAAAACACTCCCAAGACTTCCAGTTGCTGTCTCAGCTTAATTGCTTAATACAGGACCATACCTTTTTCCCTCTTACCACATGAATGTCTTCCTCAGGTTTCCAGAGATCCATTGTTGCCAGCATGAAGATAGACATGGGTTACACTTCTGGCAGCTGGGGGAACAAAGCTGCATGATCTACACAGCAGATCTGCAGCAACTTCTCAAAGCACAAAAGAGTGCCTGAGATAGGGAAGAGGAAAGCACAAGGGAAACAGTGTGCTTTTCTCCAGCTAGGAGATACCAAGTGCGAGAGTTTTTGTTTATTTCAAGGGAAAAAACCCAATAAATTCTTATTCGTATGCATACTATAATTCACAGCCTTGAGAGCTTCTGTGCAATAGCGATCTGAAAAATACTGCCAGGCCCAGAACTGCTGTATGGCAGAAAACTGCCATACAGTATAAGTATAAGCAGAAAAACTACATTAAGTAAGTTTTTCTCCTCTTCCAAAGCAGTTTTACATCAATACACTGGCATTTAATTCCTTCCTCCATCACCACAGTCACTGATGCTCTCGAGGCTGACAGCACTTGTCTGTATCATTCTCCCCAGGCAAAGGAGGATTCAAATCAAGCTAAGAAACAGTGTGAGTGGCTACACCAGACCCCTGTGCTTTCAGGAAGGTCTGTTTCTTTCCCCTCAAACAGCAGCCTCCTTCAGTCCCCCTCCTCACTGAGGCCACCTTTCCTTCTAGTCCCCATTGCTGTGAGTCACCATCAAAGGACTGAGGTTAGCCTCTGGAAACCACCAATTTTCTTCCTGTAGTGCACAGTGATAGAGACCATACAAACTTTCAGGAAAAGTCTGCCCCTGAGGGCGTGCATTTATTCACTGTCACCCAGTGACTCTTTTGGCTGCACAGGTACTGACAAAAATTGAGGTGCAGTAGAGAAAATATCTGTTTATAGTATAATGAATAACTGGTGTGAGCCACACATTGTAAACTCCCCTCCTCCACTTCCTCACCCAGAAAGAGAGCACAGTGCAGTGAACATAAAGCAAATATACATAGTTCTGTTAATTCACCCACAAAGGGCCAAGGCCAAGGGCATTGCTCTCCTGTCCACAGCAGATGGCTGCTCTCCCAGCCCATTCCAGACACCAGGCACAGGAGTATGAGCTTGGCACCACACTAACCCAGCTATGTGGCTTCTGGAGCAAAACCAGGTCATGTTCAGCCAAGAAAGCAGAGCAGCCAAGATGCAGCTGCCTGTACCACTATGCCCTTAGATACTTGTACTGCTTGTGTTTTCAGGTCAAATTCTGTTTTCCTTGGTAACTGTGAAAAATAGACAACTTTCAGAAGTGTCTCGGAAGTTGACCACAGACTCCAGAATGCAAGGGCTTTGCAAACAAAAACACCCTGCACTGACAGAACTAAATAAAGCAGCTGAAGTTTACCTAGCTAAGAGCATGTTAAGTATAACATTATTTCTTGGAAGTCACTTGTTTCGCTCTTTGAAACTATGAGCAACAGCGTGCGCTGCAGTGCTGCCTCCCCAGCCTGCACAGAGGATATAGTCTGCTACTTTAATTTTCTACTCCTTAAATTTTTCCTTGGAAGTCTCCACCCCCTACACCACATTCCCATCTAGCCACCCCCAAGCACTTGGACTAAATTAAGCCAAAAAATCAAAGCCAGCTGATTATTTATTAAACAAACATAACACATTTTGTCTTTGGTAGAATGGAGCATTCCTGGTTAGCTGAAGACTTTAAACTTCACGTTGTGGGGGGGCAGATGGAAAGGAAGGAAGCAGTGTTTCACTTTAGGAGAGCACACTGAGAACTCGTTATTTGACTTAAAAGCCATCTGTCTACAAAATGAAACTGAAACATACGTAACACTTAACAAGCTGTAAGCAAGCATCAATAGCAGCCGTCATATCTCAGTGATAATAGCTAGCTTTGATCATGTTTCTTTAGGATAACCCTCCCCTTCAAATAATTTTCAAGTCTCTCAACTCCTATCAAGCTCATCTCCAACATCTGCCAATTAAAGGAAGAAGCACAAATTGAAATTAATGGGGTGCAAGGAGCAAGCAAGTGTGCTTTGTTTGTGTGTCAAAAACTTAACCAGGCTGCAGAGAGGTCACTGACAAACAGGGGCCAGCAACACGTGCAAAAGAAAAAAAAGGCAGTTATGTACATGGAAAGGCATTCCTAAATTTTTCCAGACAAATTCTGAATACTTCGTCTCCTGTGAGAAAATCAGCATTTGACTAGAGATCTCCTAATCAGGAAACAGACACGTCAGGTATTTCTAGAATGCTAATGAACGTACAGCACAGTGCAGGGATTATCTGCTGCCTGCCTCAGCTGACACCAGGGACTCCCAGTATCTGAACTCCCTTCTGTTTTTATTCAAGCCACAGTTTGCAGAAAGATCTTTTGCATGAAAAGAAAAACAATATGTGAAGTCAGTTCCCAAACGGATACAGAGAGATACATGTGGAGCTACAGGAAGACAGAGCTTAGAAGCCACTTGCATCAGGGACTGGTTTTTTTTCTTCTGGTTAGGGAAAAAAGAGAAAACATATCCAAGACAAGAATGTGCAATAAAATCAGATTAAGGAATGTTAGTCACTCCTGGCTTCCCCTCAAAACAGAAGTCAAAAAGTTTCCTCCATTTATTCACAAGATGCCTAAACAGTGAGTCTTGCTGAAAGAACAGGAAAAGAAAGAATAACAAAAAGAGAAAAGTGAAAGGAAAGGAAGAATATTGCTCTTCTCAACCTACTAATAAGCTCCTGAAGTATTCTTCCTTCCTCCATCCAAAGCAATCCCTGCAGCATCAGCAGGCATCATGGTCAATGCTGGGTGCCAGCCAGCCAAGAGTGCAAATACAGTACTAAATGCATTCATACTTTCCCACTGAGATAAAGCCTGAGCAGCCTAACAACTGCTCCATCCTCTGTGCTCCCTCTTCCCAGCTAAGCTCCTGATATTGCTCCTAAATACAGATGTCTCTGACTGTTTCCATCTATGTTTACACAAGGAAGAGGCTGAGGGTCACAGGCTGGAACAGCTGAGAAGAGCAGGCACATTGCTGCAAACGTGTCCACTCTTCTTCAGATTTGGCTCTAGTACTCAATGGCTTTGCTGTTGCTGTTCAGCATCCATTTACACAAAAACCAGTGTGGTTCTTGGAGAAAGGAGGATTGTAATTGAAATCACCAAAAATAACCATTGGCATACAACACTTGTCATTTAGCACAGACCCCCTTCAGCAGTTTTCATGGTCATGATTCAGCAGACACAGTGGCAGCACTCCAAAATAAGGTTTCTTTCTCCTTTTTCTGCAAAAGAACCATGGAGCTGCACAAGCAGCCCAGGAGAGGACCTCAAGCCCCAAGCTTAACTGATTTACCACCACACTGCATTCCAGCCATGAGAGAAAACACAGACTAAATGCAGTTCCAGGCAGAGAATTGTGCTAAGCCTTCACAAAGCCTCTCCCATGGAGCCCTGTTTCCCCATGCGCAAAACGGACCCGGGCTATTCCCAGTAGCTGATGAGTCAAATAACTTCATTATGAAACACTTGCTTAAGACCAGAGTTGTTATTTAAGGAGCCAGTATCTCACCTGCCTCTCAGAGATAATACAGGTACACGAGACAACACACCCACAGCACAGCTCCTCTCTCTACCTACAGAAGTGATGAGCTCTGAAGCAGCTTTTGACTGCTCTAAATGTGTCACACTAGCACAGGAGTTGTTTACCCAGCTTATGCTGAGATAATAAAACTGGACATGTAACACCTCCCAGCAGCTGCAGAAGGTAGTCAACATACAAAATAAAAAGCCAACCACTGTTAGGTTTGGTTGGTTGGGTTTTTTTAAAAAAAATAATGAAAATTCCTCATTTCAAAGAGGGCCTGGCAAAAAAAGTTACTGAATGGATGTATGAAGTGATGTTTTTCTCCAATTTTTGCCACACGAAGAGCACAGGGAGTAACATTTCCCCAAGACTTCTTGTAAATATATTTCAATAAAAAAAAGATTATACCACACAGTTTCAAAACAGCTGAAATAAAGTTCCCTTCCTTCCTGTAAATCTGTACTTAAACTACAGGCATAACATACCATATTTAGCATTTCCAGAGGAATGCACAGAGATGACCATGAGGAAGATGACTGTGGTTGTAGACTTCCCTTTAAACTCCATCTTTTGCCTTGAAAACAGAGAAACACGCCTCATCTGAGGAGAAGAAACTGTTTAACAGCCCCCAAATTTATGCATCTGCTGGGCAAGAGAGTTCCCATAGACACAAGAGATTTTGTCTTGCATTGGTCACATCAGATCCTCTGATTTGTCAGATACAACCATCTCCATATATGAGGAGTCAGAATCTTCTAACCCAATTTGGAGGAATAATTCTTCTCCTTGGAGTCTTTATAGGGCTTTGAATCTGGCCCATCAGCTTTGAACCTCACCATCCTCCAAAGGTCCTGGGCTGCTGGCTATTCAGATTGTTAATGGTCATTGCCTCTTTGGGAGGGCTGGGAATCAGAGTACAAATAAAGAGCAGCAGAGTGCAGCAGTGGTATCATGCTGGCGTTTGGAGAGACACAGAGAAAATGACAGACAAGAAGGAACTTTTTTAAAATTGTGGAATTGTGCATTTGACAGTTCTTTTAATTGAAGTAAGCCACTCAGAAATGTATACATGTGTTCTGAGCAGATTACTCATCATAACCATTTTAAAACTATTAGTTGGCAATTATTTCCCAGCTGAAGGTGCAGTGGACAAGAGACCTAAACTCCTTAGTTTTTTCCCCCATCATTAAAAACAACTAAGTGGCATGGGACCTAAGTGTCTTAAAAACACCTGATGATTGTTGTCCTCAATAAAATCTTATCAAACCAGTGCAAAAGCTGTTCACCCAGCTCCTACTGGAATGATAAAGAGGTATACAACTTGCACATCACAAGAGGAAAAAAAGAAGAAGTGTACCCATGTCCGGCTGTTGGGAAAGCAGGATCCTGCAAGTTGCAAAAGCTCATATGCTTTATCATGGAAATGATTACATTATTCAGGAGTGGCTGGTGGCAGTGGCTGTGCCACCACCCTGGCAGACACACCACATCTGTGAACTGGCAGCATGGCAATCAGCCCACCCTCAGTTTCCAAAAGAAGCTCCACTGAAGAGCAAAAGGCAAAGTTCTCTACAGAAGCTCTACACTGCAAACAACTTCAGGGGCTGTGTTTCAGGAACACTACTCTTCCACACCTCCTTACAAAAGAACTTTGTTTTACTGGCATTCAAGCTTCCAAAAACTGAGTTGAGAATTAGATAAAAACAACAGGTGTAGACAAATATTACAATCACTCTGTTCCTTCCAAATGCTAATATTTTCAGTGCCATTGACACTGAAAAAATGCTTGAACTGTATACTGTACTTTACTATCCAAATTCAATATCCAGCCTCCTTGTGATGTCCTCTCAGACAGGATTTCTCCAAAGCCATTCTAGCCAGATTGTGGGATATCAGCTACCTAAGCCTCTCAAATTGCTGTTCAGAACAGCTACTGTTTCTGCACTTGTATTTTCCACAGCCAATTGGTTGAGAATGCTAAGTGCTATAGAGTTAAGATGATTTTTTGTTTTAAAATTATTCATGTTTTAACTACATTAAGAAAAAGTCTTTAGGCAGAAGATCTAGGAAGCAAGATTTTGCAGATAAAATATGTGAATTTGGAACTGAAGTCTTTCTTTTTAAAACCAATGAGATTTTGCCCTTTTTTTTTTCTTTCAGTTTTCTTCCTCCATCCTTCCCATAGATATTTCCTGTGCATTCTCTCTTCCCCTGCACTTTGAATTTTACTAGAACTTTGTGTTTGTGGGAGGTAGGTTCACATCACCCGAGATATGAAGACAGCAATTACGGAACCACCAGACTTCCTGCAAGCTAATGAAGCAGCCAAGTGCACAGCTGGAAGTTAGGTGCCATGCAAGCCCAAAGGGATCCGGACTGTACCTGAACAGGGACAAGACCTCCCCTTTGATCCTGAACTCTGCCCTGATGGTCTGCACCAAAGTGCACCAACCTCTGGATCAGCTCACAGAGCCCATCCACGTGCGCTGTAGCCAAACACCGTGTCCAACAGGACAGGGTTCACTGCATGCAATAACAAGCATTCCTGATTTATTTTAGGCTGCATGAAAGCTAATAACATAAGCAAATCTTATGTTTGCCTTGAAACAGTACAAACACTGAGAGCCAGGGAACAATGTCTCAGCAAGACAGCAGGAACTAAATGTGAGTAATCACAGAAGAGTTTGGGTTGGAAGGTAGCTTTGAAGGTCATCTAGTCCAAACCCCCTGCAATGAACGGGGACAGAGACCCCACAACTGCATGGCAGAGCTGACACACCCTATCATGCAGGAGGGAGGAAAGGCCATGCCAGACCCTTTGTGCACCTTACAGACACTGGACTTTAGCAAGCCACCTTTTCAGATCTTTGCATCTCAGCACAACCCCTGAAATACCTCCAAGCAGCATTCCCTCCACAGTGACCCCTCCTGAGCAGGGATGCAACCTCTGCTTGTTACTTCTGTGTGCAAGCAGCTATCCAGCAATTTGTGTTACTGACACTGACGTGCCTGGTAGTGCCAGGAGGTGTCTAAGGCAGGGAGATTTGGTTTGCTGGAATTGTTCAGTTCCCACCAGTTGTGAGAGCCACCATGGAAGATGCTGGCAAGCAGCCTAGCTAACCAGGGTTACACTAGCAGGTTCCCTCATGGCTGCTGCTGATGCACATACATAAGCATCTTCATCCCACTGATCTCTTTCAATTCGCTTGGGACACCTACATGGAACTGAAGCGGTCTGAAACAGAGGCAATAACATTTCTGAAGACAGATGGTGCTAGGAACTCCGATTTTCCAAGATAAGCACACACCCATAAACCAGACCAACAAGACTCAGGAGCGTGCTACCCACACACTGTATGACACCCATCATGGTAGAAAGGCACCTGGACCACACTCTGCAGCTCCAGTACTTCCTTGTGATGCAATACAGCTCTGGGATCTCAGGATGCAACTGGTGAGAGGAAGGGTGTGGGACATTGCTGCCACTTACCAGCTGTACAGGGACCGAATGAGGTACAGCACTAAAAAAATCCACCCAGGGAAATTATTATTCCAGGCATCCAGAGGCAGGACAAACTAGCTGCAGGGATGCTCTGCACATGGTCTGGTGATCAACACTGGTGAAGTGTGCTGTAAGACAGGGCTTGGCACACACCTCCAACAATATCCTTTCTCTTGCTCACCACCCCTGTGCACTTGCCAGAGTTGATGCAGATGACACGTACCCTTGCTGAGGGGTCATCTGAGCAAAGGAAGACGAGTTTGTTGTGGCAAGCTGTTTCCTGTGATCTGCACCCCATGAGCTGGCTACTGTGGCCAGCTGCTTCTGGGAATGTTTCAGGGACAGGAGATGGGTTCTGAGGTACTGCCAAGCCACTCTGCCCACAGCAGAACAAGTTAAATCACAACAGATACCCAGTCTGCAGCTTCTCCCAGAGCTCCCCCTCTTCTCTTCACTCCATCCCTTCTAGATGGCATGGCGTGCCTGTAAGATGAGCTTAAAAATCTTCCTGCACCCCAGAGTGCCCAGCAGTGCCTGTACAACAGAGAGCAACCTACAGCAAAGAACAACCTCCAACACAGACCCTCTATTACACCCACAGCCACCACTCTCCTTTGTTACTCAGCATGTCCCCTGACAGGGGAAGCTGTGGGGGGATGAGTGCTATGATATGGTATCCAAGTACAGCAAGGAAGGAGAAGTTAAATCCCATTTTGAGCAAAATACAGCACATGGAACTAGTGTTCTTCTAGGGGACAGGCTGGGACCCTCAGGACAGCCTGCAGACAGCTATTCAATTCCCCTCTTTCCGGCCAAGAAATGCTAACTCTACACATGGGTGACAAAAGCTGCCAGGTAATGCTGCCACATTGCCTTTGAAGTCAGCCAAAAAAACACGAAGGGAAAATTCCACAATACTATCAACAGCACCTTTGCATCCACAAGCAAAAGGCAAGAGACCCGAACAGAAAACTAAGTCAAATAAAAAAGTTTCCTGTTTTTCAGAGTCACAGCCCATTACAAGCACAGTTACGTTGACGAGGTCAGAAAGGCACCAAGCAGGCAACTACTGAAATCAACTAAAAAAAAAGTAATCTGATGTGCCTCTGGGCTTGGTCTATTTACACAAGAAGTGTTAGCTAGATCTAGAGAAAATCACGGCCAGTATTAGCATTTTCAGTCACCCATGCACATGTTAAACTTACTAGCAGATCGTTGTCAGCACTGTTTGCTCTCTATTATTTTCTACCCAGGGCAAACATTCGTGATGCTTTTGGGTACAAGCTGATAAATGGACACGTCATGTGGTTAGCCATACAGAAAAGTAACTCCCTCATTAGAGAACCTCATGGATGAAGAAGCAACTTTTGAACCATAGCACTGTATGATCCAAGTTCAGTTTAGCACTGGAAACAAGCACCTCACATTTTGTAAGCAGTACAGATAAATCCTTTACCAGGATTCATGCACAAATGTTGACTCCCTACATGCTACCTTCTCCTCTCTAATGTGCAGGGATTTTAAAATGCAATCAGTACATTGCACCAGTGTTGAGTGCACTTCTAAGTGACTGAAGAATAATGCAGACACAAACACTCCTTCCACTATTGATATTCTTTGCCTCAGCTAAGAATCATTCTGAAACAATTTTTAGCATTTCTTGTTGCATACTGTACTCCAAATATCTTATACTTTTTTTCTTTTCCCTACAAAGGATAAGGCATGTTAGAATCATGCTGCTTCAAGGAATATGAGCTTAGGAAACTCCATTTTTAATTTTTATTAGCCACAAAGGCACTACCCTAGGAGTTATTTATGGGCTGTGTTATAAAGCATTCATTTATTCACTCAGAGTCAGAAAGAATTTCTCCTCTTCTGAAAACTGCAAGAAACGTCATGGTTTTCTGATTAACACAATGTGTTTTGTTAATGCAATGGGTTTTCCTCCCCTTTACTCAGGCCAGCTGCATTTTAAACTAGACCTTAGTAAGCACACAAAAGAAAAAAATGTAGAGATTACATTGTTTTGTATGCAAAACCACTGCATCATTCTACTAAAACTACCAAATTGCTTGGCAGAATGAAAACAAAGCCATAATAAACCAGTCTAATAAAGTGAAAAAATGGGTTGCCACCAGTGTCCATCCTGAGGCCATAACTAACAGATCTCCTCTTAGGACACCTTCATGGCATCCAGGGATGAGGGAAACAGCTTTAGCCCTTTCCAAATCCCAGCTGGTAACTCAGCTTTAAAGGAAGCAGTTGTGTTCTACAGCAGATGAAGAGGCAGAAAGGCTGGCTCAGAGCTTGCCACTATCAGCAGCTGGGTAGCCTTGCAGTGCCCATGCAGAGGGAGCTTTTCTCCAACTCCACTGAATTCCAGCTGATTTCCAAAGACACCAGACAGTACAGAATTTATTATTTATATATCAATTCCAGTTAAATAATCTCTTTTTTTCAAAGCTTCACAACTTTTTTTTTTTTTTTTTAAATTCTCAAATAATCTATTATTTCTAACACAAAGGGATAATCAGAGAAGAAAACTAACTGGTCCAAGACTCACAGCAAAAGGCCAGTTCTGCCATTAAGTGTTCCTTCCATACCTGTTCTGTCACTGCTTTCCAAGTCTTTTTCTAGTGCTGGGAGTAAAGCAACACCAGCACCTGTGTGCTTTCACCTAACACATTCTCCTGCCCAGAGAGCAACAGCATTGCAGAGCAATTAAAAAGCTGAGGCAAGGAGTAGAAAGCTGACAGCTGAGGGGAAGAAAAAGCAAAACATGAGAGAAAAACCAGAAGAGAAAAATTACAAGAAAATTGGGGGTGGCAGGGGAGATAAGTGGTGTGGAAGTTATTCATGTGGAGCTTTCAGAGGTTACTTAATATCAACATATGGCAGGGGCCTGAAGAGCAAGAACAACAGTGAAGTTTTCTAGGTTAATAGTTTCCTTAATATTCCCACAGGATTCTTTACTACTCTAAACATAGCACAGAGGAAAAAATAAGATCCAAGGAGATCATCATCAGGGGCAGGTTCAAGAAAGGGTTCTTTCAACCTCCCCCAAACTGCTTTCTCTCTTGGAGCTGAAAAATAGCCAGAGTTCTTATGCAGTATTAATACTGATCCATTTTAATTTGAAACACACAATCCCAACAACACAGGCAGACTGAAGACAAAAGAGAAAGTTTCACTCACTTAAAAAATATTTTGAGTGGAGTTATATTTGTTGAACTATATTTGGAGTTAATTTTTCAATGCCTACTATAAACACCTAGCAGAAATATCCTTCACTGCATGCTTGTTTTCAGTGAAAGAGTCTACCAATGAAGTTGTCTTAAGACCTTTAATGTATTTTAGAGTTTAGAATACTTCAAAACTTCAGCAGAAAACCTATTCCTGAAGGCCTAAATCTCGAGTTAATGTTTGTATTTGCACTGTGCTATCTACCTTCATGTTCTATGCGAAACCTACTTTGAGCTTGTGAGGTCTTGTCAGGTAAAATCCAGGGTCAAAGAAGAGACTGTCCACTCTCATTATTATGTGCACATTATACTCGTTTCCATCACTCACAGAAGGGAAATGACAACTAGGCCCAACAGGAAAAAACCTGAGCCATGAGCAGGAAACAGATTCTCTTGTTTTGACTACTAAGGTAAGAAAAGGTAAATAGTGGAAAATTCCCCTCATACAGGGACCTTAACTGTGGTGGATCATTTGACAAGTTTTCCTCACCAAGCCACCTGTCAGAGTAGCTTCACTGTCTTAAAGAAAAAGCATCAAACAAGGAAGGAAACAAGAAATAACATTACTTAAGATGATCTGTGAGCATACATAATTATGAAGTTCTTGTATTTTGTTTTTTTTAAGTACTTTTAGGGCAGCAATCCACAACTATAAGACAACAAACGAGTTTGGAGAGACAGAAGGGTGTTTATTTGCTCATTCTTATGTGGGCTAGGAACTGAAGCTAGGCATGGAGTTGAGGAGAGGCTCCTATTAAAGGCTGCATGAGTTCCCACTGTAAACAAGTTTCTTTAGCCTAAATTCAGCACAGTGTGTGGTGCTGGTATGAGCTTGATGCAATTTTTAAGACTGTGAAAGTCTATTTTTATTCTTAATATAGTTGGTTGTGTGTGGTTATTATTAAGTTATTAAACTTTGAAACTGGAAACAAATGCCATGGAGCTTTAACACGGAAGTGCAATAACAGTTTGCTGGTTTTGCCAGGCTTCTGTTCTGTGATTACTGTACACTGCAACTACAAATATTTATGCAGTGCATATTTCTGCAACAGTTCCCACTATCAGTTATTGACTGACCCCACAAAGCCTAGCTGTAGGCTATGCTATTTCCATCCCTCTTTCACTGAAATTCTTCCTTAGCAGCTGTTCTGGTTGCAATTGAAAGTAACTAGTGATGAAAATCAAATATCCTTATACTCTAGAAATTGAGTTTTCGAGAAATAAAGAAGCAGCCTCACACTGGCTCTTCTCAGCCACCAGCTATCACTAACCATGCAAGCAACAAAATCCAAGCCTGGTTTTTGTTTATGTCTGACAAGCCAGATTAAAAACTTTATGTTTTTAAAGTTGCTTAATAAATCAGTAGAAAGATAATGATTACCCAGTCTCATCATTTGCACATGAAAGGCAGAACACAGAAGTTACAATAATTTGTTGCCAGACTTCACTGGAACAAACAGCTACATTTTACTTATCTTCAAATATCAAAGGACTTCAGTAGGACAAAGATTACTTGGCTTGACAAGCTTTCAAAGACCCCTCCAGCTCAAAACCAGAAATGCTTCTGAAGAAAGTAATGAAAGGTTTTAATAGAAGCCTAGCAGCAATTCCTATATACTAGCACGAAATTTACCACCATCCTCTAATCTTGTCAAAGCTAAGACAAGATGCTTTGCCTCCTTTCCAAATCCAGTGGAATTGCACACTCCCAAAGGCTAGAAGAAGACAAGTTCTTCCACCCAGGAAGCAGAGGCTTCATGGCAGTGTTCTGCTGCTTTAAATCAGCCTATCCCATGCTAGCACCTCACTGAAGCTACTTGTTTTCTGTCAAAGAGCTGTCTCAGAGAGCTCAGCCACTGCGTCGCATTAGTGCCAGGGCAGAGGACACAGGGAAGCAGCTGTGGGACAGTCAGAGCAACATCCTCCAGTGCACCCATGAGCTACACAGTGTCAGCAGAGTTTTTGCTTCACCCTCCCACCCTCCTTTGGAGCAGATAAACTGAAGACCTCAAATCACCTTCTCTGCGTTTTAATAAAATTTATTCTATTCCCTCAGGCTCCTAAAAGACCATTGTTAAAATCTGCTCAGCTCAACCAAAAGGAAGACCAGAAGGAGTTCAGTATTTTCCTTTAATATATGCTGCAACCTGCTGTATTATTTAATATATCAAATACCTTTGACAAAAGCAGTAAAATCACATTGGTCTTGTTTAGAAATACAACATTTTGAGAAAACAAAGTCAATGTCTGTGCTGCAAAACAAATAGGATGGTTACTGAAGAACCAAAAAGAAAGTGTGAAAGAATTGAACTCAAATTTCTGTAACTGTATCCACTCTAGAAGGCTGAGCAGAGAGTTCAAAGTTTTAGGTAGCTGAAAATAGTTGCTGCCTCAAAGCCAGTTTTTGTGTTTAACATATGTGGTTAGACAGCCAACAACCATTCCTGGGGATTATCTGCTCAGAGTATGAAAGACAATAAAACAACCCACCACTGGTTTTTCATGCAGACCTGGGCATGATTCCCATTAGCACATTTTTATTTTAAAACTGAGTGTGATTGCTCTGATTTTATAATAAAAGAAAGCTAAGCACAGATGTTGGTACTTAAAGCTGCTTAAAACTTTGCCAGGTAAATAACAAATTGCAGAGTTATGAACTGCTTCTGAACATGCACAAATATATTGCATGGCACAGCAGTTTAAATACATTAGTCACTGTATGCAGTTGGAGAAAAACAGCATCTTCCAGTCTTTACATTAAAACAAGCCAAATCCAAAACCCAACCAGGTAAACGCACATTTTCCCCCTGTTGGTTTTGGATCAAGCTTTAAGTGAGAACTGATGGTAGACAGCAGTTCTAACCACTGGAGGAGGAAAGCAATGACTGGTGTTCAATACTGGTTTACTGCAACACTAATGGACTATTAAAAAATAGAACTACAAAAGAAAAGACACATAAAGTTCCTGAAGGTGGTACTTGATGGCTTTTTACACAGTATCAGTTTTTCAGGTTGCAAAATGTAAGACAACGCAGATATCAGAAGTCATCAGCCTTCTCTAATTTCCATCCATGTCAATTAACAGCTGCAGTTAATTTATGGTATTTACAAATTTATGATGTAAGGCTCTGCTCCATTTTGGTGTGGAGTGTAGTTTAGTGTATTGGCTATTAGAATGCTCTTCAGCTTGTTAGGACTTTTTTTTTTTTTTTTTGCCTTTCATGTTCCTGCAAGAAGTGTAACTACAAAGTTAACCTGAAACAGTAATTTGTCACCTGACACTTCAGTGTCTCCTACTGTCTCCTACTTGCACAACACTTATAACGAAACCATTTAAACCTTTAGAAAGCTTTAAAAATAATTTTACTGATTGTGAATTTGATCTAGAATTTGCTTTAGGATTGACAAAGTGCCCCCACATTAATTAATTTGTTGTTATTTTTATAGAATCAGAACATACCTCCTGTTGTGGACAAAACAGAAAGGCTTCTGAGGTCAGTTCATTTGACCTCAGTCTGGCATCAGGATGAGACCAGATAGGCTGTGCACCACCTCTCCCACCTCCTTTGCAACTTGAGCTACAGCAGATTTTCTGTTACTGCCCATGCAAGCACTATAAACCCTGCCAACCCTGGCAGGAAATGATGGTCTGGTCATCAGCAGCCTTCACCAGTTCTCCCAGTATCAGAATCATTACCCTGGATTTACAGTGCTGTGCTCAATTAACCACTCTGTTCACTCTGCTTGCTATATGTGGTCCTAGACTGGAAAATACCACTCGGAAAAAAAGAAACCTTGGGAAAACAGAACTCCACAGAGTACTTACAGGGTGATCATCTTGTTCATTTTGCCACACTTTCTTGAGTTTCTGAACTTTCTAGGTTGAACACACCCCAGTGGGTAACACAAGCAAAAGAGGAGAAATCATCAAATCTCTTTTACTTGGTAGACCTCCACTTACATCCTTATAACTCCCTCTACCACTGCAAAGGAGTCATTTGAGGCAGGTTTACAATGAAGAATTCATTATAATTCTGCTATTTATTCCATTCTATTTAAGATGCTCCAATATAGATCAGTTTGAACACATACTGTGCCTCTGTGAACAGGCATTAAAGCAAGATTTGATAATAATTTCATTCCATTTAATCATACAAGAAATAATGTCACGCATTCACAGTATGTAATACTGACTCCTCTTAGTTTTTCTGGTTTATGTTTCTCCTTGAATTCATAGCTTACACTTAAATATTTTTGCAATATACAAAAGATTGTTTCAAGTGCTGCAGTTTAAGTCAGACACAGACCAAACAGTCTTGAAAAACATAATCAGCATCATCAGATAAGCTCTTCCTTGATGCAGGTCTTGGCTAAAATGCAAAAGTTATTACAGAGCAAGTCAAACACATCCTCAAGTTCCTGCATTGTTCTAAGGTCTTTCAGACATCTATCCCTTCCACAGCAGCAGGCACCTTCCATAGGGAGTTCTGTGTATGTCTGGTATCAGTTACAGCTGACTGAACAAATCCTCATGCTCAAAGCATCAGTTGATGTAAATCACTGCAGTACTAATGAAGCCAAAAGAGCCACGTCAGTTTACAACACAGGACATGACCCATACTTGCAGCCTGGGAAAGCAAGTAAAAGAAAAACTGCTTTTTCTTTTTATAGCCTGGTTCTCTAATTAGGATTTTTGTCCACACTGTAATTTGGTATTGGAGGGGAAAAAAAGAACACCATATACTTTAAGCAGGCAAATCACTATGAGCTATAAAAACTTGTTATAGCTCAGTTTACTCAAACATAACTTGCAAATGTCTCAGATTCTTCCAAGACCCAAAAACTATGAACAGCAATTGTTGCAAGCACACTGGGAACACCAATTCTAGTCCTTATTAAAATGGCTGGCTAATAAGCACTAACATTCCCTGTATGGGACTACTGTGATCCTCAAAAATTTGGGGCTCAGGAGATCTGAAAAAAAAAAAAAAAAAAGAGAGAGAGAAAGGGGAATAAAACAGCCAGCCCATACCTGGACACCAACCTGGCATGGAAAGTCCAAGCAATGAGCACAATGTTTGCCTCTGGAGACAAGTGAGAGAAAGGCTTTTGAACTGAAAAAGCACAAAACCATGCTCAGACACCCAGGCAAACAAAAACATCAAACTAGGAAATTGTTGCTTGATTATTGTTCAAAGACCAAGTTATCTATTTTGCCACTCTGAGAATGTTTTCAGTGTTTTAACATGACTGTGAAATTGGCCTGACAAGAGTTAGGGTAACTCAGCTATAATCTGGGAAAACAGACAGAATGACTAATCATGCAGCTGATAAACAGTTTGCTATGCTAGAAAAAAGAGACCTGACCTTCAACTATTCAGTCCTTCTATGCCTGCATACTTCTGCCCTGGTCCCTGGAACTCTCCCTGCTCTACAGCACTGTGAGAGCAACCTCTGGCAGCCAGCTCCCAGGACTACTCCCACTGAAAAGCAGTGATCCCTGATCCAATAGCCTAGAGAGCCCATGCTCTGCAGTCTCCTTCAAAGTCCCATGAGAGATGTATTTTTCTAGCATTCCTGTCACGTTAATTTCCTGCCTCTGAAGTCAGAATTTAGGGTGCAGGCACACCACTTTCCCCTGAATGGCACAATGATTTCTTGCTGCTAGTCACCTTGTTCTCTTGTGCAGGTCTCCAACAGAAGGACCAGCACTGCTCTATCCCCTCAGCAGAGCCAAGGAAAAAGAGATGAAGATTTCACCTTCATTCTTGAGGGGAAAAAAAATTAAAGGCTTTGTCTAAGCAATGCAGATGACTATTAGGGACCATCTACAAGTATGAATCTCAAATGTTAACCTCAGGAGTCCCTTATGAAAGTTACAACTAAGCAAAGGGATGGGCCAGAATTTACTGTTCCCTTCAGGTTTATAGAGGGAGAAGGTGTGTTGGGAAAGATTTCAGGCTTTGCCACACATGAGGAAGAACAGGCCTGTCTTCCTTTACTTGTCAGCATGATTCTTCTCACTGAAGAACAGGTGAAATAAAAGCTTTTTTAAAAATAAGTATTGCCCTTTTCCATTAAGGTTACAAGTTAGAAACCTTAATAACCAGCACACTTCTCCTAGAAGAAGAGGGAGACTTTTTTCTATATGTAGACAACAGTTCTCTGATTTGCCTACTTCTGTGATCAGCATTTCAGTGGCAAACCCCTCTCAATGCAGGGTTAGGTCAGTGGTTTCAGCAGTCTGTTCAGAGTATGGACAATTGTGTTCTGAACTGCTCCAGAGACATGAACAAACTTAAACTGAAGTAGGCATGATAAAGTCATGCAAGAGATTTCTCATGACTTGACCAACCATGAACACTCACAAGCCCTAACAGGCATTGCAAGAAGACCTAATTGGATTTGTGATCCACATTTGCACTTTCTGCACAGTAAGGAGGAGCAAGTTTTCTCCCATAGACATCTCCACTCACCTAATAGACAGACCAACTAAACAAACTGCTCCAAACCCTCTTCTCAATTGGATCCTTGAGCATCTAAAAATCACACCTAAAAGGTGGTAGATAACATGCTCTGAACAGACAGGAGCCACACAGCCCTGGATGTATTTGATGGCATCAAATCAAATCACACACTACACCAGCTCACACCAATGAGCAGGTTGGAGCCTCTTGCTAAATCCTTATCAGTACACAGCAAGAGTCCAGGCCAAAAAAAGCTACATGACTGCTCCAAGTCTCAAATCTTGTTTCTGAATCTGTTGCTGACGAGATTTTAATTCCAAAAGCCCTGTGCTATAAATCACTACATGGCTGAAAAAAACCTGTGGAGGAAGTGCTAATACAGTGTTAGGTTCCCCTGGGATTTAAGGAGCTCTATGAGAAGACACCTGGTTATAAAAGCCAGTTGTCTTCTGAAGCAGCTGCCAAACATGGTCCTTAAGGAGAACAACACACAGGCCACTTAAACCTGATGTCATCTTGACATTCAGGCAATTCTCTCCAAGGTTTGCTTGATGATTCAAAATGGGAAGAATCAGCATTCCTTGGTGTAAGGATAGAGGGGGGAAAAAATCATAATTTGCCTGTTTGCCAGGTGAACATAGTCACACAAGATGTCATTTGTGCCAATATTTTTTTCCTTTCAGAACTACACATCTGTGTGCATCCACACAGGCATCAATAACTTTGGTATGACACTGACTATCAAGACGGACAGATAAGATTTCTAAACGTGAAGGAGTAGTACTAAGATCCCCTCCCTCCACCAAGTGGAATGGTGCACTCGGCATGCTCAGGTAATGAGCACGTACCAGCAGCACAAGGCACATTTGCCTCAGACAACAAAGGGGCTCACGGTGATTCTCAGCGTGGTACCCTTCAAACATCTACAGGCAGCAGTGCAGTCTCTCTACCTGCCTTTCCTGCCAGCTGCAATGAAATGCCAGTGAGGAAGAGCAAGATGGCTCCTAGATGCCTCTTACATAATTTCAGCCTTTAAATGGGTGCCATAAATCCACTCTTCCCCTTGCCACAGCACGCTTTGAGGCATTGAAATGAAACTACATCTTACCTTGTCTTTGGATAAAAACCCTGAGCAGCGGATGAGCACTTGAAACAGCCTTGAAGAAGTTGTCATCATTATTAATAGGGAGAAGGTCTCCATGCACATCAGCATATCCTATCATCACCTCCAGGTTGGCTATGTGGTGAATGTGAAGAATTAGTTTGTAGAAGTCTTCAAACTTTCCTGGCTTGTAGCGATCCAGAGAGAACCTTCTGAACTCTGCCCCAAACTGCAAGGGAAAGCAAACACAGCATCAGCAGATGTGTCACCACAGGCCAATGCTCCAATGCTCAATTTGGCACCTGAACATGGTATACATCACCTCTCCTTCCACAGAATTAGAGTGCCATAGGATCAATCAGGTTGGAAAAGACTTCTGAGATCAAATCCAACTTCTACTATTCAAACCTATCCTGTGGTGAATACAGTCGCATGTTGGTGCTTACAAGTCTACTAATGGCCTTTTAGGTCCTCCCATCAGAACATAACCATGGCTACCAAGACATCACAGGTACACTCAAGTATCCCATCTTAAAAGAAATCACATTTTTAAAATATTAAGTTTTCATTAAATCCTCTAGAGGATAACTGCATTTGTAGGACTTAACTTTAAAGGTCCATCATTCATTATCATCATCTCAGGCATCCACAGAACGATTCTTCTCCAAAACAGAGAAGAAGTTACTCAGCTATTCAAACAACCTTATAAAAAATCTCTGCACATTTCTCATCAATACCACTGGGATCCCAACCACAACACCTTTAAAGAAGCATGGCATGTGAGCACACAGCTTGTTATTAGAAAACACACTCACTCTACTTGACCCCTGAATTTCCAGGCAATCCATGCAGCAGAAGGAAAGTTAGTTTTCATGGCTTTAATCTTTCTGTCACTCCACTGGTTTTTATTTTTAAAGTTTTATAGACCATTAAGTGAGTGTTAAAAAAAAAAAAAAAAAGGCAAGAGTAGGAGGGTGTGATTTGGCACAAGACAATAGAAAATGCTATAAATTCCATGAAGCTGTTTCAAGTAAGTCAAAGTGACTGAGAAGATTTTAATGGTCCTTATTTCTGATATTGGAAACAAAATACGCTGTTAAGGACAGGAGGGGAAAATTTGATCCTCTATTTAAGGAAATTAAAATAACGAAAACAGGCATCTAGTTAGACTAAACAGCTTAAATCACCTTTCTGGTACATTTAATTAAATACTTCAGATTGTATAGTATGAGTAAACTACTGTTCATCAACCAAATGTCTAAAACTATCCTAATTCAGTCTTGAACACATGGAACCACAACCAGAGATCCAAGAACAAGTAAGGCTGTAACTAGGAAGTTCTTATTTGCAAAGTCAGCCCATACCAGGGCTAGAAAGCAGAGACACAAAACTAACAAGCACATAAAAGAAATGTAAAGGGAGAGAATCTTCTCTAGACAAATTCTTTCTCAAAATGGAGAATGACTTGCTTAGAGGTTCTCAGCTGTTAAATCAACTATCCATGCAAGCCACTCTTTTGCTGAGACTAAAAGTATGAATCATCACCATAATCATATCCAAGCAAAAAGGATAAAAAGGAGCCAACATAACCCTACTGGCTTTGGGCACAAGCATGTTCTCAAATTACTTCCGCAGTTATGAAAATCCCACTCCTGAGCATCAAAGCCTAGTTGTGATCATCTGAAAGCTTGTTTAGTCAAATTATGCTGCTTGTTTGCAATATTAACTGCTAGTTCCAGTTTGGATTTCAGAGTGCCCATCTAAATGCACAAAATGCGAACAAACCACAGCTGGTTCCAATGGAGGAAAAACAGTTCTCCTTTGTCCTCCACCCCCTGCTCCTCTCCAGAAAAATCGGAGTGGCAACTTACTTCTGTGGACAGACTTCAAACCAAAAAGAAAAAGTTTAAGTCTTTTTATTTAAAAAGCATCCTAAAGTTTTCTTTTTCTTAGATTCAAGTTAGAAAAAGTCATCTTCAAGCATTAAGTTTAACACCTATCTACATGAGAAAACTAAAAGGGCAGGAACAAGGTCTTGGTAGGTTTTGCTTGAAGCTGCATCTATTGCTCTGCACACCTGAACAGGAACCCGGGATTCCTCGGGGTTCCCTTAGCCAAAATGCCAGTGCACTTAGATGCCAGTGCCAGTAACCATTTGTTTACTGGACAGCTTGTTCAGGACCATTAGCACGCATGGTAAATGCTGTGTAGTCATACCCCACACGGCCCCCTGGGACCCACGGTCTGCTGAGAGAGGGGAACCATCCCACCTGCTCTGCCCAGCACAGCCGAGGCAGAGCTCAGGTCCTGTGCAGGGACATTGCACACAGCACGAAAGCAACACAGAAAAGGACAGAGGAGAGAACTATGGATGATTACTTGCGCTTGGCTGGTATGACCCGAAGCTCAGCTTAAGTTGCCACATGAGAAGACAGCTGGCAAAAGGGCCAAGCCTCCCAGCCCAGCCCCCGCAGGCACACTGGAAACTACTGGATCAGTGGAGCCTGACATGTGGGAATGCCACTGCAGGCTTGGGGCACTGAGGTCTGACAGGAATGCTGTTCAGTCAAATTGACTTGTTCACATGTTCAGCCTTAGGAAAGCCCAAGAGTCAATTTCATTTGCCTGGGAATAGCACAGTAGTAAACAAATGCAAAAGATTTCCCTTGTGCTTTCTGCATGACCCAGCTTTTTAAGGTGAGGGAGCTAGAAGGTGATTCTACAGGGTAGAAGGGAATAGTCAAGAGATTTAAGCAGACAATGAGAATGACTTTCTTTTTGTTTAAAGGTTAGTATTACTGCAGTAAGAGTTTAGCTGATTTATTCACCCTGTGCATATACACAGGCAGCAACCATTGTCAGCAGGTCTTTTCAGAAGAGGGCAAAAAACTGCTTCAGCTCATTCATCATCCCTAATGAGGCTGATAGAGAGTATCACAGTAATAGTGGGGGTTGCAGTACCACTCAGCTTGGAGACTGGGTGCTCTGCATTGTATTCAGCCAGGATTTCAAGATAACATCCACCGTGTATCTTACAGAAACTATGAATTCTGATAGCCAAAACGACTGATCTGCTTCTCTAAGTCACAAAGTCCATCTTATCATATCCCTTCACAGAAAGATACACAAGGACTGGTGTCTGCCAGCAAAGTTTCTGCTAGAACAATACTGTATTACACTGTTTGATAAACTAACAGTTTAACAAGCAGATTAGTTTTCCATCATGAAGTAAATTACTCAGGCCTATTTAACTAATGCAAATACTGCATCCAGTATTGCAGAAGTCAGAGGACAGGAGGAATGCAGGGAACTTTAAAAGATTTTATTCTGACAGAGCTTGTTATGACTGAAAAAAAAAAAAAGCAACTTAGAAAGAACTGTACATTTTGTTTCACAAGAAAACCTCTGTCCCAAGATCCTCAAAGTATCAGCCAATCACTGTATTTGTTGTCTGTAGTTTGGTGACAAAAAGCACACAACGAAATACAACACATGAGGCAGGAACCCTGAACAAAAACAGACACCCAAAAAACGTTCTGATAAAAGTTGTGGTAAAGAAGAAGGAAGACACAGCTAGCTGATCAAAACTTACACAGGCTGATCAAGAGCAATCAACTGCTTTCTGTGAATTTTTTTTTCTGGCTAGAGGACACAAGAGGTCAGAGGAGACGAGGGAGCAGGATTTTGAGGTTTGTTTACTTAGAGAGCAGTTATTTTGTGAAATGAAGGAGTTATTTGCAAGCAAAAGAGAGCAACTCTTTTTTTTCTTTAAATTTTAAGTTTCAAGATGTTTACAGGGCCAAAAATGAAGCCGTATGTTTATGAGGTGTCATCCCTCTAGTTTATTGCTGGCTTTGAAATCGGGCTATTGTAATAAGAAGACATCAAAGAGCAACATTTAGCAATAAACATGAGTTACATTAGCCACCTACTTCTCTCATGAAGTAAAAAAATCAAGAACAGAAAGCAAACTAAACACTTTCATCCTTGCACAGACTGTAATTTCTGCTTACATGTGAGATTTTCAAAACTGGGAAGACCTAATCAGGGATGCTTTATCAGTGAGAATGAGCAGAGGGCAAGAAAGAGGAGGAGGGAAGACAGTATAAATGGTTTTGTGCTTGCTGACTTCACCTGGGACTTCAGAGCTCTGCTGTCACATTCATGTCTGTTTCCCTGTTTTCTTTTTCTCCCTGGTTCCGTCTTCCCCAGCTCACACGGCATTCTCTGGCTCTGCTCCCACTCTCAAGAGCGGTTGTCAAGAAGCCACCAAGCAAGCAGATGTTCTCTGCAACAAGTTCTGTCTTCAATGGCTTGCCCCAGAGCAGCTCTGCTTCACTAAAATGATCGAGCTGGTGGAAAGTGTGAGATTTCATGTTCTGCTCAGTCCCCTGCTCACATCTAGCTATTTCTTCCAAGAGAGAGTCACAAGAGCAAGACAGCCTCTCTTCTATTTGCCCTTCATAGAAATCCCATCAGAGACACAATTTCACTACCTTGTCCCTCAGACTTTTTTCCTGATTGACATCATTCCATTCTTCTACCCTTCTTCCTCCTATTCCCTCCTTTTAACTCTCTCAGAAAAACACAGCCGTGCTTTAGTATCTTAAATGCTTAGAATAGTTTCTCTTACCAAAGAAGATCAGCGATTGCCCTGCTTTTTCCTGCTTCTTTGACACAATGTTTCAAATCCCTGCTTTTCCTTTGAAGAACAACCTTTGTTACTCCTTCAACCCTCGCCAGAGGTCCCTACGGCACAGTTCAGGACACTTTTCTCTCTTCTGCATCTACTTGGAAGAGAAATTCTCTGTCTGTTCCCATCACCCCCAGATCACCTTCTGCTCGCAAGATGCACTTCACATTCAGTCTCATAGAGATCTCTTCACAGATCCTTGGCTGTCAGCTCAAGGGTAACTCAAAGCCAAGGTTCTCTTTTCCCTGCCTCACTTACCTTACTTCACAATTTTTGGGAACTAGGCCACTATACTGCTTATATTTTGCCTCTCTATGCATGGCAGTCTGTGAAAAAATTGTTTTTGTCCACAAAAACAATTTATCAGCCTGTTTGTTTGGAACCATCAGGCCTTTCTTTGCTAACCTTGTTCCAGCACTTCCTCTCCTACCAGGTCACCCATGCAGCAGCTGCTTTTTCCCAACCACCTCTGCCAGCACTGCCTCCAAGCACTGCCAGCCTTCCTCACTCCCTCACCTTCTGGTATTTAAATCCCCAGTGTTGTTCTCCTTCAAGAAACAATTGATTGCAGGAAAGCAAAGCCTTTAAAATCAATCTGCGATTTAAGTGCCAAATCTACCCTTCCAAAAGCAACTATCTTCCTTTTTTTATTCCAGTCCCCTGCATCTCTGGGAGCAAATCAAAGTCTATTTGCAAATGTTGTACACCGAGATGGTCCTGTATTTTTATGCAACACACCCTCTACCACACCACAAGGCTTAAGCACAAATACAGCACAGGATGCATACATCCATGGCATGTCACCATCAGCATGAGGGAGAAAAAGAGGATTTAGCCACACAGAGGGACAAAGCAATCAGGTCTGGTCACCACTGTGATAAGCCTGTCAGCCTAGCTTCCTGCAGAAAGACAGCCCTGCCCTACTGCAGGTCTCCAGCGAGAGCAAACCACTTTGAGAACATTTACTGAGAGGTATCCACATGGATACAAGAAACCGGTAACCACTAAGGGCTCTGGCTGGTTGCAAACTTATTTAAGACCCTTTTAGCTGCCGCCAGAGGTTTCCCCATGAGCTCAGTTCCAGCAACAGCTGCAGAGAAGTAATTTGATGCAGATGCACGCACACCCCTGGCCAGACCTGGAGGGGGACTGGGAACAGCTGTGCAGGGCAGAAGCAGCAGGAATGGCACAAGGCTGGGTGGCCCAGGGGCTGGTGCACCACACCCTTCCCCAGACACTTCTCGAACGAACTGCCGGCATTTCCAATGGAACGGGAATACCTCTGTACCGGGAGATTTTGCCTTCACTTAGAGGGAGGCAATGTCTCCCAAGATATATTTCATCTTTTAACTCCTGGCCTGCCATTGTAAAGGTAATTAGAAGCAAGCAGAGAATCCTTGGAGAACCTTTCTTGCTTCCTAAAAGCTCAGATTAAGTGCACACAAAGCCTCTCACAAAGGGAATGATAAGGGACTACAGAGAAAGGCACCATTAACTGCACCTCTCAGGAGCTCCTCGGAGGTGGCCAGTCCTGGAGCCTGTTAGACAGAGCCTCCACAGGTATTTTAACCTCACACGGGAGACATTCCTTTCTGACTTGGCTGTAAACAACATTTAATTTTCTGAGGTGTTCTTTAAAGTTGAAAGGTCCATTGTTCAGTGTCCTTTAGGAGTGTTTCAGTGTGGCGAGACTAAATTTGAGAAGACTACTTACATAAGACAGACTGGCTGGATGAAGTTTTAAGCAAATCAGAAATTCCCAAGTTACTAGACTAAGAAGTATTACAAACAGGAGAGAAGCTGGAAGCAGGATGAAGAATGGGAAAGCATGGGAATACTGAAACACAAGACAGCAGCCTTCTTCTCGTCAGTGCCAACCATCCAGTTAGCACAGCTGGTACTCAAGCCCATACCAATATACTTGCTTCAGGAACACTGTTGGAGGAACTACCATCTTTCTGTGATAAGGCAGACCTGAGACTACACCAAACCTGAGCATCAGAGCATATCCTCCACCACAGCATGCTCTGTGACATCAGGTAGCCCAAAGCAATGTGCCAGCCTTCCCTGTATCTCGTAGAGGCACTACTGCTCCCACAGTGCCAGAGTACAGGTCAGACAGGAGAGTTACATTGTGCTGGTGCTTATTGCAGCTGTCACCTAAAGAGAATTGTTCACAGACACTTGTCTGTGCCACACTTTCAGCTGAAAGGTTTGGCCTCTCGTCTGTGAAGGGCAGCAAGCACGCACAGAACCCACTGTTGTGGCTCAGCTGAAAGCTGTGGTCACTTTCTCTCATGTCACCTAGCAGACAGACTTAAGGTTACTAGGTATGACCACTTCAGAAAGCCATCCTACTATGAAAAACAAAGATTTGTTTGTAATGAGAGAGGAACCAGGAGTTTGGTAGGTGCTATTTAGCACATCAGAATAAGAACAATACCTGCTGTGAGAAGCCCAGCAAACTGGGAGGGAAAGAAACAGAGGCAATACCTCTTAAGAGATTCATGTTTACAGCCTCTTTCTCTTGACATGTTTTGCAACAATCCAGACCGTCTCAAGTTGCTATTACTGTGGCCACTGTCTTCATTTGAGAGGGGGAAGCACTGTGGTTTTCTGAGTCCGTGCCACATTTGGTTTGCATATAATTGAATATGTTTTCAATTGAATATGTTTCAATTATATGTTTTCAAGCTCAAAAACAGAAGTAAAATCAGATGGTTACAGGGCTCTTTAGTGCACTTATTTTAGTTTTATGCCAGGTATGACAAGTATGACCTTAACTTGGAAGAATCTAAAATACTGCTTAAAAACTTTAAGCAGACTTAAAGTCTGCTTTAACATTCTGTAGCGTTTAAAAAGAGCACTGGTTTTTTGATCTATTTTGAAGTGTGCTACACATGGAAAACTTTTCTTAAAACTTCAGAAGACCTGTACAGCTTCAGGGTTACAGTGAAATCAAAGTACACAAGGCTGGAAAACACAATTTGTAGACCTCTCTCAGTTAGCGCCAGACAGTGCAGAACCAGACCTTTAAAATCTCTTTAGAGGGAGCTATTAAAAGTAAGCTTGCTCTTACTGCTATTGCTGCAGTTTTAACTCTGCCTGATGTTACACTTTATACGTTTCACATACACAATATACATATACTGCCATAGCTGAACAGTCATGTGGACATGCAATATCAGCAGCTTTGGCAGGGAAGAAGATGCAAAAGGTTTAAATCACTGATCTTTATGTAATAGCACAGGCACACTTCTTCTAAGACGGGGGGACAACACATGAGCAGGACAAAGCATCCGCAAGCTGTTTGAATGTTACGTCTATGGCAGCTGGGCAGGCTTGCTAAAGCAGCCACTGCTACATGTGCCTCAGACCAAAGCAGTCTTTCAGCTGCTAGTGACTTTGTAAGAGCACGGAGCACAGCTGATCCCAGACATGCTTTTTGTCTTTGAACACTGCAACAATATCACGTCTACTCAGGACACATCAGAAAATGATTGAAAATTCATTAATGATCCATTTATGGCACCCATCTAAACACCAACATTTAGTGAGAGTCAAAACAGGATAGAAGAAGAGAATATAAAAAAATATGGTTATAATTAACTGGTTCTATTTATCTTAATGGGTTTGTGTCTAGTAGCAGGATGTTAGTCACATTATTGTTAATTTGTAAATCAGTTTGCAATGCAAGAAAACATGACACTATTAATAAGGCAGAAATGTGACAGTCAGCACGTGAGTCAGGTAGTTGTGTTTTTACAATCTCAGCCGCTATCAAAAGTTCCATTGTCCGAGAGGGTTCATCAACAACAAAGGGCTCTTTTGCAAAGCACTTTTATCAGGGAACAACGAGTACATTTAGCCATCTTTGAAATCATGAAAATTAATTATTACTAGTACATACAGTTCACAGGAATTCATATAGTAGTAACAGGAAAATAGTACTCTGCTGCTTTTAAGCCCAAAACATGGACCTGTCAGTTCGAAAGTGAAAAAAACCCCAACACCCACTTTCACAAACAATTCAAATTGCTATCATTTAAAGGCCCAAGGCAATCTTATACTTCTACTAAAGTAGAAGTCCAAAATCTCTAAGAGATTGGAAAAGAAATACACATTTGGGCTTATGTTTCCCTCCTGTCTGAAAAATGGTGTATAATATTCAAGGGAACAAAAAATAAAATCTCTTTTCACTCAGAGCAAGACAAAAGAAGATTGGCTACATGGAGTTATAATTCAAGAGAAGTTCCATCGCTAATGTAGGAATTCCTATTTTTAAAAGCATTTGTTCCTCTTATATTTACGGGCAAAGAAGCCTGTAACCTCTCTGTAAAGCTAAAGACAGAAAATGAAAAATAGGTTAAGAACTCTGCCTGTGGCCACAAGATCCCAAACAAAACAAACACAAAAAGCCCCACACATTGCAGGCGCTGGAGCTCTTGGCAAAAGAGAAAAAAGGGGAGAGAAAGGGTCATCTGGAAACCTTTTTCAGAGATTAGAGGCAGTTTCTTGAGAGGGGACAGATCCTTCACTTGTCACCCAACAGAGGAAAGGAGCCAGCGAGTACTAGACACATGAGAATACACAGTTGTTCTAAGCCAGCAAGATAGTGTGTTTTCAGATCCTGTCTAAAAGGGCTGAAACATTAATCCTGAGCTACAGAGACAACACCTAGATAAGAACTGAGCTTCTCATTTATTTTGTCATGAAAGACGGGAGAGAAGGGCTAAGGTGTAATTACAATTCAATTAATATTTTCTTATGACATGTGCCAACTTCTAAGCAGATTTCTCTTTACCCTTCCTCTTTTCTCTCTAGCAATAAGCTTTTAAGTGTTTTCATTTTAAGGCCAGCTCTCTGAGGATGAGGCAGAGGAAGGGAGAAACGGGAAGCCAGACAGAAGGGGACTTCTTAAAGCAGAAGACTGCAGCAATTTCCACCACTGCCATGTCTGAAAACAGAGGTATGCACAGATGACAGAGGGTTTTGCCCTTCAGTATTTGCTGCAACACAGAGATCCATGAAGATTTTGTAGCACCTTACAGTCACCCAGAGAAAAAGGGACCTCACATACACCAAAAGGTACAACACAGTGCCACAAAGCTCATCCTTCTGCAATGACATACCCAGAGAATATATCACTGCCAGTGTCCCCACCACGTAGTGACAGACATGAAAAATCCACAGACACAAGAATCGTGAGCTGAAGCATGCTTTGGGCCACATTCCCAGCAGGGGTGATGGGTCAGGCTAGGTTCAGCAGAGGTACAGGCTGCTTCAGACCCGCTGAAATCCGATCATCCACAAACCCCACACGTCTACTGGACAAAAAAAAAAAAAAAAAAAAAGAATAGCGCCTGCAGGTTTTGGCCCTC
The DNA here is from genome assembly GCA_013400435.1 of Pycnonotus jocosus. Classification (NCBI taxonomy): domain Eukaryota; kingdom Metazoa; phylum Chordata; class Aves; order Passeriformes; family Pycnonotidae; genus Pycnonotus; species Pycnonotus jocosus. The sequence goes on along the minus strand of VWYP01003839.1, from coordinate 4,862 downwards.
TGGCACAAGAAGGATGTTGAAAACTGGAATGAGTTCAGCCATCAAGATGCTCCCCGCTTTTCCTCCTCCTGCCCCTGCCCTCTTCCAACACACAGATACATACACACAAACTCTGTTTTTAACAACCTCTGGCACACATCAAGAACCTTGTAACTTTAGGATATGTGGGGATTTCCAGAGAAGTGTAGTACTTAGCCCTGACAAACTCTCCCCTTCCAATAATCAAGGGCATCAACTTGCTTTCAAGAACTTGTTGCTTGGAGAAAAGGAAAGAAATTCAGAAAATCCAGAAAAATCAGATTTCACACGAGACACTTCTGAATTGTGACTAATGCAAGACACCAGCAGGATGCTGGTTTATCCTTAAGGAAGGAACCACCTGGTAATCATAACAGAGGCAGGGATATCAAAACCCCAGCATCTGCAAACTATCTCCCTTCAAACTCCCCACAACCATTTTTTCCCAGAGCTCCTTCTGATCAAACTCAATCTTCAGAGGAGAAAATCTGTTTCACACCATTGTGTAAAAGCAGCACTCTCTCACACTCAGCTCCTCTGCTAAAAGGGATTCCACCTGCCCACGGACTGCCACTTCCCCAGCCTTTGAAAAGCCACCAAGAATCCCTTGATCCCCGGCCAGCAGCATGCCCCGGCGCAGAGGCTGAGCTGCACCCACCTCCGCTCACCTGGCAGCCTGCGCTCTCAGGCGATAGCTGCAAAATCATGAGTTCTCAGACTCAACTTTCAAGTTCTCAGGCAAGCCCAGGCAGGCCTCATACTTACAAAACACAAGCAGCTAAGTGTTTAAAAGATTGACTACATAGGGCTACCAAAAGTAGCATTACTGAACCTTTTTTTTCCCCAGCCTCAGATAGTCCATGCAACCAAAAAAATCTCAACACTCTGTATTCCTAGATGATCACAGCACAACACCACAGTGACTCACGGGGACAAGGCTGCCACCCCATGAGAGCACCGTGCTTTTGTAAGAAGTGTAAGCTTTTTATACAGCACCTTGTCAGGTACCATTGGCCAGAGCTTTTCACTGGACCTCCTTTAGATCACTGAAGAGTAACTCTGTGAGAGGGAACCTATGAGCTTTGCAGGCAAAATAAAACTGTCTTGCAATGTCAGCACCAACAGCCTGCTGCATCAACAGCCTAGCTGTTATTGTACCCAAGTTATGTTAACAGTAAAACTCACCAGCACCAGGAAATTCAACAGCACAGCTTCCACTGACACATGCTGCAGGTTCACAGATCACTGCTGGGTGTAGGCCCTGAACAGGGTATCTTGAATTTAGCCTCTATTTTAAGCTTTCTTCCGTACCAAGTTCTGGGCCATCAGCAGTGACAACCCTGAGCTACAGAAGGCCTTCAGTAAACCCATCCCATTCATACAAGTTTATTTTCCTTCCCTCCAAAAATCCGCAATCATTCCTAGGCTTGCAATCTCCCTATACACCATGCTGTCTCTATAGAACCAGGCAGGATTCACTTACAGAATTCCTGCAGCTGTAAGGGAAGCTACGAGCTCTTTACTATAAGGTTGCTTTCTAATTGTTAATAGAACAAACTCAAGCTATGGCAATATTGAAGTACAAGAGAGAGGATCAACTTAAAAATTTTTGTATGTGGTCAAGGCTTTGGTTTAACACTCGTAGAATGTAAGGGGTATAATCCAGAAGACAGGATCTGGAGCGTTTGGGAGCCACAAGGATTGTTGTGGGTGGGTTACATCTTAGAACTAGTACAATCTGAATCAAAACTTTCCAGCTATGGAAGCAGAATGGAACTTTCTAGGCCAGTTGAGCCCTTTCAAGTGGCAACAGGAGGTTAGGAAATAAGGGGCTGAACCCACATTTCAGGTGCCATATTTAGGAATGGATGGAGGCTCCCTTGAACACAAGGTACTTCTTCCACTGAGGCCATCTCTGCTCTACGTGTTGCTCAAGGCCATTTGATCTGAATGCAAATTTTAACAGCAAAAATGGACAAAAATGAACAGCACCAAGCAGAGAGTCCCAAAGACATCACCTTCAACACCATCTCAGCAGGTGGCTAGGGACTCCTACAAAGGTTTAAGTTATCCCTACTCTTTTCAACTTATGCATTACCTACATCTTGCCTGTTACGTGTGTATACACACAGGCTTTGGGGGAGATTTCTCAGTTTTGCTTAAATGCTACCTATTTTTACCCTCAGAGGCACAGGCAAGATTTTGATGTGCTGGTTCAACCGAGAGCGACCAAAGTCTCTCGACGAGAGCTCAGCAAGACCAAGGCCAGGCACAGCCAGCCAGCCACCCGACACCATCCTTTGGGGCGGTCAGCCCCGGCAGCCCTGCCGATCTCGGCTCCTTCCCCGGTACCACCAGCGTGCACAAGCTGATGCCTGTATCCTGGCACAGCCGCCGCCGGAGGGGGAAGCTTCCAGCAGGTCTCTCTCTAGCTCCTGCGGCTCGGACCTACGGCAGGACCGCGGCGCCGCCAGCACCGGCGGCGGAACCCAGCTCTCCTCCCTCCTGGTCCCCCGCTCCTCTCCTCAGAATGCGTCGGGGCACCCATTCCGCCCACCGGGACCGGTCGGAGCACCGGGAGGCTGCAACCACATTTGCAGGCAAGGTGGGGCGGGAGCGGCACCGCCGCCGCGCCTCCCGGTGCCCCCGGGCCGAGCCCCAGCCCGCACGCCAGGCGAGGCCAGCGGCGCTTCCCGAGCCGTCCCACAAAGTCAC
>VWYP01003836.1:209-14512 GCA_013400435.1 Pycnonotus jocosus | reverse complement strand
GTTTATCTGGTAATATGAAGACTTCAGGGGAATAAAAGAGCTGTCAGGATATTCCTACAATTTACTGAATGGGCTTAGAGGAAAAAAAATAAACCAGAAATGCAACCTTCAGAATATCTGTGAGAATGTGAATTTTGAAGCAGAAAGAGTATAAAACATGCCAGGTATCAGTTCAGACACCTGACCTTATTTACAGATCAAGTTTTGTAAACCCAGCATGAAACCCATGGATACAAACCAGTTTGGAGGAATTTGCTGTGACACTCTGCAGCTGGAACGATGATGTAAGAGGCAAGCACACACTGCACTGCATGACAAACAAGACTTGTCTTTTTTGAAGCACAGAGCCATGCTCAAAGGTAATGAAACATCCAAGGCCATATCTACAGAGATTTAAAGAGTGTGATACTTGCTATTACACTAATTTATACAAGCCTCAAACTGAGCTTCAGAGGAAGCTCTGTCTCAGAGGTAGCACAGCAGACTCCCTGTTTCCTTGGCAAATGTTTTTAGTTAACAACAGTGATTTAAAAATGTCTGTGTCTGAAAAATAACTTTTCTTTCAGAAGGAGCATAGAAGTAATTGAACTCTGTGTAATATACCTAAGATGGTTTCTTTTGGAAGAAATTAGCTTTTCTTTAATTTTTTCAGAGCTCAGCTAAGAAAAACCACCAGCTAATATTCCTCCTCTTCCTCTAGATTTCATTTCTTACGAAAAATGAAATTCTAGTACAAGACCTAATGAGTGCAAACCTAAATATACTTTTTAGTATGAATGTTTTCAAGGTTTGTCACAACTACTGCTGACATTAGGTGAAAGAAAATTGCCTGCATGCATCGCAGCCTACCCCAGTTCATCTCACAATCACCTTCAAGCAAGTGACTGAGCATTTAATCCTAATAAACTGCTACAGAGTGAGGTGGTGAAATCTTTTGGCTTCACTGCTCACTGGGTAGTGAGGCTATTTCCAGCTATCCTGCTGTGAAATGTACTGCTATTAAATATTTCACACGAAAATTGGGAAAACACAAAGAATGACGATTATTTTTCTTCAATATTTTTAACTGACTGAGCTAGTTAAGACTTCTTTTTATTCATCACTTGCTGTAGCTACAAAAATGTTCATAGTTTACAAAACAAATTACAGCACTTAGCTGCTTGCTTTGTCATAATCCTGAACGAGCAACAACCACAGCCCTTGTTTATTCTCCTGTACAATATTAATGATCTTATATTTTTTCTCTCAAAGAGCTGCTCCTTTACATTTGTGCAGACAAAAAACTCCAAAACATGGACATGTGCCTTTTTTTTTTTTTTATTGCATATTTCTCGTCTACTGAGTGAAACACAGTTCCCATGAAAGAAGTTAACATTAAACCAGCACAGCCTCAGAAGGAAAAAAACTTTGGGGGTGGTTTTGATATTCTGTATAGTTTTAAATGGTATGCTTTTATCCATACCACTCCAAACATCACTGAGAAAAGCTGCCAGAGTTTAAGTATTTTATGATGCGTCTACTTTAAACTAGGAAGTGAAAAAACATTGAAATTTATCACTCTTTTCAAGCCTTCAGGTTTAGTTATTTTATGTCTCAGGTTTTGAGTGTTCTGAAGTCTGCATCAGTTTAATCACTTGTCAAAACTTCTCCTGAAAGTTTTAAAAAAGGGCAAGATACTGTAGAGTTTGGCACTTTAGAAACTGTGCAACTTCAACAATTTGACAAATTTTACCTGGAGCTTTCTGCTGAAGGCACAGATGTAACAGACACTTCAGAAGAAGATGCCTTACTAACAAAAAAGACTGATTTGCCACAAACAGTAAATTTTGCTGAACTATTTCACTTTGATTGTCTTCTTAGTTGCCCCACCATAAGTCAAAAGCAACCCTCACAAACTTCCTGTCTATTGACAGAGAGAGAATCAAGTCCTCACCAGTAACACAAAATCAATTGCTGAAGTAAATAATAAAACAATAAAAAAAGAAAAATACATGACACTTTCTGCAAACAATGGAAGTTTTGCCATAATAAAGTTTGGGCTGGGCAAATTTTGAGCAGAACCTTGTAAAACAGTTAAAATTATATTTTCTTGCTTTTCACATAATTGCTGAGTGATTGGCTGTTCTTTTCCAAGAAAGCTTGCAGAATAAAGGCCATTACAGACAGATTTGCCATGCAGAAACATCCCTGTTTGTAGCTAGAAAGTGAAATGTGGGAAGGCAGAGGTGAAAGTGGCACAATGAAAGGACTGAAGTAGCATCAGCCCTAGAAGAGAGGACCTGCAAGTTTGGAAAAGATACATCATCCCTGTCATCAGAGGAATTCAGGAGATCCTAAAATCTAGAGTCTGTTGCTAATAATAAAGCAGTGTTCATTTGCAAGAAGGAGGAAGAACAAGGCAACCAAACCTACAGAGCAACTATTTAAAACAGAGAATATGTTGCTGTCAGAGACCAAGGGTGAGATTTGGAAGATATTGTCAAATTAACTTTAACGATACCAACAGAGTAATGACTTAATTTCACAAATTGTGGTAGTTTTTATTTTGTTTTGTTTTTTTTTTGTCTGTTTTGGGGTTTGTTTTTTTTTATTTTTTATTTTTGTTTTGTTTTCGTTGATTTTTTGTAGTTTGCGGGGGTGGGAGGGGTTGTTGTGGTTTTGTTGTGGTTTTTGGGGCGTTGGGGATGTTTTTGTTGTTGTGGTTTTGTTGTGTTTTTGGGGGGTTGGGGATATTTTTGTTGTTGGTGGTGGTGGTTGTTTTTTTGTTTCTTTTGGTTTCCGGGGGAATCCTCTAGTAAGAAATTTACTTAGTTTTAATGGCATATGATGTTAAACCAATAACTGTGTTTTACAGGCATTCATGTAACCAGGGCATTGGAGAAGATCTTGGATTTCACCTGGAAGATTCCAAGGAGAAGGAAAAGACAGAAATAACATTTTGTGATCTGTATTTCAACAAATACAGCAAACTTCCACTGACACTTGCGATTTACAGTTCTTAGGGCATGAGCATCTTTTCCTGGGCACTCTCAAAGAGAAGACAGTAGATGGATTTTATTGTGGGTACAGTCAAAAGAGAAGAGCTCTGCAAGTCTGAGTCACATCACACAGGATGTAGGAGTCATTCCCAGCTGAGTAACTCTCTTCTTGTGGGAGAAGAGAGTTATCAATATCAATACTCTTATTGATGTACTGATATTGATATACTGTGCACATGACTATGCCTGTTTAACTTAATAGAAATATTGCATGCAGTATACTCCACCTTTTCAGTTTTTCATTTTCAGACTCTGGCAGAATCATTTCAGTTGGAAAAAACCTCTAAGTCCACTGAGTCCAAACTTTGAGCAATAAATGATTCTCTAATTAGCTACATATTCTTAAATAAGCATTTATGCTTCATTAAAATAAAACTAATTTATAAGTATGCAAAGAATTTTTTTTTCAAAAATGTACACTTAAAAAAGGAAGATTTCCAGTTTGGACATTGTAATGCTTAATATATATGTAAGTATTTTTCTTTTTAATAAAGAAGGCATTATCCTCAAACAACAGAAAAATTATTGTATTAAGAAATCTACCAGGCAAAAAGGCTATTACTAAAAGTGAAAGTCAGAATTTAATTTAGATTCTATGAAACAGATGGCTGAAATTGAGGCTAAAAAAGATAATTAGGAAAGGAGAAGATATCAAAATTTTGGTAAATTAGTTCTTTTCTTCCTGTTGTATATACACCAGTTCTGATACGTTGGGAAACTGATGAGCACTTCCTACAGTGAAGATGCTCAAAAACCTCATTTTCTTTACTACTTCATGGGAGAGAGAGTTCTGTCTGTCTGGAAGTGGCAGGTAAATACAAATGAAGCCATCAAACCTCATCTATGAGCTTGGCCACACTAAAATCAATCTGAATGAAAAGGTGAACTAAGGTTAATATTGATTAGAAAAGGAGAAAAGCACTAAAAGAATAAAAAAGCAAAGGGTAATCCTATTTGTCTCCCATGTTACAGGTAATATGTTTTATTCTATGTAATTTTTTTTTTCTTTAAAGATGAGGAAGGAGGAAAGAATGTAGATAACAAACCGCAAACTACAAAAGGAAAAACACCTGACTATAGATGAAAGTTATTTGTAAAAACAAAGTGATAGGATCCAAACCTCATTATTTTGGAAAACACTCACACATTTGGATCATGAATATCACCTAAGCAGTTTATTAGAATATATCTCCTTTCTGCAGCTTGCTTTATCAAAATGTTTTATATGCTGTATTCTGGAGCAATTTATGGTTAGATATGTTCTGACTTGTTATTACTAGAAAAACAGAAAGGAGAAATAATTGATTGTCAGAGTATTGAGAAAGTAGTTTCTATTCTTATTGCAATAGGTACAGAATTCTCATGTTAAAAATAAAATGAAACATAGACAACTTTTAAGCTGATAAAATATCTGTGTGATTCTTCAGTTGTTTTTCTATCAACTAGTGTTTTGACAAATCATGATGCTTTCAGACCACTACAGTGCAGCTAATGGAAACTTGGTTGTCAGAAACAGCAAGTACTCAATGTATCACTTAAAATGATAGTAATTCTTCAAACAACTTGTAATGGAGGCTCAATTGCTGGTTTTCATATGTTCTTACTAATGAGCATATAGATGTATCCACATAATGTTTGCTCTGCTGCTGCCATTTGTAATAATGCCTCTTTGTAATAAGCATTTCTTTGCATTTTGGAGCTTGCCAAAGACTGTGGTGTTTATTTCCCCCAACCCAGGACACAAAATTTTACTTGAAACAAGGTTTTGGTTGAAATGTTGAGATACCTTTTTCACCACAGGTCTGATGAAGACAACTAACACAGCAAAACCTTGACATTTTGCAACTAAAATGACCTAGTGGCTAGTTGTCACTAAAAAAGTTAATTTTTTTTCTTGGTATTTCTGCCATTTTCACCTCACCAGAGCTGTCCCTGAATGATATGATGCAGAGGAGCTGTGCAGAGTGCACTTCTCATTTCTGTCATGTAAAATTGATTTTTGTCTTGCTTACCTCTCTGCCTCAGTTCATCAGGGAGTCAGAGGAGCACCACGGGTGGTTCAAAATGTTAAGGGCTGTAATATAAAACCACAGTGTAAATGACACTTTCTCTAGAAAAAATACAAATAAAAAATGAGATAAAGGATCAGTTTCAAACTTGGTCATGTAAAGCAGAAAATTTTACCAATATCTCTTCATGAAAGATGTTTGAAATCAGATTTTTTTAAGGCAAACATTTGTTGCAACAACTATCAAAGAAGCCAAAGGGGTAAGAAAAGTGTAACTTACATGGAAAAAAGGAATATAGGAATGGTTTCTTGAGCAATGTGATTTTGGATTGTTCCATAAAGGAGATTTTGGAGATGGAATTACAAATATGCTTCTCTCCTTCCTTCTGCCTTTCATTTCCATCTTTACTGATTCCCACTAAAACTATTTGTAGTTTTGTCTGGGTGAGAATTTCACGGTAACATAACCAGAAAAAAATTAAAACTCATCCATTCTATTAAAAACGCTCTACCAAGCCTGAGTTTACCTTTTCCCAGCTCCTCCCTCTTTTCCTGGCACACACCATATGTGTTTCCTTTTAATCATTGCTTCATTCATGTCAGCATGGAGAACAATTCAATAGGGGCAAACATTCATATGTGAGGCACATAAACAAGGAAATTTCCAGTAGTTCCAAGAAAATGTTGGGGAAATTAAGTTTCAATTCAGTTTTGCATGCCAACAGTTTTCCTTGGTTCTCCTTACTTCAGAAACAATTTAAAATATCTTTTGCTGGGAGGAACCTTTTGGAATACGTCCTCACTAAGCAGTCTGATGTACCATAAGCTTACAAAAGAATTCCATGTAATGAGAAATTTGGTTGAAAAAATCAAAACCGAAATCTAATAAATTAATTACAATCAAGTGTGAACTTAGGAATTTTCTACTATTTTAATAAATCTTGCCATACTATAGAAAAACTGGAAATCAGATTCAGCAGAGTTAAACTGAGGGAGAAGTTTTGACAGTAGCAGCAGGGTTAAAATACAACCCTGTAGTCACAATATGGATTTACACATGGAAAAATCACAGAGGGGGAAGATTGGTGGGAGGCATGTTCATTTTCTATGCAATGGAAAGTCACCTAAGGAAAAAAAAAGGTGAAGAATTTACTAAAGGAAAGGAATGAGATGAGACATGGAGAGAGGTAAGGGGAAAATTTCCACTGGATCACATGTGGTATTAGAAATGAAAGTGGTAGTTTATAAATAAACACCCATATCTCTAATGAGGGTTACTTGTTTTATAAATTAGTTTAGATTTATAATTATATTTGTATTAACTAACAGTATGGGAGGTTTTTTTAATAAAGCTGTCTCAATTCAGGTCCTTCCTGCTCAGTGTTTGCACCATGTGGGGGCCAAAAACCACTGCATTTCTAGGTCTTGTATTTCTAGATCTTTACTTTTAGGGTCTGTAGGCCTGACTCATCTCCTAAGATGGGGCCAGTCCCATTGGAATCCATTAAAGAGCTGTATAGGATCAAAATCTCCCTCTCTTTCCAGCCTGAAAGATCATTACACATGGAACTGTGCACCATTGCCTCCCATCCTTTATCAGTTTGAGCATGCAAGTCAAAAGTTTTGAGAAAGCCAAGAGCTGTTTTAGCAACAAAATCAGCCCAATTTTTGAAAAGTATTTTAGCTGGGCTGTGCTACTGCTCCGTGTATGTTGGTTCTTGCAGGCTGTGGGATAAGCTTTTGTTTTCTCCTTATGAATAAAAGCTGAAGAGCAAATATGTATCAAGAGAAATTCTGAGAAAAATTGGAAGTGTCAAATGGTCTTCCTGTATTTAAAATCATTTTTAGATGTTCCACCATAACAATGGCAAATGCTTCAGTTCTGAAAAGTGCTAACCAAACATGAATTCTTTTCTTCAAAAGTGGGAAGTCTTTGATATTGATTAATGATATTGTAGAAATTTCCAGTGTGAGGTTTAATTTTGTGCTTGCCTTTAATAACAAAGAAAAAAACCCCAAAAACTTTAAAGATCCAAGACAGTCAGAAGTGTCCTAAAAGGCCCCTGTTTAATCTGTAATCAAAAACGAACTCACAACATCTTTATCTCAGTTCAACATGCACAGAAAGCATCCAGCCATTCTACCTTCTCAAGAGTTTTTAATTTATTTGTTTCACTATAGATGAAAAGCCTTCTACAAAGTTGTTAGCCTTCTAAGAACATATGTTTACAATTTCAGAATTGAATCAGATCTGAAAATATCCAAGAAGGTAGAAGTGGATCTTAATAGATGATTGAATACAGATATAATGCTCTCTTCTAGGGTTTACTTTCACAGCAATTCAACAACCACATCTGCTATTCAGCCTCTCTGTGTGTCTTGAGACTATATTGTTCCTACCGAAATTGATTTTGAATTATTTCTCAGTCATTGTTTAGCCTGCCAGTGGTAAATAAAGAGCCTAGAAATTACCATGGAAATTGTGACATGAGCTTTTGTATAAAACAAACAGGCTGTCTTGTTCTCCTGCACTGCAAAGGAGGTGTTGATTCCTCTTAATTCTCAGGAGGAACAAGAACTGAGAGCTATGCAGGTATAAAGTGGGACTGGCACAAACACCATCAGGAGCTGGGACAGTCAACTTGTACCTCCCTGCCAACTGTCCTGCCACAGCCTGGCAGCCTTCAATAAAATTGAGATTTTATCAAATGAGTCTTGGCAGGTTCAAAGAATTGTGCAATTCTTTCTGGACAATGGCATTATAGGCATTTCTCTTTCCTCCTGCTGTGCCTGTGATGAAGTTTGATGCTTCTTCTAACCTGGGTCAAGTTATAAGATATTTCTTCCAGAGCTAAAGCCACCTAATACACCAGCCTGGATTACATGCACTGTGTCAGTAGAATTTAATTGTCTGTATTCCTTTTCAAGGATAGCTTTCCTAATATATTTATACAGTGGTTATAATTTGGAAATTTCTACCATTAAAAAAAACCTGCAAACAAGCAAACACACTCAAGAAAGATACTTCCTGTTCTTTCCAAATATTTATTTCCAGTTCTAGTGGGAAAAACTACTGAAACTCATTATTTTGCAAGACAGAAAGAACTGTCAAGGAAACATCTTTGTAGCTACAAAAGAAAGCTGCACTTCTCTATGAGTAATTACAACCATTAAACTATGATTTTGATAAATAAATAATGGAAAAGTGATTACTTCAAAATTAAAATTAATTTACTCAAACCAGGCTGAGTTAGGCATCTACTGTGACTTTGCATATCCAGGTTCACAAAAACAAAATGTAGTTGCTGACTCACTTATAGAATTTCTGTCAAGGGAGCTCAAAAAAAGGACATGAAGTTGAGTTATGAAGTCATCATGAGTAAGCTAATATGTCACAGAAAATAGGTTTTTCAGGTGAGTATATGTAAGGCCATTCTTAATTCTTCAAAGTTTAGGGTTTTAAAATCTAGTTTTTGTTTTGCCTGCCTCTGGCTGATGAGATTTTACTTTTGTAAAATCCTATCCCCAAAACAACATCACATCTGTCTTGCAAGAACAAGAAAATAACAATCTTGGCAACTAGCTTGGAGACTGAAACCCTTCACAGCCAAATGATCACTTAAGCATTTCTTAGTTATTTTCCCTCTGAAGCAAAAACTTAATATTGAAGCTGCCTTTCCACTTTTATCAGTACAAAACTAAAACCAATTTACTTCCAAAGATTTGTGTTTAATATATTTCCATGCCCGTGTAAAATCACTTGGAAATCCTACATAAGAAAACTGAAATTCTTGGCTTCTGAGAATCTAAACCTCTTTTCTACAAGTTAGAAAACCATTATCAGACATGTACAAGTGAAACATCAGTCATAAAAAATATGTATCATAAAATCTATGAAAGGTGCACAAACATCATCACTTGCTTTTTCTGTTCCTTTTCACAGCTCATGCATCCCTTCAGCTCAAGATGCATGACTATATGCTGAGGACAATGACAGAAATCTGTATTGCAGCTCCTCACAGTCTGCATGGCAAGGTCAACCAGAGATTTCAGCTTGCATAGACAGCAAAGAAAGTGTGGAAAGCATTTTCTTACCAAAATATGCACTACTAGCATCCTTACAGCCTGGAATGGCAACTATCTTGATTTCATGTGAGGAAAAAAATAACCCTTTGAGGTTTTAGGCAGATTTTGGGGAAGGAAATAGATCTTAAAGAGATGTTCTGCATCTCTGAGGAAGGAGGAGTGAGAGGAGGGGAGTGAAGCAGAGCCTGTGAAAAATGGAGGGGTGGGGGAAAGGTGGTTTATGATTTGGTTTTATGTCTCATTACTCTACTCTGATTTAGTTGGTAATTAAGCTATTGTCCCCAAGCTGAGGCTGTGTTGTTGGTGACAGTAATTGCTGAGTGATCTCTCCCTTATCCCAGCTCATCCACTACTTTTTTGATGCATCTTCTCTCCCTGGTCCAGCTGAGGAGTGACAGAGCAGCTTTGGTGGGCACCACAGCCAGGCCAACCCAACCCAACATTGCCTGCCCTTAATAATCTCTTTTCTTCCCCAAGATAATCAGAGACTTTTCTGAGGAGGTAAGAGTGAATGATGCAAAAGGGAAGGTAAAAATCTTTTTATTTCTTCTTTATCTACTCACACACGTTTTAAATCCGTCACTTTTGAGGGTCAGACACATTGCTGGTCAGTAATAATCACTTTTATTTTTCTTTCCCCTCAAATTCAAAATTCTTTGGCTGTTGAGTTTTACTCTCTCTTAAATCACAGGCTGGAGCAAAGTTTAACTTTTTAACCCTAAGAACCCTGAAGCACTTCTAGCCAATATCAGTAATCATTATTGACTTTTTTTTTTTTTTAATTGATCAATAGAGGAATAGTCAACCATGTTCAGATTTACAGATCTGATATCAAACTTTGATATTGGCAAGGTATTCTTGCAGGTTTTGTTTCTAGTTGAAGATTTAGACTCAAATGTCTGAACCCTATTTATATTCATTTCACAGTGAAAAGAGAGGCTCATAAAAATAATAAGGAAAGAAATTAATGATTGCTTTGTTTTTGAAGGCAGAAATCTTAAATCTGAAGGACAATTATACAGCTCATAGAGCTGAATGATCACACCACACAAAATGCATTATGTATTTTGCTCTGATGCCTTTTTTCAGAGCAAAAGCTAAATTTGTTTCTCTGATGCCTCGTGATTTGAGAGGGATGAAATCACAGAGCATGACAGTTTGCTATGCACCAGGAGAAATCTTCTTGGACAAAGCAAAAACTTATCAGTTTGAAAAGAACAAAGACATTCTGCCTGCACAGAAAATAAAATAAAACACTTATATTTGTCTCAATGCAGGATAGCTTTTTTGTCAACATGCTACAGTTTAAAATCCAAAAGTCTTTATTTGGATTTTAAACTGTAGCATGGTAAAAAAAAGCCCTCCAAACTTACTGAGAAGGTGCAAAGAGAAGGATGTTATCCATAGAATATCAAGCTGCTGCCCCTTGTCTGTGCCACATTTACTGCCTTGCATGTGCTTTTACCTTGTGGTAAATGCAAACTCTGTAATCACTGCTCTGAACTATAGTTTTATATACTTGCATTGTATTTCCAAAAACAACGGTGATCTGTGTATATCTGACAAATATTTATTTTCTGATGTATTCTTAGCATAAGGTCTGGTAACAAATAATCAACTCAAACTTCCAAATTGCTGGGAGATGAGAACAAATATGTTTTTCTTCCTTGTTTTGGGAAATACCAGGTAGGTTACGAGCTTCTTCTTGAGAACATTATTCACACTAGCAACCTTTATGCATCATTGAGCAGACTTCATTTTAGCATCTGTTTCAAGCCCAGGAAATATAGCAATAAGACAAGTGTTTTAAAATGTATATATTTTTATTATTATTTCAGGTGATTTGTCATCATTTGTGCTGAAGCTCTTCTAAAATTGGGCAAAAATGTAATTGAATTAGGTAATTTATAATGGTTGCAGGAAAAGCTGTACAAGGCTTATTTTGATTTGCTTGGGTTAGTTATCTCATGGCAAAGCTCCTTGGGACTGAAAAAAAAAGAAAAGAAAGAGAAAGTGGGAGAGAACACCAGAAAAATCCTTATTTTAAGGACAAGGACAAAGCATTTAGGTACTATTCAGTTTGTATATATGGATTAAACCTTTAGTACACAGCCAGTTACCATGCCAACTCAAGCTTTAGAACATACATTTTGAGCTATCCAGAAAAGTAACTGAATATAATCAGCATCAAACTGAACACATGAAATCATGAGACTAATTACTTCTTGCTCTGGGCCTAATTTATTTGTGCCTGGTCATGTCAGGCTGCAGCAGTTTGACTGCTGGGATGCACTGAAATGTGTGAAGCTCAGGCACACACTGTAGAGCATGGTGGGTTTTGTTGTTGTTGTTGTTTGTTGTTGTTGTTGTTTTTGTGCATTTTTGGTGCTTTGTTGTTGTTGTTTTTGTGGGGTTTTTGTTTGTTTGTTTGTTTGTTTTATTTTGTTTGTTGTTTTTTTTCTGGAAGGGAACCACAGATTAATTTCCAAAGAAATCAGGCAAGAGGATAAAAACTGAGGGTGGTGATGATGAGTAACCAAATTTCAATACCAAACTGGGATTAGGAGAGAGGCACGTCTGCTAATACAGATGTGCACCTTCTTTTGAGGACAGATAGCAGTTGAGGGATGATTTAGGAATTTTCAGTCAAGTCTGAACAGCAGGTTTTGTACTTTCCCTTAATAATCAAATGGATTAATATTCATACTTAAAGCAATCTTTTGCTTCTGTTAATAACGTACTGATAAACACTGCAATGCTCAGCCTCCATAAGTTGTTACCACAGCCATATGCCAGTTTTGTATTAAAATCGAGATTTTAATGTCAGAACTAATTTAAAATCTCTTGGACACCTAGAGTAGATATACAGTGTTTAAAAGTAAGGGCCAAGGACTTTTTTGTTTGCTTTTTAGCTCAATTCCTCACATATTTTTGGACTCCTCTAACTCTAAGACCAATTTCCCCAGACAAAATTAGCCATAAACTTTATAGAGCAAACTATGCTAACTAGTTTCAAAACCAGTGACAGGTACTTGGAGCTTCCTGTCCAAAAAAAATTACTTAAAACAAACCAAGGCAAAGACCACAAAACCACAATTTTGCATATGCATGTGTTTAGACAGATATTCTGCATATATGTATATATATACAAACATTTTCCTCCTTATATATGGATATTTTAATTTTAAAAATTAAAATAATAGCTTCCAGATCCAGCTCTCTTTTATTCAACAATAATCAGAGATGCCAATAAGAGATTGACATTATAAAATTTCCATTGTTTTTAGAGCCTTTCTCTTCTTACAGTTATACTGAGATTAAATAAAATTAAAATATAAGACATCTTGGAAAGATGAAAAGAAAAAGGCTGGGAGGATTTTTTTTTTATCCTACTTTTTTTTTTTTTTTTCAAAGACTTTTTTCTTTTCTCCATTTCTTGTTTGTTTACAATAAATGCCAAAGACTAAGGCCTGCATACATGTTCTGCATACTGTCCCATCAGTTGATTCTGTTAATTTTCAGAGGGGCTAAATAGACTAATGGTTAAAGGGATAAATATGAGATATATTTGCAGGACTGATGCCTCAATAAGCAAGCTTTAGAAAAACTGCAGAGCCATGCAATGCACTAATAAGAGGCCACCTGCCTGACTCCTGTGGGCCAGCTGCATGCTCCAGTGATTTTCCAGGGTGGGCATGATGTTAACTGCATGGCAGAGAGCAGGCTGGGGCCATCACACAGAGACCACTGATCCATGTAGCAGGAGGACAAAACAAAATGAGAAAAATGACGTTTCAAGCCTGTGAGTGCCCATTCTCAGCCCTGACACAATGCTTGGTGCACTGCTCTAAATAGCATTTCAGAGCTAATGGAGTTCTCTGAATCCTGTTTGCAAATTTACTTTAAGAAAGAAAAATTGCAAGAGCCTGGTCATAGTTGGATGAGTGGGACAAACCGATACAGCATTCAGACAGCATTTTAGTGCTTGGATTTCATGTTTTTGAAGGTGTTAGACATCTGCTGTATCAGTATTTTAAAATGCAAAAGAAGGAGAAATAGCATTTTTATTCTGGCAAGTGATTACTGATGTTTTTCACCTTAGCAGCAATTTCTCTTTTTGCATCAGTAGACAACTATTTGGCAATCATCTTTCTTATATTTCTCTCCTTTGAAAGCAAACCCAAGGCATTTACTTTCCAAATGAAACACAAAATGCTGTGCCATGTAGTTTGGCTGTAAAGTCTTACAGAGGAAGTAATTTATATTAGAAACAGACTATTCAATCAGTTTTTACTGGAATAAACTTTGGAAAATAGCTGTACTATGTTTCAAGGGATCTGCTTCTAAATGATGGAAAGACTGTGTTTTGATGTTTCTACTACCTGTGATGGAGGTAGATGGAAATGTCCCAGAACCAGAGGGAATGAAAAATGTCCCCAGTGACAGCTACTGGGAGAACCTCTGGAGTCCTGGAGCCTCTTCTTTCACCTCTGATCCTGGCTAATTGTTAGAATCCTTTATACTCCCTCCTCACAAATTCCCAGCAGAATACAACAGGGAAGAATATTCCAGTATTTAGAGTAGTTGTATTGGATCAGCAAAAATTAGGTTATAGAGAACTATGAGCAACTTTTCCTTTTATGAGAATGTTTACAAACCATCCTTCAATCTCTCTGGCAGGTGTGGCTTTTGTGCAGCTTGAAAATCTGTCCAGTTCTTATTCATCTGGTAATCAGGGGATTATTAAAATGTGATATGTCAGTAGGGTTGTGGAAGTACTGGGATAAATTCAGACATCTGTACAAAGGACAAGCTGCCTGGAGAACAACCCCCCACCTGGCTACAACCTCCTCTCAGGGAGTTGCAGAGCCATGAGGTTTCTTCTGAGGCTTTTTTTTTTTTTTTTCTCCAGGCTAAACAGCCCAGCTCCCTCAGCTGCTCATCGTCCTCCAGACAATTCAGCAGCTCTATTGGCCTCTCTGGATCTGCTCCAGCCCCTCAATATATTTCCTGGATCAAGGATCCCAAAACTAGACACAGGACTTCAGGTGTGACCTCAGCAGTGCCCAGCACAGGGGACAATTCCTGTCCTGGTCCTGCTGCCACACCACTGCTGATCCAGGCCAGGTTCCATTGTCCTTCTTGGCCACCTGGGCACTGCTGGCTCATGT
>VWYP01003835.1:182627-232697 GCA_013400435.1 Pycnonotus jocosus | reverse complement strand
CATGTGAAATCTGCTTTTAACCTATGCATTGGTTTTGCAAACTGCTTTTAGATTCCAGCATTATACAGGAAATTAGGATGGATGCACTCTTTTATTAAAGAGCTCTGCTCTCCAGACTGCTGGGGATGTCGTTAGAGCCGTGCAGTTTCAGAGGTCGCAAACCTGGTTGGGAAAAGCCCCGTGAGAGCACAGGAGCCCTGGCACAGGGCTGAGGAGCTCCCGGCGCGGTGCCTCCTTTCCTCTCAACTCCCGCACCTCCCGTCCGGGGCGAAAGGGCTCCCTGCGGGGACATCCCCGGGGTCCGACGCCTGAGGACGGGAGAGCCCCAACTCCGCTTTAAGCAGAGGCAGCGACGCCGAGAGTTAATGAGGAAACGAAACTGAGCGAGCAGTTTCGAATTCTCTGAAATCAGCTGACCCAACACAGCCTATCTAGCTCCACCTTTGCGGCCGACTTTGCCCCTCAGAGATCAACAGACACACAAGAGGTTGGTGCCGTGGGATGCACGGTCCCGAGGTGAGTGTTTGGGGACAGCAGCCTTTCTCTGAGGGAGGGAAAATAACGGGGGGCTGCTCACCTCGCTGTGCCCGCGGAGCAGCCCCCGAGCCCTGGGACGGGCGGGAGCCTGGGATGGAGCTGAGGGGTCTCTGCCTGTGAGGGGAGGGGGCAGCCTGCTGGGTGGGAGAGGGGTGGCTGGGGACGATCGTGCGGGACAGCAGAGCCCCTCGGGCCCCACCTGCCGCCCACGGGGAAAAAAAAAAAAAAAATCAAAATCTTGTTCTTGCTTCCCAAAGGACCAGGTTTAGGAAGACTCAAGCAGCCCTTGCTCCCAGCCAGACGACCATGGGTAAGCTGGGTGGATCGTGGGGTGGGGGACGTGGGCCCTGACGTGCAACATATCGGAGTGGGGCGGGGGGGGCACGGGGACCCTGGGATTTTTCCCTTCTCCCCTCTCCTCCCGGGTGTCTGCAGGGCTGAAGGAGGGTGGGACTGGGAGAGCTGCTGCTGCCACCGAGCCCCTGCCCTGCCCGGCACAGGGCACTGGGCTCCAGCCGGGAGCAGCTTCAGTTCCCCACTCCTGCCTTCAGCCACTTTTCTCCTTAGGTGGAGGTGTAGTCACCGTTGCAATCGTCACTGTACTCGTCATTGGATGTGCAGTTTTAGGTGAGAGTCTGGCATGGGATGATCAGCCTTTGCGTTGGCTTGTGGTGCTGCTGAGAGGGAAGGGGCAGCACTGGCCGCTGCCTGCAATTCTGCCTGCCCCCGCTGCTGCAGCCCTGCACACTGTTCCTCTCCTGCCGCCCATGGGGTGTCCCCGGCCCTGCAGCCCCAGCCCTCGCTCCCCGCTCTGGTCCCTGGGTGCTTTTGGGGAGGCCGGTTCCGGTGGGAGGGGGAGATGTGGGTCACAGAGAGCACCCTAACACTGCTCTGTCCTCCCTGCAGCACTAGCAGCAAAGGATCAGACCATGGACTACTCTGCCGAGGGTTCCAATTGCGATGCTGGTGAGTGGGGAGGGCAGGAGAGCTGGGCTGTGCTGGGAGGGAGCACAGGGCTGTACCCTGACCTTACTCTGAAGCCAAAGCTGCCCTTGAACCCCTCACTGGTCTGAATATGCCTGATCTAATCCCGATAGGGATCAATCCCAATGTGGTGGGAAGAGCTAGGACCTGTTGGGGTAGGGGTCACTGTTGAGGGCATCAGGGGCTGTGCAGGCAGGTGTCTGCTCTGTGACGAGAACTCCTGTGTCCCCTGGCAGCAATGGCCAGAGGCAGAAAGGGAGAGCAGAAAGGGGTTGGGTGTGCTGAGGGAGCAGTGTTTGCTGCAGGCCAACTGTCTGGCACAGACTGAGGAGACCCTTACTGGGGTGCAGATTTCCAGATGCCCCCACAGCCCAAATTGCTGAGCTTCGGCTGCATCTCATAGCATCCATCACCCACAAAAGGCAGACACCCTCCAAAACACCAGCCTGAGCACCCTCCAGCCACTGAGGGCTCTGGGTTGGAGGCACACATGGGTTGGCCATGGCTCCAAACACGAGGAACTCTGAGCTCCAGGGTGGCTGCCGGCACGGGGCCATATGGGCAATGCAGGTGATGGACTGGGCTGTGTCCTGTGCTGTTCTGGGCTGGTGGGTGTGGTGGGCAGGGCAGGGCAGGGCAGGGTCAGCAGGGCGAGTGGGGACTCTGGGCTGTGCCTTCTCCCTTTTCCTCCCAGCCTGGGGGTGCAGTGGGACCCATCCCACCAGTGGCCTCTTCCCAGAGGTCTTCAGGTGCCAGGGGCAGGTGAAGGCAGGGGGAGGCTGGAGGAGCTGCTGCTGGCTCCAAGAATGCTCAGCACGGCTCAAGGGAGCTTTGCTGTCCATGCTCTTGTCCTTCCTACCCTCCTGCCATTTTCCTTCTCAGGGAATAGTGGAAAAGCCATTGGAGCTGCCATTGGAGCCACAGTGGGAGCAGGTGAGGGTCTGGCACAGGATGAGCAGCGCTCAGGTTCACTGCCCCGTCCCAGCCTCGTGTGGTCCTGGGGACTTGCCGGGGCTGGGGGCTGCGAGTACCAGGGCTGGGGAGAATTGGGGTTGCAGGTGGGATGGAGGAGAGATAGCACTGCCTGGAATTCTGCCTGCCCCCACTGCTGCAGCCCTGCACACTGTTCTTCTCCTGCCGCCCATGGGGTGTCCTTGTCCTTGCACCCCCAGCCCTCGCTCCCCGCTCTGGTCCCTGGGTGCTTTTGGGGAGGCGGGTTCTGGTGGAAGGAGGAGATGTGGGTCAAAGAGAGCACCCTAACATTGCTCTGTCCTCCTTGCAGGAATGGCACTTGTTGGCATCCCGGTGTTAATCGGCGCGCTGGGGTTCACAGGAGCCGGCATTGCCGCTGGCTCCATCGCTGCCAAGATGATGTCAGCAGCTGCTGTCGCCAACGGCGGTGGAGTGGCCGCTGGCAGCGTTGTGGCCGTGCTGCAGTCAGTCGGTGAGTGTGGAGGGCAGGGGAGCTGGGCTTCGTCTGCATGGCAGGGAACACAGACTTGTATCCTGGGCTTGCTCTAGAGCCAAAGCAGCCCTTTAGCTCCTCACTGCTCTGAATTGCCCCAAACTCTCTGGGTTCTTGCTGTTCCTTGGCTGGCTGTGCCCAATGCTTGGTCCCTCAGCAGGCAGCCTCAATGCTCCTGGGACTTCACACCTCGTTCCGTCTTTGCAGGAACTGCAGGTCTCTCTCTTGGTGCCAAAATTGGACTGACAGCTGCCCTGGGCTCTGCTGGTGCAGCAAGTGGTGCTTGCATGTCTGAGTGAAAGAAACCTCCAAGTGACAAACCTAAAAAATGACAAAAATCCAAGTGACAAACCCACAAAAAAGTAACTCAGATGACAAACATGAGGAGGAGACAACTCCAGATGAGGAACCCAAGAGAAGCCAAGCAGGTGCCTGATCTCAAGGCCTTTCCCTGCATAATGGCAGGTGCTGGGAAACCCCCACAAACCCCTCAGCGCTTTCCCTCCCCTTTTAAAAAACTCAGATTCTCTTGAGCAGGGGGTGCCCTGAAGCCAATAAAGGTGCTTTGCCTGCAGCAGAGATGGTGTTTCTGTGTCACTGCAGCTGTTGGATGATGGTGGCATTAGAGAGTGACAGAGCACAGGGGATGTTCAGTCCCCAGGACTGACCCAGTCACTGATGGTGCCTCCAGTTCCCCTGCACTCAGTTTGGGGCAGGTGTGGAGTTACAGCCCATGCCAGAGGAACAAAACCGAGTGTGAGTGGGAGCACCACGTGGGAACCACCAAGTGTTGCTGTGCAAGGTGATCAGCTGCAATTTTAACTGTGGCTTTAAAGGTATTGAGCTCTCCCCATGTGAAATCTGCTTTTAACCTGTGTATTGGTTTTGCAAACTATCAGATTCCTGCATCATAGAGGAAAGGAGGATGCACTCTTTCATTAAGGTTCAAGGTTTTTAATCACTTTTTCAGGATACAGATACGATTGAAACAAAAACTATTTTGAGAGTCTCAGTAATTCACTGATTAATACCATACACCCTGAACTCTATAAATTCTCATATAAGAAAATGTCTGTTTAATACAGGTTACGATGCACTGGTGACCTAGTTACATCTTCTGAAGTAACACGTTGTAGTTTTATAGCACCTTTCATCAAAGGGTGCAAAGCATCCTATGGAATTCTGCCTCATAATGCCCAAACAAAGTAGGAAAGTCTGGCCAATTTGCAGAGGGTACAACTGAGGTACAGATTGGAAGGGACAAGACTTGAGGTGTTATCAATCCTCAGGAGCGATGGGAAGTGTGCGCTGGGGCTGAGGGATGAGTTGATGGCTGAGCTGGGGAGAAAGTTCAGGTGCCACCACACTCACCTTTCTCTCCAAACCTGCAGCCTGGCTCCCAGCAGGTCAAAAAAACCTTTTTAAATGGCTTTGGCTGTTTGTGGCATAAATGTGCAGAAGAGAGGATAAAAAGCTCAGAATTTGCAGGCCCAAGCCTGTCTGTTGACATATCCAAAGGCTAAGAATGAGGACCACCAAGGTGGGGTATGTGGCTTGTGCTGCCCACACCCACTTGGACATGCCAAGATTAAAATCATGTTCTTGGGATTCACTTTGAGATTTGGGGTGTAAAGCTCTGGCTAACTTCACTGTCATAAATTCCCTTCTCTCACCCAGAAGGTGAAAGTCAGGTATCCCAGGCCTTGTTTCTTTAATAAAAGCTGAATCTCTGCTGAAAGTCCATCAGCTTAGGGAATGTGATGTCCAATGGACGTTTCAGTTCTGTGGCTAGAAGAATCCAAGCTGCCTGAGTTCATTTGAGCCTTTATGACTTTTAAAATCATTCTGCATCTGTGCAACACCCCCTGAAGCAGAGCCAGCATTGGTGACAGTGGCTGAGCATCAAAGACCCCCCTCAGTGGCATGTTTTGAATACAAAACCATAAATTTTTAGGGACTAAAAATTTATATTTCTGTTTTGCCATGTACCATAAATTACCTGCCTCCCAAAAGCACGTTCCCAGCAATGGGCTCCAGGACCCCAAATTCACAAATGGCGCAAGATTTCTCCCAGACCCAAGTCACCACAACTTGGAACCCTGGCTGCCCTGGCAGTGCCACATGCCTTCTACAAACTGACATCAGGCACCTGGGGGAGTGACTTTCCTTTCCTAGGGAAAAGGCCCACCGTTTGTGTCTAACTCACTGTGCCTGACAACGGGCTTTGGCCCCCAAAATTCACAAAAATTGATGAACATCATGAGATTTCTCCCAGACTCAAGCTGCCACAACTTGGAACCCTGGCTGCCCTGGCAGTGCCAAACGCCTCCTACAAACTGACATAAGGCACCTGGAGGGGTGTGTCACCCTTGGTTTTACATGTTTTACTTTGCCTTCTGATGTTTACAGAACTTGGAGCTCAATTCTCACACTTTTTATGTAAATAATGAGATGTTTATATATTTTCTCCTCTAGGAGGAGTTTCTTGAGTGATAGTGATGTTCACCAACAAGATAGAAAGGGTGGTGAAATCTTTGACCAATCTCTGATCATTCTGTACAGTTGTATATATTGCAATCAAAATTTGAAATAAAGAGAAGAGAGAACATTGCTGCTGACCTCGGGCTTTGCCCTGCCTCGTCCTTTCGTGTCCTATTGCGACAAGGGTGATGTTCCTTTCCTAGGAAAAAGGCCCACCATTCGTGCCCAACTGACTGTGCCTGACACCGGGCTTCAGACCGCAAAACTAACAAAAATTGACAAACAGCGCAAGATTTTTCCCAGACCCAAGCTGCCACATCTTGGAACCCTGGCTGCCCTGGCAGTGCCAAATGCCTGCAACAACCTGAAATCAGGGACCTGGGAGGGGTGACTTTCTTTCCTAGGGAAAAGGCCCGTCGCTTGTGTCCAACTCACTGTACCTGACACCAGGATTCAGACCCCAAAATTCATGAACAGCACAAGATTTCTCCCAGACCCAAGCTGCCACAACTTGGAACCCTGGCTGCCTTGGCAGTGCCACAT
Source organism: Pycnonotus jocosus (assembly GCA_013400435.1). Lineage (NCBI taxonomy): Eukaryota > Metazoa > Chordata > Aves > Passeriformes > Pycnonotidae > Pycnonotus > Pycnonotus jocosus. Next base: position 226,687 of record VWYP01003835.1, on the reverse strand, counting down.
GCCTTCTACAAACTGACATCAGGCACCTGGGGGGGGAACTTTCCTTTCCTAGGGAAAAGGCCCACCATTCGTGGCCAACTCACCATGCCTGACGCTGGGGTTCATACCTGAAAAATCAGAAACGGCGCAAGATTTCTCCCAGACCCAAGCTGCCACAACTTGGAAACCTGGCTGCCCTGGCAGTGCCAAACACCTGCTACAAACTGACATCAGGCACCTGGGGAGGTGACTTTCTTTTCCTAAGGAAAAGGCCCACCGTTCATGCCCAACTCACTGTGCCTGGACCTGAGATTCGGACCACAAAATTCACGAAAATTGATGAACATCATGAGATTTCTCCCAGATCCAAGCTGCCACAACTTGGAAACCTGGCTGCCCTGGCAGTGCCAAATGCCTGCTACAAACCCACATCAGGCACCTGGGGAGGTGACTTTCCTTTCCTAGGGAAAAGGCCCACTGTTCATGCCAAACTCACTAAGCGTGACACCGGGATTCCGACCCCAAAATTCTCGAATGGCGCGAGATTTCTCCAAGTATCAAGCTGCCACAAGTTGGAACCCTAGCTGCCCTGGCAGTGTCACATGCCTTATACAAACTGACATCAGGCACCTTGGGGAGTGACTTTCCTTTCCTAGGCAAAAAGGCCCACCGTTTGTGCCCAACTCACCGTGCCTGTCACTGGGATTTGGACCACAAAATTCAAGGAACTTGATGAACATCACGAGATTTCTCCAAGACCCAAGCTGCCACAACTTGGAACCCTGGCTTCCTTGGCAGTGACACATGCCTTCTACAAACTGACATCAGGCACCTGGGGGGGTGACTTTCCTTTCCTAGGGAAAAGGCCCACCGTTCATGCCTAACTCACCATGGCAGAAACGGCGCCACGGCCTTGAAAATACACAAAAATTGACAAGTGGCGCGAGATTTCTCCCAGACTCAAGCTGCCACAACTTGGAACCCTGGCTGCCCTGGCGGTGCCAAATACCTGCTACAAACTGACATCAGGCACTTGAGGAGGTGACTTTCCTAGGGAAAAGGCCCACCGTTCGTGCCCAACTCACCATGCCTGGACCTGAGATTCCGACCACAAAATTCACAAAAGTTGATGAACATCATGAGGTTTCTCCCAGACCCAAGCTGCCACAACTTGGAACCCTGGCTGCCCTGGCAGTGCCAAACGCCTGCAACAAACTGACATCAGGCACCTGGGGAGGTGACTTTCCTTTCCTAGGGAAAAGGCCCATCATTTTTGTCCAACTCCCTGTGCCTGAAACTGGACTTCAGCCCCAAAAATTCACGAATGGCGTGATATTTCTCCCAGACCCAAGCTTCCACAACCTTGAGCCCTGGCTGCCCTGGCAGTGCCAAACACCTGCTACAAACTGACATCAGGCACCTTGGGGAGTGACTTTCCTTTCCTACGAAAAGGGCCTAACGTTCATGCCCAACTCAACGTGTCTGACACAGGGCTTTGGCCCCAAAAATTCACAAATGGTGCGAGATTTCTCCAAGACCCAAGCTTCCACAAGTTGTAACTCCGGCTGGCCTGGCAGTGCCAAACACCTGATACAAATGGACATAAGATACCTGGGGGAGTGACTTGCCTTTCCTAGAGAAAAGGCCCACCGTTTGTGCCCAACTCACTAAGCGTGACAATAGGCTCCAGACCTGAAAATTGACAAACGACATGAGATTTCTCCTACATCCAATCTGCCACAACTTGGAACCCTGGCTGCCCTGGCAGTGCCAAACACCTGCTACAAACTGACATCAGGCACCTGGGGGAGTAACTTTCCTTTCCTAGGCAAAAAGGCCCACTGTTCATGATTAACTTGCCATGCTTGGCAGCAGGATTTGGACCCCAAAATTCAGGAACGGGGTAAGATTTCTGTCAGCCTCAACCTGCCACGACTTGTAACCTGGGCTGCCCTGGCAGTGTCAAACACCTGCTACAAACTGACATCAGGCATCTGGGGGGGTGACTTTCCTTTCCTAGGGAAAAGGCCCACTGTTCGTGCCTAACTGACTGTGCCTGACACCAGGCTCCAGATCAGAAAAACCAAAGTCGTGAGATTTCTCCCAGAACCAAGGTGCCATAACTTGGAACCCTGGCTGCCCTGGCAGTGCCAAACGCCTGCTACAAACTGACATTAGGCACCTTGGGGGGTGATGTTCCTTTCCTAGGGAAAAGGCCCACCATTCATGCCCAACTCACCATGCATGGCACAGGGATTCAAATCCCAAAATTCACAAAAATTGATGAACATCACGAGATTTCTCCCAGACCCAAGCTGCCAAAACTTGGAACCCTGGCTGCCCTGGCAGTGCCAAACGCCTGCTACAAACTGACATCAGCACCTGGGGGGTTGACTTTCCTTTTCTAGAGAAAAGGCCCACCGTTCGTGCCCAACTCACCGTGCCTGTCACCCAGCTTCAGATCCGAAAAACCACAAATGGCACGAGATTTTACCCAGACCCAAGCTGCCATAACTTGGAACCCTGGCTGCCTGGCAATGTCAAATGTCTCCTACAAACTGACATAAGGCACCTGGGGGAATGACTTTCCTTTCCTAGGAAAAAGGCCCACTGTTCATGTCCAACTCACCATGTCAGACATTGGGCCACAGCCCCGAAAATTCACAAAAATTGACAAATGGCACGAGATGTCTCCCAGACCCAAGCTGCCAAAACTTGTAATCTTGGCAGTGCCAAACACCTGCTACAAACTGACATCAGGCATCTGGGGGGGTGACTTTCCTTTCCTAGGGAAAAGGCCCATTGTTCGTGCCCAACTCATCGTGCCTGACACCTGGGTCCATTTCCGAAAAACCACGAACGGCGCGAGATGTCTCCCAGACCCAAGCTGCCACAACTTGGAACCCTGGCTGCCTTGGCAGTGTCACATGCCTGCTACAAACTGACATCAGGCATCTGGGGAGTAACTTTCCTTTCCTAGGGAAAAGGCCCACCATTCGTGCCCAACTCACCGTGCCTGTCACTGCGCTCCTTACTGGAAAATTCACGAATGGTGCAAGATTTCTCCCACACCCAAGGTGCCACATCTTGGAACCCTGCCTGCCCTGGCAATGCCAAATGCCTCCTAGAAACTGACACCGGGCACCTCAGGGGATGACTTTCCTTTTTTAAGGAAAGGCCCATCGTTCGTGCCTACCTCATCGTGCCTGGCACTGCCTTCCTGCCCCAAAATTCACAAACGGCGTGAGGTTTCTCCCAGACCCAAGCTGCCAAAATTTGGAACCCTGGCTGCCCTGGCAGTGCCAAACGCCTGCTACAAACCCACATCAGGCACCTGGGCAGTGACTTTTCATTCCTAGGGAAAAGGCCCACCGTTCATGCCCAACTCACCGTGCCTGGCAGCTGCACCTTGCAACAGCTCTTCTGCCACTTGCTCTTCCTGGTATATCCAAAATTGGTCCTTCTGAAAGGACAACACAACATAAAACTGCTGTAACACTCCTTGGGATTGTCATGGGGAAACTGAAGATAAAAATGCAAGTACCAGGTCTGCTGCTGGATGAGTTTGGTGCCAGTGGTCAGACTAAATGAATGATTTGTTCTTTAGTTTAAAAAAAAATCCACCTAAAAAAGGGCTGCTGTCAACTTCATAACATATACAGAAATATTATGCAAAACCACTTGACCTCCCCATTGTTTCCAAACCAATTGTTTCCTCCTGGGGAAGAGGCAAAAGCAGAGTCAGTCCTACCTGCCCAGCTCTGTGGCTGTGGTGCTGGACCAAAGGGATTTCCCTGTAAGGCAAAGGAGGGGAGCCCTCTGTCACATCACCCATTGCAGATGTGGATCTATGGCAACATGAGACAAAGCCTGCAGCTCTCAGAGCAACAACACACCCATTTCAGTGCTATCAAAACTCCTTCTAGCCTCTCAGCAATGGTCTGCGATTTTTACATACTTTGGTGCTTGTCCAGAGGTAAAAAAAACCCAAAACAACAGTTAATGCTCAGCAGCTCAACGGCTCAAAACGTATTTCTTACATATCATCTTACAAGGCTGATGATGCTACAGGGGAAGTACTGCCAGGGAGCAGCTCTTTAATGAAGGCAGCAAATCTTTGTTTTGCCTCTGGAATGTTTAAAATGGATGAGAGGTCAAGGAAGAATGGGGAGGAACCTGTTGTGCTGAGGGGAGCAAAAAGCTCCAGCCTTGCCAGGCAGTTCCGAGCACAGTAAGCATTCGGTGCACGAGCATTTGTTCATGATTCTTTGGTTGTTAAGGCAACAGGGAAACAGCTGCTCAAGGAACTGGAGAGTTACTGAGACTGTTACAAAAAAACCCCACTGACTTTATTGCACATTCCTCTGAGTCACCTCTGTGTGCCCTGGCACTGAACCAGCAGCACACCTAGGGACACATGATGAGGGACTTAGCTGCTGTTTTAAGTCTCTGAGGAGCTGGAAACTATTCCAGAGAAGTCCTGGGGTGGTTTTTTTTAGCAGTAGTTGGCAAATAATTCCCAAAGTAATTTAACTTCCTTTTGCACCTAGTTCTGTGGCTTTCAACACGCCCACAGTTCCCTTCTTTAGTGAACTGTGAAGCCAGGATGGAGCAGCAGGTTTGCACTGAGCACATCCTGCACTGGGAGCTGCTGGCACCCCGGTAGGAGGAAGATTTCTATTTTCCTTTCTCTCACCATCTTTATTGCTTCTCTGTCCACACTGAGACTATAGTTTAAGAAAAGATTGGATGTGTCTGGTTGACAAGGTGGTGGTAGGTCTCAGATTGGACTCAGTGATCTCAAAGGTCTTCTCCAGCCCAGTTAACTCTGTGATTCAGCAGGACACAGCATGATTTTTATGTTTCAAAGAATATCTCAATAAATCTTGTGTGCTCAGGAGTCAGAAATGTTGATTACAAACAAGTTTGTGTTCAGAACTTTGAGCCTGTGCATGTAATCTACAAATACACTTTAATCCTTTAAGGTAATCCTTCTTGTGTATCAGTGTGAACTTGAGCTGGGCTAACAAGAAATCCCTCAAGGGGCAAAAACAGCTCAGGCAGACCCTGGAAAAAGCAGACCATTGCCAAAGGGGCTCCAAGTACGAGTGAAATTGAAACTAAAACTACTTACTGTGTTAATTATTACCACGGAACTGCAATGAAATGTTTCTCATGTCACAGCCACCACATCAAAGGAGTTTACACAATGTTTAACAACTCTGCTCTCAGCCAGTGAAAGTTAAAGTCATTTCACCTACCTTGCTGAAAGAATCTGAAAGGCAAGTACCTTTCATTCTAAGTGCCTGCAAAAAAATGACCTCAATGAAAGTATTCCCAGACAAGAATCAATGAGGATGCTCAGAGAAAGAAAAATGTTTTTTGTAAGGTACAAATATCCTGTGTTATTCTATGGGAATATTTCTGTTAAGTCTATTAAGGAACACTCAACTTTGGGATTATTTTTCACACCAAAGGCCCACCGTTCACTGCCCTCCCCACAGCCTGTCCTCACTGCTGCCTTGCTCATTCCCAGGTGGGTCAGGGAAGGAGGGAGCAGCAAGCAGAGGCATGCTGAACCCCCAGCAGGAAACAGGAATTCCTGGAGCCTCCCCTGTGCTACGGCCACCGAGGCTCTGAGCACACCTCAGACATTCTTAATCCCCTACAAACTGATCTTTGCAGAATGATTCTGTATTCCCTGAAGCTTCCCAATCCAAACCACTCTGCCTGCAATTTCACTATTCAATGTAACAACAGGGAGGGGCAGGTTGGTGTTCATGGGGGGAAGAACTGAGCCTGCACAGGAGCAACCCTGTGCTGAGGAGTGGCCAAAACATCTCCCCTGGGAATGCCAGGCCATGGAGAAAGCAGAACCTTTGCTCAGAAACGACAGACACAGATGGGCTTTGGTCAGACAGAATCAGGGGCAGGTTTTACTTTTCACATAATTTTCTGTATTAAAAAATACATCAGTGAAATCTGTTACAGGCAGGGACAGGACTACCGAGTACACAACGTCAATAGACTACTTTCTGATTTTATTTTTGTTAAATTACTTTTGTAACCGCTAAAAAAATAATTAAAAAAAACCCCAACCAAACAGAACAAAACAAAAAACCTGAAATATTCAAGGCTGTTGATTTTCATCTCTTGAAATTTTAGTGACAAGCTCAAATATCAGACCCCTATTACAGAAGATGAATAAGTCACCAGAGCTAGATAAAAACCATACAATTCTCCTCTTTAAAAATAGTTTGGGTTTCCAATGAATTTGTGACCACCGGTCATCAGTAACAAACACCTAGAGCTTGAGAAAACAGAGATACAGACAGTATCTGATAGTGTCCTGTCCTCTAAACACCACATGAGAGCTTTTCTTTTCCAAAAGACTCAGTAACAGCCAAGCCTTAAAAAAAACCTCTTTCAATTTCCAACACTATGACTAAATTTCTTTGGGTGGGGCGGGATAAAAACACACATGGTCATTTTCTACCACAGTTCTGTTGCCAGAAGTAATACTGCATCCTTTATACAACACTGCCTGTGTTGTAAAGGTGGAAAGAGTGTGTGTGTATTTCTGTTTGAAATGACAAAGCCCTCTCCAGATTTACCTTACAAAATAATCAAAACCATAGGAGTAGGGAAAGAGGAGAAAGGAAAGCTGCCTTAAGGGAAATAAACTTTCCGTGCACCACAGTATTTGCTGGGTTATATGGACAGACTGCAGAGCTACTGGGCTGGGGAAGGAATTCTGCACAGAGCCCAGGACATCCCCTCCTGGACATTCCCAGAAAGGTCACTCAGAAGTTTGACCTACAGCACCACTTCCAACAGAGCGAGGGCTGGCGCGAGCGCGGAGCGGGAGCTGGAGTCTGGCCTCATGTGACCAGTTAACAGCAGCCAGAGTTGTCCATTGGGATGGCCAGTGCCTTCCTAACATTTGATCCCAGTTTCCAAAAAACAAGAAAAAACAACAAAAAAAAAATTATAAAAGTGTACGTGTAGGTGTATTTATACCAGAAGGTGTCTGCTTGTCTAAACCTCACCCCTTTCTCTTGTATCCTCTGGAAGAGCTCGAGGATCTCCACGTGTTCCTTGGCAGCAAGGGCTGCCAGCCAGCAGGCTGGGAAGTCACCTGAGCCACAATCTAGCTCTCCATGCCCAAAAGTGTGAGGGTAGATTTTACACAACCATTTTCCTTAAAAATATCTCACAACTTTTAAAAATCCTAAACAGATGAAGGATTTATGCACCAATCCAATTGGTGAGTTCCACTTGGATTTGTTCTGAGGATTGATCGGTGCCACAGGACGTTGGGATTTGCAGCTTACACAGCTTGCTTCCTTCCAGTTCCAGTTTGTACATCCACTGTGGTACAAAATCTGCCTGTAGGTGACATTATCTTGGCTTATTTGATACACATTTTCCAAAGGCTGGACGTATTCACATTTTGGTGCTTCTGATGTGTATTCAAAGGAAAATACCCCACTACAGTTAGTCTGATAACTCAATATCAGAGTCCTCTGATTTGACTTTGGCAAGTTCTTCGTGTACCTCCCTCACCATAAGAATTCGTGTTAACATGATGTCCAAGGTTCCTGGGTCTATTGGCAATGTGGAATACCACATGGGGCTGTTGGGAACACAGGAGCGCTCGGGCTGCAGGTAGAACACATCACTCCTCTGCTTCACGCTTTCAGAACTGCCAGGGGAAAGGAAACAAGGTTTGAGAACATCGGGCTGCATTTACAAATTTACCAAAAGTTTAAAGGAGAGGCAGCAAAGAAATCAAAGTTACATTGCAATGGCAACATTGTCTCCCCCTTTCTCCTGGTTAAGTTGTTTCCAGGTCACTTAGTTGCTCATAAAGAAACAAAGAAAATCAAAGTAACTTCTTCACAGCAGAGCTTCTTCAGTGTCATCCAATTAATGGTAGAGTGATAAATGCACTTAACATGCAATCTCTGAGTGAAACTGGTTCTGGGATTTCAGAATTGCTGCATAATGTAGACAAGTGGAAATGGCCTCAAGGCTTAGACTGGATATTAGTGAAAATTTCTTCACTGACAGGGTTGTCCAGCCCTGGCACAGCTGCCCAGGGCAGTGGTAGATTACCTGCAGGGATTTAACATGTGGATGTGGCACTTGGGGACATGGGTTGTAGTGCCCTTGGCAGTGCTGGGGGAACAGCTGAATTTGATGAGCTTAGAGGGCTTTTTGAACCTAAATGACTCTAAGGTGTTGTTTAAGAACGAGTAAAACTAAATCCCAGCTTGTCTGGCCATGCTGCAATGCTAAGCCCATCTGCTTGAAAGCCTGACTGACTCCAAAGCAGCTTCAGGCTCTGGTAGGCTTCTAAAGTCTCTAGAGCCAGGATCCTTCCAGCCTGGCTTTGAGATAATCACACCAAAACAGCAAAGGGAATTTGTACTGCTGCCTGCACCACTGCAGAGGCTCAGCTGTGAAATATGATGGGGAGCATGAAAATGCTTTCCCAGCTCAAGAACAACTAAAAGCTTCTAAAAATGTGCCAGTGAAGACAAGAAAGGTAAGAAGAGGGAGAGAAAGAATCTGGACAGCTGCACGCCTGTCTCTGCCTCAGTAATGGGATATTTGTAGAAGGCTCAGTAGGAACATTTCTGAGGGTGATTTATCTGAGTTTCAGCTGACACTAATGAGATGCTGTTTCATTCTGCATGTGTATTTTCTTTGAAGAGAGAGGAACATCATCTTCCACCTGCTCAAGGATCTAACTGAAGTTCATATAGAAACAGGAGAGAAAAATGATTTGTATCTCTGTCCTTGCTACAGTCTCCTTTCTAACTTCTAAACACAAGCAAATCTCATATCTCAGCAGGCAAAATTTATCAGGAGTTTTACCTAATTCACACTTCTCCTACACTCTTTCACAACGAACAATGTTTCTCGGGTATTAGTTATAATCTCCTCACAACAAGGATGGTGTATGGGAATTAAGGGAGATGAGAATGCCATGAGCACTGTAGTAATGTCTCACATTTATATCAAAGAATTGAGTTATTTAAAGAATACATCTCTCTCTGTAACTCAACACTAGTAATAATAATAAAAAAAACCCTGTTCGGGGGTTTCACAGCAGTGCTGCTGTTGAAATTCCTGTTCTGCTCCCACTGAGGGATTGGGAACTGGGGAGAGGAACCACAACACAGGCACAGAAGGTCTGAGTGGGCTCCTTGCCCAAATGCCTGTTCTAGTCTACACACAGACCAAAACTCAAGTTTCTGTCACTTACCATTTTGATAAGTAAAATTCATAAAGTCGGACTGGACACCGGAGGGGATTATCTGTGTTTTCAGCCATTTCCACTGCTGTTGGAACCTCCTCATCTTCACTGCGTTTCCTTTTGCCTACTGATAATTTATCTGGATACACAAAAATGGCATCACAGAAGTTCAGTGAAAAACAGCATCTTCAGAAACAAGGCCTGGTGTCTCAGCCCAGCACCCAGTGGTGACTGCATCACCCAAACCCACTCCTTGAACTGCTTCTGTCATGTGTCACCATCCAACCATGGTCACCTGGTGTGATCTGCTGGGTGGGAAAAGGACTGCACATCCTACAGGCCAGGTTCACAGCCCATTCCTCATCTAGAAAACCCACAAGAACTAGCAGGAAAATATGGAGGATATAATTTCACTTATTAAAGATCAATTCATGTAATAGATTGGAGCTATGAACTGAAGAAGCCAAAAGGATCAAATACTTCCCTTTGCCAAATGCCAAAATTAACTGAGAACAAAAATCTGTGCGTCTTTGCCTTTGAGAGCAAGCCCCATACTGTTGTTCTCCACTGGGGCTGCCTGGTCTGTTCCCCTCACAGACCCAGGACAAATATGGGAATTAAAAAGGCACAATAAAGGTCTGGACCTGCAAAACTCAACATTATGAAGGGCTGCCTGGTCTGTTCCCCTCACAGACCCAGGACAAATATGGGAATTAAAAAGGCACAATAAAGGTCTGGACCTGCAAAACTCAAGATTATGAAGTGCTGAGAAAAGGACTTCAGAAAAGGCCTTTAATTCTTGTAGTATTAATAGAGCTTTATGCAAGCTGAGGATGTTATGAAAGACTATTAAACAAATTTGCAGCCAAATCTGCGACATCTCCTTTGTAAGTTTTTCCTGGGTGCCTTGGCTCATCCAGAATTTCTCTTTATAGCAGTGAAAAATACTGCAAATGTATTCAGGATAACAGCATATGCTTAGCTCTACTTACTGCAGAACATATTTCTCCCCAGTCCTTTTTAAAAGAGAAGCAGGCAATACAAAATCACAGAATTCTCTGATTCTGTAATTCAGACCACACAAACATGACTGCCCATACACCAATGATCAGAGAGCACTCACCTGATTCTACCTCTTGTTTTTGAAAGGGTGGGAAAAAACGTAAATATGTCATCTTAGTATTATACTTCAGAGTTCGGGTGCGCCTCATAACATGGGCAAAGGACAGTTTCAGGTGCTCACTGACATTTTTGAGTTGGAAGTATTTGGTGTTGAAGAACAGAAGGGTGTTCAACAAAACGATGGGGGAATATGCACCCAGCTGCTTACATTCCCACAAGTGTTCCTCTTCAATTCTTGAGAACATATAACCTACAAAGAATGGGGCAAAGAAAAAAGAAAATAGTTATTTATGCATAAATCCTCTTTCAGCTAACCTCTATTAATGAACCACCTATCAAATCAAATTCACACCTATCATCAGCAACTGTAATCCAATAAAACCAGAATACTGCATGCACAAATGTAAGAGAGAGCCTGGAGAACCAAGCTGTGGAGCAGCATGATCTTCTTATACCTGAAGAGAAGTAGATCCTCACTAAGTTCTAATTTCACTGTATTAAACCACAGTCAGCCAACTGCAACAATGTGTAATTCCTACAAGGTGAAGAATGAATTTAAAATGTCTCATTTTGTGTATAAATAGCCCATTGTGATTATTGTAAGTCAGTTAGGAAAGGGAGATATGGGGGCTTAGAAGAAATTAGTTGTAAAAAAAAATCACTGTGTGCAGCAAACTACAGGTAATTGGATTATTTCTGTATTAAATAAAAAGTTCATTTTTCTAAATGAAAAGGCAGTTGTGGAGTTGCCAACATTACTCAAATTTCATTGATACTCTAAAAATGTTGTGTGCTCATAGGGCTCATGTCCAGCTCTATAAATCACATAATCAGGCTTGAAAACCAAATAAAAGTATCTGCAGAATTTGGGAAGTCTTAATTTGGAGTTCAGACAAGATTCCAATGATTTGTTAATGTGATCCTCAAACTCACCAGGAGTATTTCCAGCACTAATAGGGAAATATCAGTGCAACTGTACACAGATTTTGCAGAACCTCATCTCAAATACAGTATGAAATTCTGGCTACTTGTATTTAAAAAAAGAGCTAAAACTTGAGGGAAGAAGAAAACTAATGTGTTGAGTGCCAGAATGGGAATCCTTTCTTTCCAAGGATTGATCAAAGGTACATTTATTACATGATACACGTAATCATAACTTAAAACAGACATAAAATCCATGGTGTAGAGAGGGGAGACTAATGTGAGATCACATTCTCTTCCTGGCCCTAAGAAAACATAAATTTATGATACAGCTTTGTCATGCAGCTACACAAAACAAACGAATTGTCTTACCATTTGGAAGAATTGTAGGTTCCCAGATTTTCAAAAGTTTTGTAAGTTCAATCATAAATCTGGAATAGGGCTCGGTGAAAATGTTATCTATTCTACCATTCTCAAACAGGTACTACAAGAGAAAAAACAGGAAAAGAAACAGTTTATGATTATATAACATTGTAGAGAAGATACAGCACATCAAATTCCTTTCCTTTCTTATGTCCCAGTGTCTTATGGGGCTAAACACTTTGGTGAAATCTCCAGTAAAACAGCAAATCAAATTTTCTGCAGGGATTGGGACCACTTCAGTATGAAAGGAGAGATCTAGGCAAGAACTATGGTTACTATTTTAAGCTCTAGAGCTGTTTTCTGCAAAATCATCTTCCTCTTAACATTCTTGAAAGAGTCTGCCTATAAAAACCAGAATAGTTATTGAGTGTTTGTCTGTTGAAAAGAACTTTACATGTTAATACCTCCTGACAAGAGACACAGACTGCTGAAATTGCTCAACTTGCAGCACCAAGGAAGAAAAGTTCCTTTAACTTGTCAAGGTGCAGTTTAAAAGTTTTCTAAAAGTCAGTAATTTGTATGAATAAATAAAACTGTGACACAAAAATCCCTGATACTCCAAGAACTTATCAATGGCACTTGGAATTTTAACTCTTTCTACATTTTGTCCAAGCATAGCAAGGAAAAAAAAAAAAAAGATAATTCCAAGTCTAATTAAATAGATCCCCACATCACATTCCTATAAGGACAGAACAACTTGGTCACTGTGACCATAAGAAAGTCCAGAAAAAAGGGACTACATATGGGACTAAGGCAAATAATGAAACACAAAAAAGAGACATTTTTGCCTCCTCTATACAGCCCAAGCTGCTCTGTGGGACTGTGGATGTCCCATAAGTAACCAAAGCAAGTTCTGTATGTTCTGAGCAGTGCCCCAGCTCCCAGAGTTACCTGCTGAATTCCAAGGCACAAGTATAAGATGCTGTCAGGGTCGTATTTTTCTCCATTTGGTCTCCGCACCTCTTGAATGAACTGGCACAAGCCAAAACTCAGCTCAGCAAATGTGCATGAGAGAATGTCCTCCTTGAGCTTCACAGGATGAACTGGGGCCGAGGAAATTATTAGAGAAATTAATTCAGCACATGAAACCTTCCCACATTCTTTATTATTTCTAGTAGGCAGAACTCCTAAATTCCTGTCTCATACATGAATTACCCTGCATGACTAAATGGTGAATTCCTTCCAATTCGTTGGCTGAGAATTGAATGATTTGGGCAATAAAACCCAGACCAGCTGCATGTGCAATCACTATAAACATTACAATGAGTACTCAGGCTGCAGGAATTTAGAGCCCAGACATGGAAATGTTTGGGAGTCTGCTGAACCCGAAATGTGGGACAGCACATTGGACGGCTGCAATGGGGTGATAAATGGGTTTCACCCCTCCAGCTGGACTCAGGGGAGTGAGAGACTCACCAGAGTCAGAGAAAGACCCTGAGTATTTCTGGACATGAATTGAGTGCAGCATATCCCACTTCTTAAAGGAAGAAGGAAGCAAGAGTTCAATGGGACATGCAGAGGGTTTGGAAAGGGAAGCAGCAAAACCAGAAATTGATTAATCAAATGATCTGCAATGAAATTACCAGGCCTGGCTGCCCCACACCTCAGAAGTGCCTGCTTGGGAATAAGCAGGGAATCTTTCTGGGAGTGGGCACAGTTTCCTGGAAATGGCTGTAATATTGACTTCCTTGGCCTCAAGAAGTAAACATAGTAACTCATGTGAATGTTCCTCTTCTGGGAAATAAACCCCAGCTGTTCTCATGGAGTGACAACAAAAATTCCAAGTAAGAGATGAAAAAGGAGATCTCATACTAACTAGAATTTTTCCCTTTGGGAGTCTTTCTTATCTAAGTCCTGCCATGCTTAGTTCTTTAAATTGCAAAAACATTTATTATGGTTTGCTCTCTTCCCCACCATTCCCAAAGAGCTCAATTCTATTCCTAATTTAAATTCTCTGTTTGACTCTTGAACATTTGCCCACAAAATTCACTGCAATGATGTAAGATCTGAGACCAGGGAAAAGGGAAGTTAGACACTGCCAAATCCCAGTTCTGCTGGGCTTTTGTAAAAAAAAAATTAAATAATTCATCATTGGAAAAAAGAAACAGAATTGTATTTAATTGTCATTATTATTTATCACCCCTGTGAGACATGAGGAGCAATAAAAGTTAGTTTCAGGCAGGCTGCAGCACAGAATGAGCAGACTTCTGAAATTTTCTTTCCAGCTGTGAAGCCTAGAAATAAGATTGTTAAGATTTTGATCTTGGATCACACAAGTTTTTTACAGCAAACAATTCTGCTGACTAACAAATACTTTGGGAATGTGCCAGCTACAGATAAAATGGATTGGGCCAAGTTGGTGTCAACTTAAAATTATGGCCTGATAAATCTGTACTTTCATGATTCTATAATAGCTCAGAAAAGCTCTGCAGCTGCATAAAGCATCTGTGCTACAAATGAAGAACTACTGCGTGCACAGGAAGTCAAAGTGGAGATTTCTAGTGCTTTAGAGACTTTTTTTAAAGGAAACAGATCAATTAAGAAGGTGATAGCTATGATTTTTAAATGCATGGAAAGATGCAAGACAGAATTCTATAAAATCTGTTCTCCACTCATGGGTATTGCACAACTCAGTGATACCTAATCCTAATTTTTACTTGAACAATGAATCAAGCCAAGTGCTCTTGAACTAAGTATTTCTATTTCCACTGAGAGACAAATTTACCTGAAAACTTCAGGTCCCCTTGTTCCTCCTGTGCATTTTTCCATTGGACCCAGTTTTTCCAGGCATTTACCCCATACATGTACTTTAGGGTCATCCCAGAAACAGAGCAGCCAGGGTAGGAGCCCTGCATCAGATTCCGGGGCTCCACAGCAACTACGGACTTCTTCCGTCCCTACAGGCAAGCAAAGATATCCAAAAAGAGCAGCATTTAATCACCTCCTCATCCACGGATGGTTAGATTAGGGCACAGAATGCTGTTATTTCAAAATGGAAGGGATTTGTGTTCCAGAAGTGCTTCCTTACCCGTCTTTTTGGCTGTGGGAAGCCATCCCTGTGTCTCCGTCTTGCCCGTGAACGTGAATGTAAACCCGGTCCTTTACTGAGAGGGTCAAATGAGTCTGAAGTCAAATCAACACCATGAAGAGTTTAATCACATGATTTAGCAGCCCAGGTAGAAGTGTCACTGTCACTAAGATGCTATGGAACACCTTACAGCTGACAATCACACCTGTATATTCAAATCATCCTGATATTTGACTAATTAGGCAATCTGTGTACTTGCTGTATAAAGATAGTAAATTGTCAATAGGACAAAAAAGGCCCCAAAATAGTGAGTGTAGGCAAATATGATTTTAGCTGCCAGTCACATGGATTATACCCAGGGACACAGAAGTGATGAATTCAAAGCAGGCAAGCAAGAACTTCCTGCTACTCCTGTCAGGGGTTCTGCAGAGTGCTGTCTTTAAAGACAGCAGTAATATTCTAAAAATAGTAATTTTTTATAGAGCTGATCAACTATTGCAGCTTTAAACATCCACTGCCACTACACAAAAAACCACAAGCAGGCTGCTGGGACAAAGTTCATGCAGAAAATTGTGTATTCTTTTATAAAACAACGAGTTTTTCTTCACATGACACTGACCTGATGGGAAATCTGCCTCCAGGTCCTGTTCCACATCACCTTTGGAGAACGGCTTGAGTTCTGGATCAGGTTCTGGCAGGGCATTGGATCGTAAGGCGTAGTGATTCAACTCCTCTTCCCAGCTGTGTGGAGTGGACACTGCTTCTGATTCCAGATCTCCACTGTACGTACTGCCCTGATCTGCAACAAGAGGGATCACAGGGGCCATGTGCTACAGGAAAGGCAGAACCAGGAGTTTGCAAGAAAAGATGCAGCAGGATCAAAATCCATTTGCAAAATAAAAAAAACTGACTGACCTTTCTCAAATATCTTAGGGTCCAGGAACAGCTCGTGCTCAGATGTTTGAGATCCTTTAGAAAAAGAAGGAAATCTGTATCTACACATGACTGGCAGTTTGCACAACTAATATAAAATACTTTGAACAGGAAAAACTTATGTATTAGGTCATAACATGAACACATATGCTGTGTCTTCTCCTCACTGGAGTTCTCCTAACAGCTTTCTATTGCAGGGGAAACAGAAATGCAGAACTAACAGAAATGCAGAACTTCCAAAGGCTTCCATTCCTCCCTGTTTGTTATTTGAGTTATCTGTAGACCAGCAGGATATTTGTTCATCACTTTCCAGCTTGTTTCACTTTGATTATATGGACTGATCACCATCCAACAAACTCTGACTGGCCTCACCCTTCAATAATCCTCCATAAAAAGCCTGATAGGAAAATTTTCTTTTAAGGCAGCTGCTCTGTCTTCTTGATTTTGACTCCTTGTTCTAACACATGATGTGCTGATCTGGAAGTTTCTACCTCTGGTAACCTATTCCTGATACCACAAGTCAAATCAGCATCTAGAATAAGGGAAAGGGAAGTTTTTGTGGTGAGAAGACCTTCACCTCACTGCATTTCACATCTTTTTTAAAGCCACCACCTACCACCATGAGAATGTGTTTTTTCTCTCTCTGCATCTTCTGCAATCATTTCTGCCATCTGAAGGAGATCAGCTTCAAATGGATTAATGGAAATCTTTTCCTTGTTTTCCTGAATATTTTCAATGATCTTATCATCATTATCCAGGGTATTTGGGATGAGCATGGGAACTGGTACCTATGGAACATGTGGAAAATATCAGAACATACTTAGAGGTGAAGGGAAACAGCTAATACACAAGGGAGGTCCCTCCCATTTCACCTTATGTGTATTTTAGGACTACTAAAATGAAGTTAAAAATATCTCCAGACTGGACAGCTCTGTACTCTCCCTACAATTTGGTAGTTTTGTGTGACAATGTTTAACAAAATATGATGTAATAAGGAGGGAAATGGCTTAAGGACTCTAAACACCACTTGCATGACCAGACACAACACCAGTGACACAGTGCTGGGTGTGCTGGATGCAAAACATGCTTGCAAACCCCTGCCTTCTGTAGTGAACTGCAGCATAACTTACAGGTATAGGCATCCCCAGGGGAACTGGTGTGTACTGGGTGTAGAGGTGGAGGGGCACTGGCACAAACACTGGTACAGGAACAGGGACCACAATGATCTGGGGTTGAGCAGGTGCTTCTTCTGTTATACCAAAAACAAAACAAACCAAAAATTGTTGGAAAATACCATATGGCAACCTGAAAACTAGTTAAGGTTTTATAATGCATTCAAAAATATTTTCTGTTACATAAATCATGTATTAGTCTCTCAACTGCAGTACAGACAATTCCAACAGGGGTAGGAGATCAGACACCCACCTGTCTGGCATTCTTTGTTTTGTGTGTGAGGTTTGCATGAGGTGGCCTTAGTCTGGGTGATTGGCTTACACAATAAAGCTTTATTTTTCAGAAGTCTGGGTGGTTTTGATGATGGGAGCTTTAGGGCATCTGTCTGGGTACTTGCCTGTTTGGAAAACACAAATGAGGGTCGAGTCAGTATTGGTTTGAAGGATAACATGAGACTAGAGTTTGTTCTCTACTAGGGGAAGCTGAACAATTTAAAACTGCATTTGCTGATAAAAATGGTCATTTAAAAACTACTGCAAAATAAGCTTGCTTATTTGGTGTTTTCTGGTTTCCATCTCAATTTACTTTGATCCAACAATAATGTTGTTTAAAGCTAATTTTGCTAATAAAGCTAATTTTGTTAACAGGGCAGCGAACAAATCTGTGAGAATATTTGGTTTCTGTAGTCAAATAACTGCTATAAACTTTTGACCTTGGAATTTTACTGATGGCAGAGATATAAAGAGGAATTATGTTAAGATACTTTTGATGACTAAAAGTCTGGCTGATACAGACACAGACAAAACTGAGTAAACTAATGTGAAACCATTGAAAACAAATAAATGTAAAAAATGAACAGCAATGCTGGCAGCAGCAGTATCATTTCCTGATATACACAGACTGACTATTCATGTTTGTACTAATTCCATGTCCTGCTAACTGTAATTTTCAGTCATGCATTCAAATAACAGGATCTATTTCAAGAGAGAAAACTCATACTCTAATCCATAAGTGACACTCCAGCTAAAAGCAAAGCTGTCAGTCTTCCAGAACCTAAAGCAACATAAAAGCATCTCTGTACTTTAGGAGAGTTGCAGGATGTTACACCACATACCTCCAAGAGCTCAAGAACAGGAACACTTAAGAGTTATCCCCAGGTAAGTGGTGACAGTGGTTGCCCACAGCTGTTACCACACTGCCAGGGAGGGGGGAAGGAAAACAAAGCTGCAGGAGCTTGGTCATGTCAGTCCCAGCAGTCCAGGCTTGTTCCCCCCTCCTAGGCTGGTCCTTTTACCATCCTATCCCACTTCTGGGCACAAAAGGCAGCCTCGAGTGCAAAAGCCACACACGAATTACTTAGGAACCACAGGCACCTCAAGAGCTACAATCTGAAAAGTTTTGCCTTAAAACATCCAGTCTGTCAGTGGACACAATAAGACTTTTGTACTACGTAAGTTCTATCCATTTTTTAAAAAGCATCTGCAAGCTGGATGAATTTTAAATCCCAATCAAAAATCAGTTATAAAATGATAGTGCCAAGTTCTTGGATACTTTACTTGTTATTGATACAATCTGCACAAAACTGAGAAAAGTCTTTTGTAAAACTTACATCTCCTATTGTTTTTGCTGTCACAGTAGGGACTGCACCTGTGAAGAAAAAAACCATACAGTAACATGCCTACTTATCACCAAGAACCATAATCCATATTCTGCCAAGGTCAAGAAAAAGAATTCCATTAAAACTCATTTCCTGATGAATGTACATAAATTTAAGTCATTATTTATACCTAGATAAAGGAAGGACAAATGCAATCACCTGCACTGATGTGAAGCATAATGAAGGAGTGGCCGTTGCTCTCAGTAAAAAATAAAATCCCTGAGCAAATATAAATGTTCAGGAATAGATATGTAAAAGTACAGGCATCGTATTCAGCTGCCTTACCCTGTAAAACATTGTTGGAGTTAACAGTAGGCTGGGCAGCTGGGGTGCTTGCAAGGGACACCACGTTTGCTATGACAGGGGTTGAGTCCTTTCTTAAAGAAGGAGGGCCTGAGGAGGAGGCTGGTGCCATGGAAAGGTTTGCTGGACACAGTGGACAGAAGAAAATGAGAATAAGCAGTAAGATAATTGAGAAAAAAAAAAGCATTTCTGAAACAACACCCACCCTTCAGATCTGTCTCCAGATGAAAGAGGCTGCTGTGTGAGAAGGGGATGTAGGTGTCAAGCTGCAGAATTCGAGTTTAAACAGGAGCTGGTTCCACAAGCAAATCAAGCAAGAAGGGAAAAGAGCTCCCACCAATGTAAGCAGCAGATGTGCACCAATTTGAAGCAATTTGCACCAAGCTGAATGTGGCCTGGTCCACACTAAAAACTTCCAGGTAACACTTTATTGGTTTTGAATACCTTACTCTTGCAGCCACCATCACTCAGTGGGAAATTATGCCCCTCTTTAGGATCAGTGATATTCATGCCTTTTGTTTCCCTTTCTCTTCCTGCCTTTGTGGGTCTTTCATCCCTTTGTGTCTCATTCCCTACAGAGACTCATAGTTCCTATTCCTGGGCTTCATTCCTACCCTCATTCCCATTCCACCTGCTCAAGGAAACAGCTACAGCACTAATTAACCTTGGGATTGATATTTCCCAGGAATCAACACTTGATGACACAAAAATGGGAACTCTTCATATGCCTACAGACTGCACAGAAGTGGCTGGTTTAAGTGCATGTATAGGAATCTATATTTAAAACCATTAAGCCTACTAATTTCACCACTTGATTGTTAAAAGAATATTAACATTCTACCATATCTTCTAGGTGTTATGAAGACAAGCTAGATATTTAACATGTCTGCACTAGATATCAGTACATTTTACCCCAGTGAAACAGGCCTTTGTTTCATGAAAGTGACTGAAAGCAAATGCTTTTGCTTCATCTCCTTTAAAATTTCTTTGGTACATGAAGCTATTGCATTTCCTACCTACAGAAGTTTGAAACTGTTTCAAGTTAGAGCAATCTAAACCTGAGCCCAAGCAACCGCAACAGACAAGCTCCCCAGGAGAAGACAGATCTTAGAGAGTTCACTGAAGTGAATTTGCAGATAAACATCCATCTCACTGCCCCACACATCGAAAGGCAATACCATCCCCAGTCTGCTTTACCTGTGTTGTTTGGGAGTGGAGGGTCAGAAGCACCTTGCTGTTTACAGAATAACAGAATGCAAAGCAGATTGCAAAAATGCTTCATCTCCCCTTGCCATTTTATGGACTCGTAGAGTTTACCTTGTCTCTTACAACCATCACACTTTGCCATCTAGAAAAGCAGAGTGAGGGAGAGATTAAACACACTTGGAAACACCAACAAGGGGTATATGTACAAAAACCTAGAGGATGTGAGAATATTGCTCACCTGGTAAAACAAAACTGTGAATTTAGACATGCACTCCTCAGAGCAAAATTCCTCCGTTTTGCCCCCAAAGTGATTCTGGACCAGTTTGGGGGAGGTCTGTAAACAGTAACTGCACATTTTACAGTGGGTTCCCCAGCGCTTAGCCAAGTCGTGTTTATAGAGCAGTTTACAAACTAAAAGAAAACAGCAAAAACATTCTTTAATACCAATATGACAATCCCTCAGCACTCCTAATTCCTGTATTTAGTGATGTCTGTAATAATTAATTGAAACATACCATTAAAATGTAAAGTGTCAACAGGGTTCTGTGCTCCTAAACCTTAAAAATAGATTCCTAACTTAAAAATATTACATTTCTTTAAGTACTATTGATAATTTTAAGGCAAAAGAGTTGTGACTTGATTTCTCTGAGACAAGGGTTTGCCCTTTCTTACCTTCACTACAGAATGTTCTATCTACGCCTGAGAATCTCACTGTCTCCTTGATAATTTTCTCAAACCTGCAGTATTCACACAAAGCCGTCATATTGCCCTTCTTCTTATACTCATCACAGCAGGTCTTCCCACAGAACTGGAACATTTTACCCTGCAACACAGCCAGAATGTTTTGGTTTCAGTGTTTGAATGAGTCATATTCCAGATAATACATTTAAATTGTTAATAGAAACGCAGAAGACTATTTATACCCTTAGAAATCAGCAACAGAGCACCAGCAACTGAGTCTCACTATTTAGTTTTATAATAAAGCCAAATTTCCTGCAGAAAGCCCTCTCCAATGTGCTTTATCCTTTGATTAAAAGGAACACCCCTGGGTCCAAGAGACAGGGATGTGTTTATTTAGACAGGCAATCATTTGGTTTGGGTTATTTTTTGGAGGGTTTTTTTTTTCTGATTTCAAGACCATAGGGCTACTATCACTATTAATTTGATACTGGTTAAACTAAATCAGTTTCAAAACTCTCCATAGCACATCTTTTGCAAGCAAAAAAGCAGTACTGACAGACCAGTGCACATAAACTACATTTTTTTCGGTTTCTGCTGTGAAAAAAGAGCTTTGAAAGCCATGATCTTTATTACCTTGTAGTCAAGCAATTCTGGTTTGGTGGCAAACGATCTGTTACAGTGCTGACACTTGATTTTCACAACAGAGCGGGTAAAGGTGACCTGCTGGCACTGGGCAGCCAATCTCTGGAGCCCTGCTGCAGCTGGGGTGGTCGTGGAGCTGGGGGAGACAGTGGAGGTGGTGCCACTGGCTGAGACAGCTGTCCCCGAGGAGATGCTCACAATGACCTGGCCCTGAGTCAGGGGCACCACTGAGGAGTTCAGTCCTGCAGGCTTGTTGAACAGATTCTGTGGGGAAGCAAATAGACAGGCTTTACTTTACAGGGTTACATCTTGCACCTGGGTTATTTCCACGATCAATTTAGCATTCTGTTAATTCGGCTAAGAAGAAATCCTAGATGCCACACCTGAAAAGCTGCTACACAACTGTAGCTGCAAAAATTGCGTATGCTCCCATCTGACATAGCCAAGTGATACTGAGGGTTTGCTGAGGTTTTACAGCTGTTGCACTGAACTTGAACACCTGAGGGTGAAACAGAGAAGAAAAAGTGATTTATGCAACATCAACTTGTATTGCAGCTAATTTTGCACCGTGCACACAAAACCAGAGTCTGAATGATGAGCCAAGGCACAGATAGAAGCTCAAGACGACGTTTCCACAGACTCAGAAGCAGACACTGCAGCTGCTGTGCCTGTTGCTTGCCAGAAATTTAATTAATCTCCCAGTATCCCTAGGATGTCAGTAAGCATTTTTCTATTTCCACATGAAAAATAGCTGAAAATGTTTGCCTAGCTCCATGCAACATTGGGCAGAGGTAATAAAGCTGACCAGCCCAGGGGACAAGGGGCAGAAGAGCCCCAGCAGTTGTATGGCACATGTCCACACAAGAAGTTTGTCTAGCTGGGAAACCCACCAGCTGCACTTGCAAGAGCAAAAAATAGATTTAAGATTGGTTATCATGTTTAAGCTGCCTAAAACCAAAACTGAAATAGCTGTACTGTCACTGCTACGTTTATCTACAATAGAATGCCCTTTCATTCCCATCTCAACACCTCCCTTTAAAACAAAAAAAGCCACTTTCCACCCTCCCAAAAAAAGGAAAATCAGCCTTAAAATTCAAGATAAATAAAGTTTGGATATGAGGCACATGTAATTGAGTTTCTATAGAAGTCAAAGTATAAGCTTACCTGAAGAAGTGACCATTTTTACTCTGTATGCTGACAAACAATTTACAGAACAAAACAGTTCCATCTTCCCCAAGTTATTTGCTCCTTCCACCATCTCGGCTGAAGATCTCAGAGATTTACACAGTGTGCAGGGTGTAATTTTAGCTGACTTCTGTGGAAACATGGTTGAGAATTAGTGCACCAGATTATTTTAGTATGACAGCCTTAAAAATGCACTTTGTTCTAGCACCAGCTATTCCAGCTCTTCACAGGACAGAATGGGGTATAAGCTTTTAGGAATTTTAAAACACCCACAAACCTCCAGAAACTATCAGACTGTACCTGACAATTGAGCTGAATGCTGTTTAAAAATCAATTAAAACTAGATTTGACTTATCCTTATAAGCTTTAAATATACTGTATTTTCAAGGGAACTGTCACATATGGGGTTTTGATGTGTGATATAAAAGCAGCATGAAAACGTTTCCAGCTTATTTAATTTTATTTCCAGATCTGTTTCAGAGGACAAGTAATTCTGAAGGTAATTTTCTGGATGAAATACATTTACCATAATTTGGGGTTTTTTTAATTCATTAAGCTTTTCTTGACCTAAGTGGCCTGGATAATGGGACAGTAGAATCAAGTCACAAAATGAAGTTCCATTTTTTTTTTTCAGAGGGCAATTTTTCCTCAAGTAATTGCATTAGAATAAATCATTCAAAAATAATTGAGCTATTATAATAAATGAAGGTTCTCTTAAATGCTCAGGTCTTCAATAATCAAAACTAAATATGAAAAGTTTAAAAGTTAAAATCATAATGATCAACTAATTATTACTTTTCCTCTCCACTGAATTCAAAGGCTACAATTTAATAAAGAATACTCTTTAAGGAGCATATCAAGGATGAAAACAGTCATGGAGGCTGCTGCTGGGGGGTCCCACCATGTCTTCTCCCACACTAGAATTTTGTGGTAGCTTGTCCAGTGGTGAGGAAAAAACAGAGCAACACATTTGGGCAAAGATTAAGCAGCAAATTATCACCCCTGTAAGTGTTCAAAACCCACTTTGACCTGTGACACTTTGTGATATGGTTTAGTGGGCATTGGGGTACTTGGTTGAAGGTGGGACCTTGGAGGGTTTTTCCAACCTTAATGATTCTGTTATTCTTGAAATGGGAAATGCAGTTACCTTAGACCAATACAGTAACTGAAATAATCAACCAATTAATTGGGTGTTTCTTAAAACACCTAAAATCTAGTAAAAAATTAGATGGATTCTATTTTTAGTATTTTGTCCAAATACAGAATCAAGGAATCCCAGAATGTTTTGGGTTGGAAGAGATCTTAAAGCCATGGGCAGGGACACCTTCCACTATCTCATGTTGCTCCAAGTCCTGTCCAACTTGGCCTTGGTCACTTTCAGGGATCCAGGGGCAGCTACAGCTTCTCAGGGCAGCCTGTGCCAGAAACCCCTCACCTCCACAGGGAACCATTCCCTCCAAATATCCCATCTAACCCTGCCCTCTGGCAGTGGGAGTCCATTCCCCCTTGTCCCATCACACGTACCTGCTTGTAACCTGTCACACACATGGAACTGCAGAACTTTTTGGACTGTCCCTCTATCTGCAGGACGTGACACTGGCCAGTGCCACTGTAGCAGTATCCTCCACAATATTCACAGCAGTTCATGGTCAGGTTGTTGGCTGAGCGGAACTGAGAGAAGCAGGCGTCGCTGCAGAGCTTGTGCACCACGTTCTGGTAATTCACCTCGTGCCTGATCTGGAACAAAAGGAATATACAGCAAGGACAGAAGGAATAAGCGTGTTCATCTCTGAGACAGCAAGTTGTGCTGAAGAGCTAAAGAAATTCAAATGAGGAAATGGCCATTACCACTGCATTCTTCTGACACATGCTGCACTTGCTGGAAATGCTGTTGGTGTGGATAGTGACAATGGGTTTCCTTTTCAGTTCATATGTGGACAGACAAGACTGGCTGCAGAAATCCTTACTGGAGTCTGTGTTGTCAAACTGGGCAGTGATTACGTCCTTTGGATTTAGAATTTCTCTATGGAAAATCAAACACAGAGATAAAGGATTAATATCAGCTTCATGTCAACTTGCTGTTCTTGATTATTCTGGAGACTAAACAGGACTCTCCTCCAGGAGAGAGTGGATCCATTTAATTCAAACTTTTATCTTTTGCTGGCTAAGTATCTGACTTCATTTTTGCTTTCCCACCAGGAAAACAAGTAAGAAGTATAATTCCTAAGTAGGTATTTTGTGAAATATTTTGTACCTGGACTAGGAGTGGCCTATAAAAAGACCAAGCTCTAACAATAAATCTTTTCTAAAAGAACTTGGAGAAAGAAACTGTGTTGCACAGTCTTTATTAACAAAAAATTTAGAAAGTAGGATATGTTGACTAATTCCTTTTAGCAAATAAGAGGGTAGGAAAAAAGTGAAAAATGAAAGGCACAATTTCTAATCACCATAAGTTTGGTCCACCATGGTCTGATGAGTATTTAAGATTTCTCTTCTCCCATTCAGAATTTTGTTTATTTGTCACTGGATTTAACACACTGAACTTTCTCCTTAGTTTTTCTCTCTTTCAAAACAGTCCTTCACAGAAAAGTTTTGAAGCCCTTAAGTCAGAAAACTAGGAGAAACTACTTATATAACCTCCTTGCTTAGAAGGATGCCTCCTTCTCACTTGTCCTGTCAGAGACAACCCATTTTTAACAGAATAAATATAAGTTACAGCCAAGACTTCTACACTTTGTTACAAGGCCTTTTCACACTAAAGCAGCAAGTGAAAAGAAAAATTAATCGAAGCCTCAAGTTTAAGTTCAGATGCCCTTGTAAAACTTGAAGTAATAAATTTGTTGTTGAAGAAACGATGAACAAAGCAGCATTTCTTTGGCAAAGTAACTCTCATAACTAAAAATAATACATATGAATAATTCTCTATAAACAGACTGTAGCATGATCAGCCTGGAAATTATTTGCCTGGATTGAATGTATAGCAATGACAGAGCCAGCCACAAAGGTCTCCTTTTGCTGACTTGGACATAATACAAATAAACAAAAAAAAATTATAATTAAAATGTTTTTAGAGCTGAAGATTCGTGACTGTGTATCCAGCAGGACTGTGGAAAATTTAGGTATTTTCTGAATTATTTTGTCCCAACAGGCTCAAAAAAGCCCAGCCTCACCTTTCCACTCTAGGCCTAGGCAGAAAGTAACTGATTTGGATGCTGAAACTCATATTACCTAAAAAACTCAATTCTAAATAAATTTAGTATGTCTCTGTATGCTATGAAAGCAGCAGTGATGTTGTTTGAAAGCTAAAACCTACAGAAATCTAAGATCACACAATGGAGCCCAAATGAAAAGTTAATTTTTTTTTTTAAATCTAAGGAAATATTCTGCCTTGAATACATCAATTCACCCATGTTTTACTTCATTTTAGGGATTCACAAATCTGTTTTTCTCTAGAAGCAATAGTGTATAAAGTATTTTTTGAAAATGTACTCTTGTTAATAGTTTTAAGAGTGCAATGACATTCTGAAATAGCAGGAAGATGTGGGACCTTTTGAAATACAGTTTTGCATATTTGGCTCATTTAAATCAAAAAAAGGAGAAGATGCATTCTTCACCAAAGAGGCTTTTAAATCTATGTGTATGTAAAACCCAATTAAAGAAATGGAACTGCAAGCAGACAGACCAATTAACAAGGAACAGCATCAGCCAATTTTTGAAGGGAAGCATAAGAGGAGCAGTGCTACCAACACAGTGAAGGGCACAAGAACAGAACTGAAGCCTTTCATTATCTGCTTGAATATCAATTATTAGCAGAACAAATGAAAGCACTGTCCTACTTTGAGCAGCTTGAGCAGGTTTTCTTGGTAGAAGCTGGTGGGCGAGAAGCTGGAATGGTGTATCCAGTGAGGCACAGTGTGGAGCAGAAGAGCTGGGTTGAGCCTTTCCTCTGGTAGGCAGTTTGTCCCTTCTGCAGGATTTTTTTACAGCCAGAACAGGAAACCCGAACAGCTGTGCTTGGAACTGAGGGTAGCATTTTACTCATGCCAGAGGATGCCACAGCAGGCTGGAAACCTGATGACAGCTGTGGAACTAAAAAAAAAAAAAAAGAAACCACACTGAGAAAACACAGAGTAAGTGTTACAGATCTATTACACAGAACTCACTGGTGTGCAGGGGCAAGCACAGGGCTCATGGCTTTATTTGGGGTTGTCAAGGTCTAGAGGAGAATCAGATAGCAGATAACTCTCCACAAATACATGCCCTGTGCTGGTTTTCTGCATAGCAGATTTTTGTAACTACTCTGATGATGGAGAATGCACTTTTATTAACATCCCTTTCATGGAATCATAGAATGGTTTAGGTGGGAAGGGACTCTAAAGATCATCCCATTACACCCCCTGCCATGGGCAGGGACACCTTGTACTATTCCAGGGTGCTCCATGCCCCAGTGTCCAACCTGGCCTTGGACACTTCCAGGGATGGGGCAGCCACAGCTGCTCTGGGCAACCTGTGCCAGGGCCTCCCCACCCTCACAGGGAACAATTGTTTTCTAAGACCTAATCTAAATCTGCCATCCTTCAGCTTAAGACTATTTAACATATTCAGTTCTCCTATGCATTTCATATTCAATTTTCCTATGCCTCGAAACCACAATTATTTTATAATCTCAAATTCATTCTCTCTAAACTAAACTAGTTCTTCATTCCTACTGGGATCAGACACAGTGAACGAAATGCAGAGTGACCTGCAAGACTATTTGCAAAGGTGACACATTTTACAGCGTTAAATGAAATTAATCTTGCCTATTCCTTACCAAGAGGAGTGCCACTGACTGAAAATACAGCACTGATTTTCAGCTCCCCTTCCTGAGATTTTGGCTGTTGGCCGTACTCCTAAAACAAAAGGAAAGGAAAAGGAGAACAAATACACACATGTAATAACAGGTTACATGATTTCATTCTTTCACAACACTGCATTGAACCTCAAGGAAGAGTGGGTGTCCTAAGCCTCCTCCAAAGGCTGGGTGACAAGTGAGCACCACACACAGCTCCTGCTCAGAGCTCCACAGCAAACCACACCTGAGGGGGCACAAATGGACAGGTGGGGCTGCCTGGTGCATCCTCCTCTCCAGCTGCACTCCAAGACACCTCAGAACTCAGTCAAAGCTTAAGGAAATCTCTGCTTTCCCTTCAAACTTTCCAGCTGGAAGAGCTTTTGCAGCCCTTGCCCCTGATCCGGGAAAGAAGTTTTATCTTCACATAAAGGAGGATAGCAGTGAAATAGAGCTGGGATGACATTCTGTGTTAACCAGGAGTTAGGACCTTGGAGCAGCCTAAGGTGAACCTTTGCAGCAGACCAAGGCTGGCATCATCAGGGCCAGACTATCACAGTCCCAGCCATGAGGGGAATCACTTCACATTTGGTACAGGATGAGAAAATCCCTGGACAGCTGCTGGTGGAATAGCTGACATGCTATAAATGACTGGCTTAGTCCCCAGCAGCTATTCACACTGGCACCACACTTCCTGCCCCTGCTCTCCCTAGAAATCTGAGCCAGAAAGCAGCCTGGAACACTCCCCATGTAAATCTCAATAGTCTGAACAGCATAATCTCTTGGAAATACAGAGATGGTAAGATCTAGCCTACTTAGAGTCGTTTGAGAGTAGTGAGGCATGATGTCATGTTATGACTGAGCTAAATTCACAGTTGCTGCCTGGCTGCCAGGGAAACCAATTCAGAATCACTAAGCAAAAGGAAGCTCTCCCTTCCCAGAGGCAGTGAGATGTTCCCAGCTTCCACCAGTTCCCAAAATCCCACAACAACCTCCACTGAGCACGTGCTCAAACTGAGCACTCCTCTCACTCCTGTGGGAAAATTAGAAGTTTCTATACTAGACAACCAAACTATTTCTCAACGTGTTTCCCAGGAGACAGGCAATGGTATTCCTTAGTCATGTGAACCATCAGACTGAAACAATCAAATCTCGAAGCTCTAATCTAGGTATGGGCATGCTATGATGAAGATTCTTAAGCAACATTTTTATTACTATTATTTTAAAATTAACCATTTGCAGACATACAGGGTTTTAAGCATTTTAACTGCAACTGTATCCTTAGCCAAGAGTAGGAAAAGAAATGGAGGCAAATCCTGACATCAACTGTGCATGATCAAGCAGTTTCACAGCAGAGTAACAGCGCTGAAAGCCAAAAACCTTCAGCTCCAACTATTGGTTACAGCAAGAAATGCTCTTATCTTTCAGGAAATATATATATATATAAAAAAATCCATAAAATCCCCCCCATAGTAATTCCAATCTAAAGCAAAACAAAATTAACTCAGTTCTCCTACTTTTCCAGTATCAGGCAGAGTTGATAATCACAGGATTTTACTCCAGGAAGGAATATTTTGAACCATACGATATTTGACATTTAAATTCTTCAAGTCTTCATTTTTACTTATTAATATGATCTTTGATAACCACAGACATCTCGCCTTGCATTCCACACAAATCCACACAGCAGATGCCATCTTGGGAGGACAAAAGAAGAGACAGATTTAACTAATCTACACGTGGTTTGACATTCTATAGGTTCAAGGAAAAATAAACCCAAACAATCCCACAGAGACTGAACAAATCAGAAAGACAGTAAAATATGAAGTCGCAAATATTTTACTTATTAAATTGAGAGTATTATGGGAAAAGAAGAAGTGCTGGGAAGACAGGCCCAGACAGCAGAGGAGGTTCAGCAGAAGGACAAAGACTGATGCTGAAAACTAACACCTGCACAGGAACACCAACACTCATGCGTTGGTGCAAAGGGATGCATCACTTGGGAAGTTCTGCACAGCTTTAACACATAAAGTCTAACATGTAACCCAGATATGAGCAGTGGGGAGACAGGAATTGCAGCCCAGCTCATTTCCCTGATGTCACACAGCAAACCAGTGGCACAGAGATTGGTTGGAGCTCAGCAATCCTGGCCCCAGCACTGTTCAATCCATAGGTCAGACCTTCTCTAGGTTGCAATTACTGAGTTTTACCTGTATCATCATAGAAAGTGTCAGTCTTGAATGAGAAAATCACTTAAATACATACTTAAATTGACTTCACTGATGTGTAAGTACTTAAATATTTTGTTAAGGCCTTTAAGAGTTAATTTAAAACAAGAACAAACTATTGTGCTTGCTAAGGCAACTTTTAAGAAGGGAGCAGCAGCAATAGCACTGCTTTAATTCATATCTCTAATTATGACTACTCGTAAGTTATTTAACAAAATGTGATTTAAGGTTTATTTCCTAGTTAGATAAAGTGACTATGTTGCCACAGATTTAGTTACAGAAGTTTTAGAGCACTTGGCTTTGTATCTAACTGAAAAGAAAAACATTTTCAGAGACAAGGTAACAAGACATCAAAAAAGTTGAGGGGGGTGGGTTTCATAGTAGTGTAAGAGGGAAAAATCCTTCTACTAAACTATGTTCTTCAAGCTAAATTTTGGTTAACAAACCAAATAAATTGCTGAATTTATGTTCAGCTTAAGCGGTCAGCTGTCAGACCAAAATGAGAAATGCAATGGGAAACTTACCTCAGAATTACCAGGTTCATCTTTAATTTTGTCTAATAGTCCCTGCTGTGGGGCCATAGCTTTAGCATATTCGTCATCCAAAGGCTCCTTCTTAATTCTAATATTTGGTGCAAAGGAATTCCCCAGCTCTTGTCCAATAGATTCCTTACTAGAAAATAGGTAGCTAGACTCCTGAAACAATAATATGAAAAAGAATTCACCCTCCTGCATCTGCCATGAGGAGTTGGGCTCTTGCCAAGGGGAGTTTGTGCTGCAGACCAAGAGATTTGGGTCCTGCCAAGGTGGGAGAAATGCTGGGCAACAGCTGCTGCCTCAACCTCCCTGCAGCCCCCTCTCTTATCCCACCCCCAATGCTTTCCACTCCTCTGGCCAAAGCAGAAGACACCCAGCTCTGTAAGTTGATTGTTTGGGAGTGTCTCCTGTGGATACAGCTGTTCCCTGGCTCATGTGGAAAAAAAGGCAGCAGGTCAGGTGGATGCATCCAGCTGTAGGTTCGGCTCAACGGTCACTCCAACCATGCTGAACAGGAAAGTGGCTACCAAAAGAATCCTCAATCCAAAGAGAGGGTCAGGAAAATTTTACAAAATTATATGTACTGTTTAAGTAGCAAAGATGTCTAAGAGTCAGAGGATCAGTTTCCTTAACACTCAAATTTACACTCAAATACAAAATACGTATTTTGAATTATTCCAGCATATCGCTGCACTTGCAAAAGTGGTTGAAAGATCTATAGCTTACCCTGAAGTTAGTTTCTGGAGTTTGTGGCGCTAACTGCGTCCGTAATGTTTCTTCTACTTGATTATGAACTGAGGAAAACATATACATTAAATAGAAATGAATACAGGTTCCAACGCATTTCCTTTAAAACTATCAGTCTCATCCTGCTCCCCAACCCGTGTCTGACAGCACCTCACCACTATTAAACTACTCCCTTTCTCCTCCCTGCAAGTGAGGTGGTAATCCCTAGAGAATTGACTCTGTTTAATTATTCTATTGGATCATTATTTTCCCATTCCAGCAAAGTAGTTGTAAACTTCCGACGCAAAATGTTCATTCAGAATCTTTCACACCCCAGCAGGTTCTGAATTCTCCTGTTTTGACATTTAAATCAGAAAATATTTTTCAGAGCAACATCTTCCAGCTTTTTCTTTGCTGTTCTGATCTTTTGCCTTTTCCCCTCTTCTCAGGAAATAGCATCTTCTGCTTTTTTAGAATGTATCATTTAGAAACTTTCGATTTGCCTAGATACTGGATGCTACCACTGGATAATGAATTTATCATTCTAGTTTCACCTACTGACTGCTTTATCTGATCTTTTAACTGTAGGTATTTACAACTTTCTGAAATACATGTTATGTACAGAAACATTCTTCCCCTGATTTCTAACTGAAGGTAAAAGCAGAGATACATCTCTAACTTTTCCTTATTTTAAAAAATATCTTTATTGCTTCTCTATCATTGGTGCCATCTAGAAGCACTGATTTTAAGATGCTGTTGCTGAACATATAAAGTGTAAACCTCAGAACTGTAAGCTGTGAATGTGAACAAGCAGCCAGAAGTTCCTCATATGCTGGCTCAGCCTCCCTCTGCTGAATAAGATTAAATCATGTATTCCTGCTTGGTTATTCTTAACTCCTTCATTCACTGTTCTGCTGTAACTTGCAGAGCTTGGGAAGTCAAAAATAAGTGTGTGGGCAGCAAGATTATGGTGACTGTCAAATGAGAAAGGGATTTTAGGCATCTTTGGTTCTCTCCATGTTGGCTGGATGAAGTCCAAGACACAAGTATCTGAGGAAGAAGGGGAGCAGTCTCCCAGGAAAAGCAGATTTCAAGCTATGTTCTGGCTTAGTTCCTGCAGACATTAACTCCTTTCTAGCAAGTGTTTCCCTGATCCTATCAAATCCATACTGCTTTAAATGCCTAGGCATTAGTGAAGAATCAGTGTTTCGCTCGAAAAATCTTTACTGGCCATCAACTTAACCTAAATTTCATCACCTTTTCTTTTAAGAAGTTCCATGGTCTATAAAAAACAGTGAGAAAAACCAAAAGGAAGCTTGAATTGTCACCCAGCTTGGTTTCGGAAACCACAACAACAAATGGTTTGTTGAGGCTCTGTAAACAAGCTGTGGAGGATGAGACCTCCCTGACACTGTCAAACCCTTTGCAAATTCTCCTCCTAACACAGAGTTCATTGGCTTCCAGGGTTCTTCAGAAAATGCTCCCCTACACACAGCTCTGCCTGTTCTCTTCAACAAAGTGATGTTTTTAATAATTAGCCCTATTGCTGATTTCTCTCTAGTTTTTTCTTCCTCTTTGCTGGGCAGCCAGGTCTATGATGTCAACAGTTACCTGTTTTGTCAAGAAAACTGCTTTTCAAACTAGAATCCATATCTTTAGGGATTTTTTCCAACTGTTTTTCATGTTCTTGAAAATGTCCTTCTCTATTCTTGTCCTTTGCTGAAAAAGTCTCTTTGCCATTATCTCGTGTTATGCTAAAATCTTTCTGAAGTGATTTAAATACAGGGCCCTGCTCAAAGGGGGAAGTGAGATCCTTCTGGATTGCATTCTGAACCTGAATTTCTTTTTCATTGTTCAGTTCATGATCTGGAACTCTCTTGCCCGCTTCCAGATGATCTTCATCATGAATTGCTGATGAAAGAGTGTCTTTTGGAGTGAAATTCTGATCATCTTCGTTGTCACTCCCAATAACAGGTATGCCTGCAAGATCCCCAGAGTTCAGAAAATAATCATGATCATCACCCTGCAGTGAATTTTCAGGTCCTGCTCGATTCGGTACTCCGTAAGACAGGCTCTCGAGGGCGGGGGTTAAGTTGTGGTCAGCATCCTCAGACATCTCCACATCCATAATTTCACCGCCTAGAGAGAAAAAAACCCCAGTGAACAGTCAGAAAATTGACCAACTTCATGTGTAACAAAGGAGAAAGGTGAGTGTCCTAATCTGGCTGATGCTGCGGTTCCTTGAATGCTCTCAGCCTTCTCAAGCCAACATCACTGTGGAAACATTGCTGACATAGGAACGGTTCAGTCACCCTCACCAGTCTGAAGCAGAAGCTGAATTGAGTAAAACTAACCAAAGAAAGAAAAAACCATTAATTTCCATTCACCTCACTTGTAGCACTTGTGGAGAAGGCAATGCAGGAGGGAATGAGCAGGAAGGGCTGGGATAAGAGCAAGACAGTCTTGTTCAGCAGCAACGACACTTCCAAGAAAGGCTTTGTGAAACTATGGCATTAGAGAATAAATAGAAATACTTACATTTTTCTGTAATATCAAATACCGCATCAGATTTATCTTCAAACTGTAAAAAAGGAAAGCACTGTGTCATTGTCTTGGTCAGCTGCCATGTACTTTGCTAAAAAGTATCTGATCAAAACCAAGCAAAAGGATCACAATTCCTCCTCCTCCTTCCTTTCTTGCCCCAAGCAAATTTTTATGAATTAAGACTGTTACATCACTGAGAGGCCACATCTACCCTAATGAGTTCAGAACACACCAAAAGGCACCCAAGGAAAATTTAGAAACAGTGTTGCTTCCCAGAGGAGAGAAGGAAGGGAATGTCAGTTTTCTCTTCTACCTGGGATACTGGTACCAGGTCAAGGCCACAGATTCTACCCTGATGCTTTAGGAGCCTTCATTACCTCTGAAGATCATAAATGAAAACCAGGAGCATGGGCAGCTCCAACTGCCATGGGCTGCACAGAGCCAAGGGTTTCACCTCTCTTTCAGGGAATGTCCTCTTTCCAGGAACAGAGAAATGTAATGCTTAACTTCCCAACACAGTGAGTGTTAGTGTGAGCATAAGCACAGAAGAACCAGATGCTGAGTGCTGCACATCTGTCTGCATTAAACATCCTCTGACAGATGCTGAAGTTGTTGGCATGCTTGGATGCTGCCTGAAGAAGGATAATTAAAGTTTCCTTCAGAATGTCCAACTCACTAGCAGCCTTCTTTTCTGCCCAAGAGATAACACTAATTCATTTATGTCCTCTCTCCTTTCTCTGTGTTGCCAGCTCTACACTTCTTTCCTGGTAGATCGTACTCACGCTGCAATTCTTAAGCCATCTTAGGGAAAGTAATGGGATTTAATAGCAAAGGGATAAGCCCTAATTTCATTTAACTCAAGTCAAGTAGTTGATAAATCTGGTATTTCTCAGGAGTGTGATGGGAACTATCAGTTTGGTAGCAGCCAGCTCTAGGAAGGATGACAACAGACTGTCCCAGAGGTCATTTGATGGCAAAAAGTCTCCTTCCAGTACCACCTGCAGGTCTGCAAAGACCAGGTAGCTCCTTCACCTTAACTGGACACACATGGAATAGTGAGGACCTGTCCAGCATGGTATCATGTCAGCTGGATACTGCACCAGAACTTTCTAGTTTCTCTGAGCAGACACTTGAGGCTGCAAAAGTGAAACACAGAACCAAAACAAAACAAACAAGGTTACAGTTCCACAAGGCCGATGCAAGTCTCCTCCATGTAATTATCTACATGGAAAGAGTAAGGAAACACCACCCAGGAAGGTTTGCAGGGCCTGAGCTCTGTTCCTGCTGTGATGATCTCAGGAGTGTCTGGAAGATGGACCTCTAATGTTGATCTAGAAGCCCATTCACAGTCAACTAAGTTTACACAGGTGTAAAACTAATTCCCATAAATACTGGATATACTAAATGCTCCTATAAGCTGCTGAGGACAGGACAGCAGGGGTGGGCTGCTATTAGAGAAGAACATGGAAAGGAACTTGTTGCCATTTGACAATAATATCAGAGCATGAAGTTTTGGGAGGTAAAAATAATAGCCTAGGTCCTTGACTCTATACTGACCTTTTTTGATTCCTGTCAGGAATTCTCTATTCTCTCCAACAATGTCACAACATAATTTGATGGTAGGATGAAGGGAATTTTCCATAGAGACAAAGCATGAGCTCATCCTTTTCTCAGAGTAGATTTTTATGAAAGTATTTCAACCTTTTTGAGACCCAGAGTACCTGGGGGAAGTATTCCAGATCCTACACAACCCTGGTTGCCTTACACATCCAAACCTTAGGTATTCCTTCTCCTCTTGCCCTGCTAACAAATCTTTTGCCAACAGCTGACAACCCCAGGATTGCTCATATTAGCAAGGGATACATTTTGCAGTGTGGATCTCTCTAATAGTTTCATTCAAAGAAACACTAACAGGCAAGTCAGCACAAGGGGCCACCTGCAAGAGCATTAGGAACTCCCATAAATATTATGGAGAAGCTGGAAAACATTTGCCATCTACCTGGAAAGAATCCAAGACACTTTCCAAACACAAGGTCATCCTAGGGGGGGAAAAAAACAACATACCCTGTTTTGTTTCTTTACTCATTATTACTCATTATTTTGTGGGGCTATGAGAAGAAGAGATCATCTTGGATATCTTCTTCTTTCCAAAGGTTTTTGAGTACAGAGGGAGATCTATGTCTGTGGTCAAAATCTTTCCCTGGAAATATTTATAAACCAGGAACTCCAGCATCTGACAACACCAGCAGCCTTATCTAAGCCACCATCTAGTTTCTGACTGTGAACAGCATCAGAACCCCCACAGAGTGTAAATTCAAAGGGAGAAAACCAGGGGAAGTATTTGGATGATTGTGTGTGTGTACACATATTATCTACACACACACACATCTCTCTCTCCATATATATATACATATCCCCAACAAATTACTCATTCTATAAGTCTATAACTGGACTGTCCCTGAAATTAGAGCTTTTTTTTTTTTTTTTCCCTGCATTAATGTCAGGTATTCTCTCAGTTATACACTTCTAGTCCCTTCTCCAACCTCATTACAGTATTGTTTAATGTCATCTCAGGAGGAAATTTTGTGTATCACCAGTTACAAAAATGTATCACTTTATTCAATCATTAGCTTTTAACTGGATTATGCTCTTGTATCACACAGAAATGTGCACAACAACACCCAACTCACCATTTCTGTATTATTCTATTACAGTTCTGCAAGGCAATTCCCTCTCTCCAGTCCTCATGCTTCCTCCTTTCATTAGCCATCATCATTCTTAATTCTTTTTATTTCTTCTGCTCAGATTTTTTAAGATTTAGTGAGAAGTAGAGCAAAAGTACTTGAGGGGCAAACATGGAACTGATGGCATTTCCTCTGAGTCACTTCTGCAGATCTGAAGAGAGAGGTACCTCAACACCCCACATTAAGTCCTTGATAACTACAAAAGGAAAGTCTCAGGAACAGAGAGTTTTCTGTTCAAATATTAAGGTTTCAACTCAGTCTTCAAAACACACTTGCAGCTGTAAAACAATACTCAATAACACAATATTCTAAATCACCTTCATTAAATCACCTTGGCCAATATTTGCCAGAGAATAATAATTCCTAGTGGTTTTAATCATTTAACTCCATAAAAGTTTAATACAGAACAGTTTGAGTTTGGTATTAGTAAAATGCAATGTTTTAGGCTATATCTTTCTTAGTCACTGCCTCATTAGCTAGCACTGCACACAAAGCACTGCTCTGCCTACTCAGGCTGTAAAAAACAAATAAATGAATGAATGAAATGAAGCAAGGATACAGAAATGGTGACAAAACAATGAGTTATTTCTGAAAGCAGTGTGACTTGCTTAAAATTAACTACTCTATAAATAAGGACAGCATTGCTTTTATTAAAAAAAAAATCCACCAGATATGTCACTGTTTTTTTAAAGATGTACATGAGACTGCAAGGGAGCAGTGTCACAACCTCAGCACTAGCCTGCCTTCACTGGGAGCAAGGGACAGAAGGACACATACTTACACTTCAATACAATGTGCTAATTTGAAATAACTATAAAGCTGATCCATACCTTAATGATGTTCAACATTGTCACAGCATCCACAAATCAAACAATTCATAGATTATTTTTGTGCAATATAAAGAGAGAAGCTGCCTATGGCCACAATATTGCTTTGTATGCAAAACAGAGAATTCCATTAAAAAAATAAAACAATGTAACTACTTTACACACACAGACACATCTTTCTAGTAAGCTTCTGAAGTTTGATTTTACCATACCCATAAGCAAACTGTGGAAAGGAAGCAGATGTTAAGAGAACTACAATTAGAACAGTCAGAGATCATTCTCAGTTTGCCTGTAGTTTTCTTGTCCCTCTATGCACAGCATCATCCCCACTCCAAAATTCATTCAAGTGACAAGATACAGTTTGAAAAAAAAAAAAAATTAAAAAGGAATTGAAATTCCAATTGCTATTCTTGAGGCAGGTGGGGTGAGCTCAGGAAGCATCCCCTGACCTTTCCCACATGACACGGCCCTGGCAGGGATGCCGAGCAGGCAGCCAACCGCGCTGCACCTCTGCCAGCGCAAAACTCCGCGGCACGAGCGGGATTTACACAGCGGGTCCTGCCGGAGCTGCTTCCCACCGAAACACCGCCAGCCCTAGGAATCCATACCTTCGGAGCACCTGGGGAGGGAACAGACAGGGTAACAAAGAGCCAGGCTGCTGCAGATACCTGCCACAGGAAAAGAAGGGCTGCGGCAGGAAGAGAACCTGGCGGGGTCACAGCCATAGAGCTGAGCGCGGCCAGGCCGGCAGAGCCCCCCCTAGCCGACTCTGGGACCCCTGGCACCGCCAGGGACAGGCACCTTCCCGCCTGGGAACGGGCTCAGAGTCCCTCTGGGGAGAAGGACAGCGTGAGCTCGGCAGCTTGGGCGTCTCTGAGGTTTCCCTGAGACACGTCAGGGAACACTCGAAAAGACTGGTTTTAATCTAGTCTGAGGGTAATACAGCAGAGATGGTGATGGGAGTTTTTAAAGGCAAATCCCAAACAAGCTCCAATGTAAAAAAGCAGGCATTTCCCAGCTGCCTGTGGCTCCCTATATTCTGTTCAAGAAATACAGTTTTACCTTCCATCTCACTTACACATCTTCAATTTTTAAGTGTCAGGAAAGAAGATTTAGGCCCTTTCATTTCTGTATTTTAAGAATTCTGGACAATTCACTAGAAATCACAGAGAGCAGTTCAGCATGGAAGTTTATAGTCTCTTTCTGTCACCAGGCTTTTTTGATATTCCTGGGCTTTTGGAATATTGACAGGCCAATTACAAACAAACCTTATAGTTTCCATAACCACCTAGCACACACAGAACCTGCATACTGCTACTAACTGCTAATATGGGGCCAAGTGAATTTGTCAAATACACAGAACTCACAGAAAGGCTTATTTTTTTCTGGAATATTGGTGGGTTTAATCTATACCTACAAGAATCATAGTAGGATCCAAGTCCTTCTCCCATTCACCCACAAAATAATGGACTTGAGAAGGAAGCAGCTCCACATGTGATGGTTTCACCTTGCAATCACAGAATCCCAGACTGGTTTGGGCTGAAAAGGACCTTAAAGATCATCTTGTTCCAAACCCTGCCATGGGCACCTTCCACTATCCCAGGTTGCTCCAAGCCCTGTCCAACCTGGCCTTGGATGCCTCCAGGGATGGGGGCAGCCAGAGCTGCTCTGGGCAATCTGTGCCAGGGATTCACCACCTTCAATTCTCCCTAGTATTTGTTATTAACAACAAATTTCCTTGCAATGGTCTTTGCAAAGACACCAGATTTTTATGAGCTTTGCGCTTTGCAATTAAGAAATACACACAGACACAAACCACACAGCAAGCAAACAAACAAACCAAGACATCCACAAGAAAGATTTTGTTTCCAAACAAAGAAGTTCTTCCTTCAAAATCTCACCCCTGGCTCTGTGCTGAACTTCTGTGCTGCTGGTAAGACACAAACAACCACTAAGGCTGGGATTTTGGTTAAACTAAGACTGTAAATGAGCTGAAATAAAAATAATTCCAGTTTCTCACAGCATAAGGCAGGAAAACTAAATGGAAATGACAAGGATGTAAAAATCCCCGACATCAGAGCAGGGTCTGTGTCACAATATGTATATTTATGCTGTGATGCTCAGCAGTTACTTACTCCAAACCAAGTGCTTCAGTTCAGTTACATATTTCAGTTTATTCCACAAGCAGGCCAGCACTGTCCAGATCACAAATGTGTGCTTTTGGCCAAAGCTTTCAAAAGCATGGCTAGTGAGAAGATCATGTTCTGCAAAGCATGGAATTCCTTTAATTCCATTTAGCTCAGAAGCTGAACAGGTTATTAAGAGAGAGCCATCACTGTGTCTTTTAGGGAAAGCCAGTCCATGGAATATAACTAAGAGGGACCAAGGGTGACAATCCAGATTGGAGCAGCAGAACTAGAACCTTAGGAAGATCACTCTCCTCAATGTCTCTTCCAGAAAGATGATTAACTATGTTAGTAATTAGTTGCTACTAGCTATATTGCTAATAGAAGAAAAAAATAAACCAAATCCACAGTAAATTAATTTTTAAAGAGAGTGAACTGTTTGAACCTGAAGTTCTCTGCTCATCATTAGACTCTGTCCTCAATTAAGAAACCCACAAGGTGGTTTTGTGCACAAATTGGGAAACTTTACAAGAGTAACACCTTTTGCTTGTTGACAAACACAGCGAGACCATCTCCTGCTCAGCCTGGTTTGTGTCCCCAGCCCCATACTGGGCTCAGCTCCATCAGGTACTGCAAATCCTTTTCCTTCTCCTAAGAGTTCAGTGCCAACAGCAATTGATGGTGCAAATGGGAGAGCTGTATCTACATCCAATTCTATTTCAGTATTTCTGTCCTTAAAGACACAAAGTATCTACTTCATTCTACAAAGTACCTTCTTGACTCTGGCTTCCTTTTTGCCTTTTCCACAATTAAACACAATGAAATCCTGTTAATAGCCTGCATTAACTGTACTTCATAAAGCTTTCTGAGCAAACAGCACCATTTAAAGATGAATTTCAATACAGATTAAATCTTTTCATGTACTTTCAACTCTTCCAAGAAATATCAAGATTTGTAGAAGAACACAAATAAGTTATTAAAAAATAATAATAAAAAAGAAGTACTCCAAAATATCTCCTGTGGGAATACCTCTGTATAGTTGTGCTAACTCTGTTTCAAGTTTTCTCACCTAAATTTAGACAACTAAACATTAGTTTATTAGGCTAATGATTCAGGTTTCCCCTCTTTACAAAGGAAATTAAGGAATTCTGGCAGCAGCAATTTATCCTGCCCTGGAACTGTGGACCAGCTATCAAAAGGGAAAAGAATCAAAATTAGACATAAATTCTTGGCTTTGTCACCAAGTATCTCATGTATTAAGCTGTGGTTATGACAACAATTGGTCATCACACATGCTTTACTAAAAAATTCAAAGGCATTAGACACAACACACTTTAAAACTATCTGATGTAGAGGTAACCTCTATAATACTTTCAGCTACTTTTAAAATTAAACAAAATCATCTAAAGCAGTAGGAAACAAAGTAACCAAAATTAAATACATTGTCATCATTCTTCAATCACTACTTACAGAAAAGACAGATACATCACATAATTTTTGAATCCATATCAGTCTGGTAAAGCAAGTTACAGTCTCTTAAACTTTTCATTTCCCTTGGAATTTCTGAGGAGCACTTCCAGAGGAAAAGAGAACAGCACTACAGGCAGAACACAACCTAAAAGGATGGACACTGTGAGCACCTCCAGTTCGACTGACACATCCTCAATGAAATATTCTCTGCTGCAGAAACCTTCTTTTGAAGGGTTTAGAGGATCCCAGAGAACAAGTGTTACGAGCAACAGCACGAGTGGGGGCCAAGAGCTCTCAGGCCTTTATCACACCCATGGAATGGATGATGGAAATCACCTGAACTGAGTCAGTCATTGACAGAAAACCTTGAAGTTTGTGAGAGAAAGCTTCCTATAAGACTTAGGGAAAGGCATTCTGGAAGGAATGATGAGGTACAAGAGACAACTGTAGAATCACAGGATGGTTTGGGTTGGAAGGGACCTTAAAGATCATCCAGTTCCAACTCCTAATGAGACAAGAGTTGAGACAACCACTCCAAGGACACTGTGAGTGATTTCAGAATGAAATTCCACAACCCTAAATATGCAAAAGACCTTGAATTGGGCACAAAGAGCTCACTTAACTTTCTATATTTTACACAATGTGCAAAGTCTTAACCTAAATGCCTGGGATCCATTATGCTCATTTTTGGAAAGAGAATTCAAAAATTATGACACTAAAACATCCTTTGAGAGGTGCATAAGCCTTCACAGAGAAACATTTTCATCATCTTTGTATCATTCTGGAGTAATTGGCACCAAAACTTTCTAAATATGATGATCTCCTTCAATTTTTAATTACAGTCATGCAAAATTAAAAATCTTTTGCAAACACCTGTTTTATTGATGTGGACACCCAAGTGTTCACCTGTTCACACCACATTAATTTCCAACAGCCCAAGACTCAAATTTCACTACAGCCCAAACTGTCTTGTCTAGTCCAAGGGGACACAGACAACAGTTGTAAATAAATGAACATTCTAGTCAAAGCAATTAACTGTTCAAAACAATGATATTATACACAGATTAAAGTTGAATTGCCATAAATATTTTTATAAACTACATAAAAAACATACTGGCAGATATCTTTCAAGTTAATATTGATCTTTTGCAGTGAATGTTTTCCTTAGCATACACAACAGTTTGATTTAGGGCAGAAATTAACCTGCTCTAAACAATTTAGCCATAAAAACTTACCAAAACCTATTAAAAACCAAATTAGATAAAATACTGTCAGTCTTAGACTGGAAAAAAACTTCATTCCTTAGTTGGTTGCTCATTCACAGATTGAGTTAAAAGATGGTGACTGCTTATCCATGGGATTTGCAACATGCCAGTTTCAGTGTATGTGCTTCTGGAATAATTGCAGAAATTCTAATACTGAAAAGAACAATTCTGAAAACACCACCAACTGCTAAGCTCCTGTCTGAAGAAATCATTAAATTGGTCTTTATTTTTTCGACACAAAGGAAAATAATTTTTATAAGAAATGCTTGTTATGCCTTAGGCACAAGACCTGGAAGAATCTAAAATCACGACCTCCTGTAGAATGGGAACTGGGCCACTATGGGGAAGAGAACTGGGATATGCAGGTCTTCCATGACCTTATTAATTATTAGGAGCTCTCTGTGTGCTGAATTTAGTTTGCTAATCTCACTCCTCACAGGCCCCATCAGCCTTTGGAGCAGCCCAGGATTCACTTCCCCCTATGCTCCTCAAGAACATCTTGGCCCAAAACTGACTTTGGGATGATGCCTCACAGGGAAATTGTGTGTCCTCTTTCCTAACTTACTTGCTCAGGGCAACACAAATTTTACTGAAGTCCTCTGCTTCAGCAGGAGCAGAGAATGTTGTTGATGCCAGCAGCACAGGAAGATTTCCATAACCTACAGAGACACATGGAGCAATAACTGATGGGAGACTTCCAGACATGGCACTCAGGGAATAATTAGCCAACAGAGAGAGAAATGATTTTTCCTGAGACCAATAAAGATGATATTGACCAAATGATATTTGTTATTCCTCAGTGGATAACTGACAAGCTTGAGAAGAAAAAAGACAACATTCTCTTTTTCTGCTTGTGACACCAAGTAACTCTACAGACAAATGGAGCATGTCAAGGCAATGAGCACAAAGAAACCAGAGACACCAGGCCAGACTGCATGACCTCTGAGCAACCTGCTCCAACACTTGACTGTCCTCATGGTTCAAAAGTGTTTCCTTATGTCCACAAATATTTCAATCACTGGCAATGAAGATTAACTCAAGATTTCTCAAGTTACCATCCTACATGCAGCCATTTCCCTTCACAGGGAAGGGAAGCTTGTAGCTAGCCACTATTTAATTCCCCCAAAGACCTGCATGTTTATAAACTGCCTGTGAGCAATTCCACAAAATTCTGGGAGCCTGTAAATAAAATGTTTGAAAGACACAGGTCTAAGAAACTCACAGATGATGTTCATTCCCTAACTGAAGAGTAGTCAGACATCTATATGACTCACCCAGTGAGACCCTGGGAGGTCACATTCTGTTACTTTCAATGTTCCTCCACAATTAGCTTCACTGTAATTCAGCAGTTAAACAAAATTCAGCAGTTAAACTTTGCTCCCATGCACCAGTGGAAAACTTAAGCCTCGGCTCTTACCTTTCCCGAGGCTGGAGAATGGGAAAGCTTCTTTGGGAAAAGGAAACTGGACAGCTCAGTCTTGGAGTGGGCTATGAACTCTTCCACACAAGCACAAACATGATTTAAACCTCATTCCTGGCAAAATGCTTTCAACCAAATGCTACATGTGTGCAGGAAAGAGGACTGGACTCACAGCAAGATTATTTTCAGCACTGCTTAATATATTCACCCAGAGTTCCTTCACAGCTACAAAGTATTGGCCACAAAGAACCTCCCGCTGGTTTAAGAGATGAAGTTACTCTTCAAGTAAATTTGGACTTGACCATCTTGGAGGTGTTTTCCAACCTTAATGATTCTATCATACCAAATAGATCAGAATGGACAGGGTCCTTACAGACCAAGAGGTCACAATAATGGCGCAAGTTGTGACAACGAAGGACCAAGAGCTGGGATGCTCATGGCTAAAGGTACTGGCACAAGGGTTACAGGCAAGTCCTGCAAGGGGCATGGCTAA
The DNA here is from genome assembly GCA_013400435.1 of Pycnonotus jocosus. Taxonomy (NCBI): domain Eukaryota; kingdom Metazoa; phylum Chordata; class Aves; order Passeriformes; family Pycnonotidae; genus Pycnonotus; species Pycnonotus jocosus. The sequence goes on along the minus strand of VWYP01003835.1, from coordinate 182,959 downwards.
CGGAAGTCACACAAGGGTTACAGCCAAGTCCTAGAAGGGGCATGGCTAACAGAAGTCACTCAATGGTTACATCCTGAGTACCCAAGAATTGGATGGTGCTGCCATCTTGACTCACTCTGGCCTGACATGGGCAACTGAAATTAAATGAGCAGCAAGGACATCGTGCTCTAAACAAGGAGACGGACGGTGACGACAGCTCCTGGTTAGCTGCAAGTTTATTATTTAAGTGATGCCAAGACGCTCGTGGCGATGATGCTTGGACACTGCCCTGGGGGAGAGGAAGCTGAAGAGCCCCGAGGCCGGAGGGGCAGCGCTGCCGGCCTGGGGCCGGG